>JAYESA010000004.1:4869025-5146525 GCA_036927795.1 Iris macrosiphon | reverse complement strand
CTGATAAATTATCTTGTTCCCAGAAAATACTAAAATGCTCAGAATTGAGAGGGAAAAGCTGTGGGAGGGTCCTGAGGGGGTGGGGGTGATTCTAGGCAGGGGTAGGGCCTGGTTTCTTGGTGATACGGGTCATCGTATTTATTATTTAATAAATACTGCGCACGGTGTTCTATAATTATTTAGAGGCAGGTAGGGCCATAATTTTACTACGGTGTCAATATACTAATTGTAGTATATTCAAAGTAGAATATTATCGTATTTTTGTCTGGGTAAAAACAGGTGCCTGTTGGTCCTCAATCTCTAGGGGTACAGAGATGGGCAAAGAGCAAGAAATAAAATAGGAATTAATTACAGACTTTTGTAACGATATTTGTGCGTCTCAAACGAGGCTCAAAATAAAGCATCTGAGAGTTGCACAAATTTTAGGAAAATAGTCTAACATGTCTAGGGCAGGTATATGAATTTTGTTTGGGAATTACAGCTAGTGTAATGCTCTAATTAATTATGTGAAGTACATGTGCACAACCAATAGGATATGTAAGCAAAATAATTTTTCAAAAAGTTACAGAAATTCTAATTAGCTAAAATAAATCCTAAATTACTGAAATCTGGTCGAAGAAGTTTACATAGACCTTAACCCTGAGCATGCGGCCAAGTGACTTCTTGCGACATGACTTCATATGCGGCCTGCACTTTCCATGCCGCCTAAAGACCTAATCGGCCCTGCTTGTTTTGATTGAATGTTTCTTGACTCATTTGACCTTGGTAATTGGACTCGAATATTGTATCCGTGCTGATACCACTATTACCTGATTATTGTTCATGATTTAATGTGCGCCGAGGTACGATACATCGTGTCACGTGTTTAGTGATTATATTTGGATTGTGCATCGAGAATGCCTCCAAAATCCTGAAAGCGTGATATTATAAATATATATATTGTTTCTCCAGCATGGGGCATAATAAGTGAGTCAAACTACCAAAGCGTGGCTAGGATATTGATTGTATGAATGTTGCATACATGCTCGGGTGAATCCAGCTTTGACTTCCATGAATTCGTATCTAGCGTATCCGTACTATGTACGACATCTTAAGAAAAATTCTAATGTGCCCACGTCTTGAGATTTTAAGCACAACACAGGACTAATTAAGTAACTAAAAGTAGTAGTAACATTTGGAGAGAACGGTATCCCGAGATCATGCCAACGAACCTTCCCATAGAGATTCATTCTAAGTGCGCTGTAGGCTGGCCACCACAGATACTGTATATCATCTGCCTTAATGGAGTGTAGTATCTAATTTATTATTATATCGAGCCACTGTTTCAATATAGAAATACTGGAACCGCTAATACCGTATTTTTAGCACGTGGTCCTACGGGGGACTGATGCATCCTGCAACTACCTGTTTTATTATATTGGTTCGGTTAGCTCATGTTCGGCACTAGCGTGATATGATGATACTTATTATGCATTATTTTGGGATAACCTCAAGCTCCACAAAATAACAAGTCGTACAAATAATTAGCTGATTTATGAAGAAATGGATTTGGTTGTGATTGTATTATTCAGCTAGTAGCCTAGGAAAGTGGACTACCAGAGTGTGATGGTTCAATCCTTGTCCTTGTTTGGTTGTAGGGTTGAGCCTTAGCGCTTGGATATGCCATGGGCCTAAGTTACGACACTGAACCTATGTATTATTTATATATTTTTTCTGGGTTTTTGTTTCTCCATTTGGTGCTTCCTTTGTGGTACTTGCTATTTAGGGTCTAACCACACTGGTTTTGCATGGCCAGATTTTAAGCCAGCACCAGAGGATCCAGGGTACTTTCCCCCAACTCATGGCGCGTATCAGGAATATGGTCGCAGGGGATAGCGAGTAGGTTTTCTTCTTCCCTGTTCGTCTTGCACATTACTTCTTTTTGGCGTTTAGCCACCGACACCTGTTAGCCGGCTCGTTTGGATATTAGTTTCCTTACATAATTATATTAAATCAGACTGTAGCTGATTACTGTCATGTACTTTTGTTACTCTTCCAGTTTTTTTTTCAAGTTGGACTCCAGAATATTTTGGGAAAGCGTTTGGAACGCCTTATGTCATGACCCGATTCCGTAGAATCGTTGAGGCGTCCCCCGAATCGTGACCGCCGTACGGGGCTGGGGTTGCGTCCGCACAAGGCTTTAATGATTTGCATAACAAGCACATATTAAGAGTACGCGGATAAATTAAAACACAAATTTGAAACATGGAAAAGTTCTCTTTATTGATAATGAGCATCTATTACAAACTCCTGAACGAGTCAGCTTTATTGCCGCACGGGCTTACAAAAGTGTTGACTAAAAATGAGATAGCAGTCCTGTACATTACATCCCTTTATAGACTTTAAAATGTATAGACCTCTGGGCTGGAGGACGGCTTTGCCACGAAGCTGCATTTGTATATGAAGAGTTGCAAGCTTCTGTGTTCAAAATGCTTCAAGGGGCGCGGTGAAGATGCGCCAACAGCTGGACTGGATCGGGAAGACGACTTCGGCTCCTCGCTCGGTTCGCCTTGGTGCGGAGAACCTGTTTCAACGAGGGTCAGCATGTCGAAACATATTGGCGAAGGTAAGCTAACCGAACTATACCAATCAACACATTATTTTAATGAAGCATGCATATTTTGTGGGTTTCTATCTTGCCTTAGTTCATTTACAAGCAATAGTATATATATGTATGATACTGAAATGAACTTGCCACCGTTCGGTGGATTTTACCTGTCCGTCTGAATCACCTGCACAATACTTACCATGCCTTCCCTGCCACGAAGACACAAGTTAGTTACAACAGGTTTAAATATACAGAGGACCACTGGCATTATACCACGAAGGACGATTTATAGTCTCAGGACGGAAGGGTGTGCAACGCGGGTGGCGAGCCCCCGTTGCACGCCGTATTCCGACAATTCAGACGACTATACAGACGTTCCGTCCGGATCGGATCGATCCCAGTGCCCTGGCGACCGTCCGCAGGAACCAGAAACCTTGTGCACAAGTTGTCCGTGATCGAACGATGTTAACAGATTTAGCAGATCATGCAGTTGAGGTAACACGAGTACAAGACAAGCAGAATTTCGTGATTTATTTTACAGAGCCTAACTGAACAATTAAGCGCATACAATGTGTTCTATACTTAGCAGAATTCATAGAACATTTATAACGAACTAGCATGCAGTATGATAATCGTTCACAAGTTTAGTTGACAAGCAATATTCCAAGTCTATTCCCTTTTATCTTGATCTCTTTTATTATTACTTGGTATCGTTTGATCGGGGCAAAGAAGAATGCAAGATTTTAGGGTATGAAGCTTGGAAGCAGGGCTAGCTAATCGGGTTGGTAGCCACTCACTTAGTAGTTGGAAGGGAGAAGGAAAGAGGCGCTTCACGACTCCGCTCGTAAGCCGCCTACTTTTCGTTCACCTGCATCACGAACAGCTCGATCAATACTCCATCCACTCTTTCCAATCTCGGAATTGAAGTACAGTTCAATGAACGAAAACAATGAAATCCATCGAAACCGTTCAAGAAAAACAAGCAATCCGAAAACCAACTCAAAGCACGAAAGCAACAAGCGACATCAAAATATGAGGCAATAAAAGATAGCAGCGGAGAGGTCCCTCCTGACTCTGCCACTAAGCCGATCCTTGGGGCGCGGTCCACTGAATATGGAAATCGATTCCGAAGAAACAAATCCATAACGATGACGAGTTCTTGTTTCAATCTATCCCGATCGAACGATATCGTCTTGTGTTTCTTAGCCGCGCTCTCCGCACCGGAAGAACGGGACGCTATACCTTATTGCTTATCATTTATGCTCTATGCTTATTGTTTCTTGTTTGAATGATTGAGACATAGAAGTTCTTGACCACAAGAGACTTGATTGTAGCATGCACCCACTTGTCTCATACAGTCGTGATCGTCATACGACGTATAACACCTTGTACGGGGTTGCTGGTCATGTTTGTCTCCATATTCCGATACTGGGACGTGACACATGAGGTGTACATAATTGTGATTGGTTCATGCCTTACATGGTAATTCTCTTTTAAGGCATATGGGTCTAGTCCAATATCGTACCTCATGGCCCAACTCCGGTTTTACACCGCATTTTCAACAAGTGGTATCAGAGCCCAAGGTTACATGGCTGGTTTGAGCTGCTCTAATTAGTTCGAGACAGATGGTGCTGAATATTCATGGATTAAACAAATTCTTCTCAAGGTGGAGTAGGAGCGTCAACTACACGAATTGGCTTTAAAAGCGTATCTGACGAGTCCAAGATGGAGCAAGATGTTGTGGTTGTCACACAATGGTGGTGTTGATGAACGTGTCAGGTTTGGTTCTGTGGTTGAATGGATCGAGATGACAATATGTTGGATCTCCTGGGTGCTCGGTTAGCGAGAACGAACAAATATAGCTGGTGTGTGTTAAGGTTGTTCGGTTAGCGGGAAAGAGTAAAGGTAGCCGGGGTGTGCTAAGGGTGCTCGGCTAGCGAGAACGAGCAAAGGTAGTCGAGGTGTGCTAAGGTTGTTCGACTAACAGAAACGAATTAAGGTGAAGATTGTTGGATTGTATCTCATTTTCAGTTGAGCGTTCAAAGGAGGATGATAATGGAGTTGGTAATTTAGTCCCACATCGGATAGGAGGTGGGATCATGAGATGTAGATAATTGTGATTGGTTCATGCCTTACATAAAGATTTTCTTTTAAGGCATATGGGTCCAGTCCAATATCGCACCTCATGGACCAACTCCGATTCGGGTCACACCGTGTTCCCAACATTTGTCTGTAGTGAGATAATACGAGGTAGTTAAACAATTATTTAGAATTTTATTTTTTATTTTTAATTACGTAAGAATATATATATATATATATATATATATATATATATATATATATGGCTCATCGTTTTCAAAACTCTTTATAAAAGTAAAGATATGGCACCCCTAAGGTATCGTTTGGTTCGCTAAATCAGAGCATTAGAAAAAAAAAATCAATCATTTCCTATATTTGGATGCAAGAAAATAAGTAGGAAAGAGAAATAATTTTCAAGGAAAAAAAAATATGGAAAAAAAAATGATTCGATGTTCATACCATGTTTTCACTTTTCAACCCAATTATTAATTTTTTCTCCCAATTTTCCGGATCTTTTCAAACCGAGAAGAAAATTAATCGAAACTAAAGTTCTTAAATGGATTAAAAAAAAAGCGCAAACAATTGATTTACTTTCGTTTGTTTTTCCTTTTCGCTAACCAAACTAGACCTAAATCCAAGTCCCAAATTAACCATTGTTAGGGGCCGCCAGCCCACACTGAGTCCGATTCCGACCCGTCACAAACCAGTGGCAATAATCATAATTAGGTTGTTTCAACCAGGGCAAATACAAAATGTCTTACCGAAATGGGTAAAACCGACCCCCGCCATTCGAGACTCCCAAACTACCAACTACGTGGCGCTTTCCCATTGGATACATCTTAAGGCGGGGGGCGCTATTGCGGTGACCGTCGGAGCAGTATAAGAACCGATCACCCATTCGCAATCCAAAGACACATTTCACTCTCCCTATATCCTCTCCGAAATATTTATTTCCTCTCCAATTTCGTTACGATCGGCTCTCAGCAACAAAATGGTTCGATTCTCTTGCTCTAGTCCAGATATTTTATAGTTAATTTTTCCTTCATTCCATGCTAGGCTTTGGACTTAGGTTGTTGATTTCTAGATTTTTTTTTTCTCGATTTCGAGATTTTGGGGCTTGGATCTGGAATCTGTGCACCGGGATCAGTCGATCGTGATATTTTATTCTGTTGGGTTTCTAGTCGGAACTTGTTGTATAGATCTGGTCTGAAATTTTTATTGAAATTTTTGTTCCGATCTAGAAGTTATTTTGTGATTATTGATAATTAGCAGAAGACTGTTCTTTGATCTTTTGATTTGTTGATTTTTATTGAGAGATTTTATCAAATTGAAGAACCAGGGTTCTGAATCTATGATTTTACATTTGATCTGGAAATCTTGAATTATAACTATGATGAAAGCTGTCGTCATAAGTAGATCTTCTGTTTTCAGTTTTCCTGTATAATTTTGGATTATCGGACACGAATACACTTTGACGCAGACACGGGGACACGAGCATATCACTGATTTCGGCATATCATAGCATATTTTGGACCGTGTACTGTGTCTGGTGCTGCAAGGATACGACGCTGGTTTACCAGAGCATCTGTGCATTCTTGACAGATTTTTCTCGTACACAGTTTTGTTTAATTGGAATTTTTGTACCGGCAGGCTAATGCGGCATCGGGAATGGCTGTGAACGACGAGTGCAAGCTGAAGTTTTTGGAGCTAAAGGCGAAGCGAACCTTCCGCTTCATAGTCTACAAGATTGACGAGAAGGCGAAGGAGGTCATCGTCGAGAAGGTTGGTGAGCCTGTCTCAACCTACGAGGACTTTGCGGCTAGCCTTCCTGAAACCGAATGCAGATATGCTATCTATGACTTCGACTTTGTGACCGAAGAGAACTGCCAGAAAAGCAAGATCTTTTTCATTGCATGGTAACCTTTCTTCTCTCTCTCTCTCTCCTGTTTTTTAAGCTTATAATTTAGACATGTTAATTGAGAATGAAAGCTATATATTCCTCTTTTGAAGGTCCCCTGACATCTCGAGGGTGAGGAGCAAGATGCTCTATGCAAGCTCAAAGGACAGGTTCAAGAGGGAGTTGGATGGCATCCAAGTCGAACTGCAGGCGACTGATCCGACCGAGATGAGCCTCGAAGTCATTAAGGGCCGCGCCAACTGAGTATGTCATAGTACCAAGTTCTGGTTTGGAGATTTTTCCTCCCTGCAGTACCTGGTTGCTTTAGTAAAGTGTTCATAGTTTCATGGGTGGATGATGAATTTGCTAGATAGTATATGGGCTTGTTACTACAATATAATCCTCTCAGCCCTTTGAACTGTTATTTCGTTTTGGTTTATATGACGAGTGGCTCCTTGTAGCATGATGACTGCAAGCTTATTGGTTTGTAAAACAGTCTGGGGGCCTAGTTGTTTAGGCACCCCTTAGTTTGTTACTCATCTAAAATGGATCCGTGATCGTTGTTATTTATTAATTTTTTTTTTGTCTTGGAGTGCATATATATTGTCTTATTGTGTCTGTCATCCTGTCCTGCTTTAGGTTTAGTTTTCACACTTCCCTATTATGTTGTTTTTGTGCAGGTATATATTGAATCCTGATAGTTTTATTGTAACTATATAAGCTTAACATAGTTGGACTAGGGCTTTGTTAGGTTCTCCTGGGTTCCCATCTGTAAACATATATTGATTTCTGATTTCTTGTTAATTACTTGTTGAAGGAGGAATAGCCAATATTTGCATGTGGACTTTCCGGTAGATAATGTGTATGTGCTTTCATTCTTGACCTTTACCTTAGATATTAAGTTGTTTTTGCTCTGATATTAAATGATATTGCATCATGATTAGGGCCCTCCAATATTTTTGCCTGTACCTAGGAACCAACAGAGCAGGAGGAAGGAATATGTTGATGATTATTGTTAGAGAAAAAATCTAGTACGATCTTTAGTATAAAGAACCCATCACTTTTGGATGTTGGAAGAAAGATACGTGCATGATGCATTAGGTTGTTCGCTAGGTCATGAACTAAGATCTTATTAATTTTGGATAAAGGAGATTTGTTGCATGGGCATGAACATGAAATGGACATTGACCTGATTTTGGAGTGTCCTAGTGTATTTTGGAGTGTTTGTGTCGTGTCTGATTTATGTCCGATGTCCGATGCGACATGATATAGACACCAACATGATTTTTGGAGTGTCCTTGCTTCCAAGATGGTACGGAGGCCTTTAAGATACGCCTTTCCGTTACAATATTTGTTTGTTGTTTGCTAACTTGAATGTTCGAATTGCTTCTACATGGTACTGTAGTAGCAAGTTTTTAGCTGGAACTGTTATGAGGTCAATATATTGCTTCCCTGGAGAATTAGTAGGTTTACATGCAGTTGCTGTTGAATGCTAAACATCAATATATCACATATATATGGAACTAGAGTTACAACTAGTAGTTGGAAGTGGAGTATCTGCTCTCGTTCCATCTAAGTTTGATATTGCCACTCGAATAGGGGAATCTGCCATGTCGGTTTTGGAGCGTTTTAAGGAAATATATGGCTATGTACAATTGTAGCAAGAGAGGCTATCAGGAATTCCATTTGGCCTTGGAACTTAGTTTTTTCCACCTATGTGTATGATGGGTAGTTGGGAGCTGATCACTATAACTTGTCTCCAATGATGGGTAATTGGGAGCTGATCAATCACCAGAATAATCTTTCTGGTTTTGGAAGGGTGGCTACATATATGGAATGAATGATATGTTGTGGACGTCTGCTGAGAGTGAAAAAGGCACAAACACTCCAAAATTTGTGCAAGGTGTTGGACATGCTTGACACTGACATTCTAAAGTACATTAGGACACTCCAAATCAGTTTCGTGTCTCTGTCGCTATGTCCATATTGTATGTTATCATGTTCATGTACTTGCAACATAGTGCGCGTGTTGGTTGGGGGGGGGGGGGGGGGTTGGTCTTTTTTCTTCAAAATTATATATCATCGTGGATCTTATACTTTCCACCATAGGGCTTGATGGATGAACTAAAGCTGATTGACAATAGCATATAATGACGGCATTTTCTCATTTTTGAGATAGTTGCTACATGAGGAAGACATGTTTTATTCTGGAATTTTGGCTAGCTTTTGCCTAAAATAATAGGGGCTGTTGTCTCTGGATGAAAATATTAGTTTGCTAGAGTTCTCAATTTCACGAGATAAGAATATAAATAATACAATGGCTACCTAGACTACCCACCCCACCCAGCGCCCAGCACATCACTAGACCCTAACCGAATAACAGTGGAAAATCTTTTATATTATAAACATCTGTCTATTGGGCTTTAGGAGATAATGGAACATGTAGATTTCTTCTAGGGTTCTGTAACTTATCTGACATATTGTGCTGGGGAAATGGTGTTAGAACCCTTTGTGAAGCCAACTTTTGTTTAGCTTACATGTAGCAATGTGGATTGTTCTTGAGAAGGGATGAATAGCCATTGAATCCAGATCACTGATCTAGACTGGAGTTGAACAGAGTAAGCTTGAAGACAGTGATGAGAATTTATCAGTGATTCGTTCAATAGTAGACAAATTCAAAAGTAGACGCAATCTTCAGGTAAATTTAGTTTCAAGTTTGGAGCAGGGATGCAGAGAGTTAACTACTAATTTTCAAATTCTCTATTGTCTCCTGTTCTTAAGTAAAGTTTGTGCTAGAATTGTGATTTGCAACAAGTTACTGTTCTTAAGTAAAGTTCGTGCTAGAATTGTGATTTGCGACAAGTTAATGAATCACTTACATGAGATTCTTAGGCAACTTAGAAATTTATTGCGTTTTAATCCAGGAGAACGTGGAAACATGTATGTGCTTATAAGTATCCAAGCATATACCCCACCTAAGTGGAATACATTTTGCCAGAATACAATATTTCATATAGATGAGTTTGCCTGAATACAATATTTCATAGAGACGAGTGGTTGAGGTCAAATGTGGTTGTGCTTTTGGAGGGGGATGGCATATTGGCAACTATTAAGTCAGTTTCTAGTCAAACATGCTCCATTAATATTTAACTACTGGCAGCTGATGTTCAACGGTTAAGGAATATAGGAAGGATGGAAAGTGAAGATTGTTAATGACAAAAAACATGTCATATTCTGACAGAGGTTTAGCTTGAAGTAGAGTCACTCTCTGATTTAACTTGAAGCAGGTCTTAGACCAAGAATTTCTTGTTAGGTCAGAATTTTGTTTAGTGCTGAGGGAGGTAGGAACATGTGGAATCAAATTGTCATAGTCATGGGGGATCAGCACATGTGTAGGCATGTATTTTAGTAGGCATGTTTGGTCATATGTTAGCTAAGTGGGCACCCAGACAACTCCTCAGTTTAAGATATGTCGTGCCTGCTCTGTTGGAAGTAGTCATTCATAAATCTGTGAGGCAAGAAACTTTCAGCAGTATCTATGCCTGACAAATAGTAGTCCCCCCCCCCCCCCCCCCCCCCTTCTCTCTCTCTCTCTCGATCTTTCTCTCGAGAAATATTATTCAGTCGATCGGGCTCACCACTGGTAGTGGTGAGCCTTGAACCCCCTCCAATAGTATGGAGACACACCACTCTATGGTTCCTTCCTCGATAGTGGTGTCTTTATACTATTGGAGGGGACTCAAGGCTCACCACTACCAGCCCGTCCCCACTGAATAATTTCTTCTCTTCTAGAATGGGACTTTCTTGGTGATGTTTAGATGTCTTGTCATAGCGAGAGTAATAACTATTTCTCTGAAATCTCGGTTTTAGTTGTTTGGTGTTTTTTTGTTTTCATGAACTACTAGGTGGCGTTTGGTTCAAGCCTTTTTAGGCTTGGATTCAGATTCTTTACCCTTATTTCAACTTCTATTTCAAACATGTAAATTTAGGGTATTTATGAAAAATGAAATAAAGTAACATTTTTTTTTCATATTCCCAACCTAATATAACCAAACATGGGTATGAAAATGTTGAATTCCTTTCCCATGGAAAATTAATGGAAAATAAATTTCTAGGAATACAAAACCTTGATCCAAACGAGCCTCTAGTACCTCCTGACTATTCCACTTTAGCAGCCTTACCTAAATGAGATCGCATTGGCCTGTTTCTGGCTGTCAAGGCAGAATAGTATTTTCTTGGTTGAAGAGGGGGTAGAGGTTTTCCCTTTTCTCTCGTCTGTCTTACTTATTGTCAAATGAACCTTGGGAGGAGTTGGTCACATCTTATTGTTCTTTCTTCCTTCTTTGGTCTCTTTTTTTTACTACCCAATGACTAGTGTGTTGGCCCTTTGTAATTACCTTTTTTTACAGTTCAGGTTCAAATCATTCTTCCTTTTTAGGGTATGATCGTTAGGAAAATTGAGTTGAAGCCTTGTAGGCATGTGATATTCATCTCATTGTTAAGAAGCCAGATTTTTTTTTTCCATTCATTACCTTTCAGATCAATTGCGGTCATATAGACTTTACCAATAGTCTGGACGAATTTGTTGCTTCATCCAAAAATGTGTAAAAGATCATAGTCGCACATAAAAGCCGAGTACTCTACCGTTGAGTTAGCAACCCAAATAAATATAATATTTCATCATTTTGCTAATAAAATAAGATAGAGAACCGGACTTTCTTTTATGGATATATTGCTCCTGGCATCAAAGTCTAATAGAAGGGAACTTCCGTAATATATGTATGATTGATACTAGCATTTTTTAACTATTTTGATTTGGAATTGAGATTCTATAATTAGCATGTTTTCTCTCTATGAGATATTTCTTGAATATCTTAATTAGCACATTTTCTCTTCTCTATGATTTATTCCTTGAATATCTTAATTAGCACATTTTCTTTTCTCTACAATTTATTCCTTGAATATGTTCATTTCTTTTCCTCATGGCAAACTTATATGGCCATGAATTTGCTTTTAACTCTGCCACTTCATTGATAAACTTTTCTGTGACATCTTATTGTACCTTCTTTCTTGCTGAACAATTTTGGTTTATAAATTTCACCATGAATTTGGGTGTATTTCCTGTCCTCATGCTGACGTGTAATTGTGTCTGTGCATCCCATGAGGAGGACTGCTATATGTTGATATCAAATGTTATCTGAACCTATTGTATGGTTGTAAGGAAAGATTCTGGCAGATGTACTTGATGTTTGACAATACTTGATACAGATGGCTGTATAAAAAAAATGATACAGACACTTTATGACAGGTGGGCCCTCATCTAAGTTCTAATGACAGCCATCTGTATCAAAGTTCTACTCATTTTTATTGTTCTAGTTGATGCTTCTTAATGTAATAAATTTTGATTCTCAGGCCACACTTATTATCCGTGTAAACGATTTGATACGTGCCATTCTTTTGGCAATATTTTTCCCCTGGTCCTCTTGTTGTTTGGATGAAGGTTTTGTTTTCATATGAATTCCTTTTCCATTAACATATCTATATTTGGGTAGGTAAAATTAAGAATATGGAAATATAATCTTAATTTATTTAATTTTTTATAAATATTTTTTTATTAATTTTATAATGTATATAAATTTATATGTTTGGAATAGAAGTTGGAATTTTGAAAGTAGAAGAAAGTTATTATTGTCCAAATAAAACATCCAACATAACATTCGACGGAAAGTAAAATTATTTTCAAAGGGGGCTTTGGTTTTACTTTTTTGCAATAATGTGAATATGAAGTCTCTACTATTCACTACCAATTTTCAACTTTAGACATTAAACAAAGATAAGAAATTTAAATCTATTTTCAGGTCTCCAAAACTTGAACCAAACGTTGAAAAAGACGCAATAAGAGTCCTAAAAAAAATTTGCTTTTGTTTACATTGACCACTGCCACGTTGTCCCAACCCTTCTCTCTCTCTCTCTCTCTATATATATATATATATATATATATATATATATATATATATATATATATATATATAGAGAGAGAGAGAGAGAGAGAGAGAGAGAGAATAAGGGAGGTGAGATGGCACCTCACTCTAAAAACAAGGGTGGCGGTGACGTGGCACAATCTCAACCACACAAATGAGGGGAAGGGGTTAAGTGTAAATTGACAATTATGAAATGTGTGGTTGGAATTGTGTCACGTCACCGCCACCCTTGTTTTTAGAGTGAGGTGCCATCTCACCTCCCTTATTCTCTCTCTCTCTCTCGCTCTCTCTCTCTCTCTCTCTCTCTCTCTATATATATATATATATATATATATATATACTTTGGATGAAGTTCAATAGAGCATTAATTTTCAAGCCATACATTTATATTTGTGCATATTCACATGCACTAAATCTTGCATCATCATTCCAATAAATAAAAAAATTATTACTTTTTACCTTCACAAAAAATTGGAGAAAATTGATGAAAAATAAGGAGAGTTTCAGACGTTTGGGTGCACAAAAATGAAAAAAGTAATTTTTTTATGAGTAAATAAAATTTTGAGGTAAATTAAAAATGTTTTAACAAAATATTGAAGTAAATTAAATTTTGGAAAACTAGTAGAATATTTATCACTAAAATTTATCAATTAAAATAAGCAATAAAATTTTTAATTAAAAAAATTGTTCACTTAAATTCTACTTTTCCACTCATATTTTTATACACTTTTGATCAACCAAACAATCTCCTAGTGCAAGATTGCTTGTGTTTGACGGAGAGAGGTAGCAAATCTTTCCAGTTCGCAGTTGGACAATGACAAACGTTGGGCCCTTCCTTTCAATATGCCATTTTAAGGGAACAACTAGCGAACTACAAATAGTCTCGAGGACTAATTTTTAGACAAGATGGACACAATTCACTTCTGGCATAGTAGATCTCATTCGTAAGAGTTGGTATTTATATATGTTATTGTCACCAACTCCCACTATTTATAAGTGATTCGATCCACTGATGTTTGTCATCCTGATAGTGTTCTTATGACTCTTTTCAGTAAACCACAAGAATCACTCGAATTCGACTTATATTTATATACATCACCACCGCACTCCGAATGCATCTTCAACAATGCCAAAGCTCTTACTAGATACCCCCAAAACAAAGGTGATCAAATCAATATTCTCCTCAAACAATTCCAGTGCAATTTCATCGTCTCCGCTTCTCGGAACGGACCAACTTCGACCTTACCTCGCTTACAAGAACCCATTAACCAGGAAATTTACTGTCATGTTAGTGGGAGAGCACCCAACTCTATATACGGCTCTAATTTCTAACTCTCTGGTGTCGAGATCGGCGACTACGAAGATGATCCTCTCATCAGTATATGAGACATCTTTTTCAGGCCTGTCAGCCTCTGCGCAATCACCTCCTAATCTCTGAGCATCATACGTAGCAATGTAATGTATGGGTGGAGATCTACTGATGCAGCTCTAACATGACAGAACCTACTTAATCTGCAGAACTCCGTTGCATATTGATCTGCTGAGCTCGGGTGTTGGCGGAGGCTGATGAATCTCGTATGGACCTGAGCTCGCAGCGAGCGGTGGAGTTAGAGAACTTCACCTGGAAAATCTCTTAGCCTACCAATCTCGGGCAGTCTCCTGCGATATTAGCTTCACTGTAGCTACTCGATCCTTTCCTTTTTCGGGATCCGTGTTGATGATGTATCATCGGAATCTACTGTTGATGCGTCTGTGAGGGCTATTGGAAAAATCAATTGTTGTTGTTGTTGTTGTTGTTGAGATGTTATCAAAGATACGATGGTTTTGTTTCCTCCAGACGTATCACACCGTCGCGCCAATGATCAGTTTTAAACGCCTGTAAGCTCCCGGTCCTTGTCCTTTTTGCGTCATGATCTCGTTCATGGCCGACAGGAGATCCCTATTTTGCGAAGCCGGAAGTTCATAGCAGATGTGCTGTTGATTCCAGATCTTCCAGTCGAAGTCACAATAAAAGAATAAATAGATCCTCAGACTCATCTATAAGTCCACACAAACATCATTTTTTATCCGTGAATTCGACAGAGCATCTGCGCTGGTGCTCCTCTTTTTGCTGCTATCGACTGCCTTGGTGCTGCTACTTACTGTACTAGGGGCTCATGCTATTATGCCCCATATTGTGCGGCTTGTGCCCCTGGTGAATGTTGTCCAACTAACTGTGGCCCCTCCTCTTAGTCCCTCCCATCCTAATGAAGATGAGCTGTGTAGTATTCACTACTGAAAGTGAAAATATCCAATTAATAAAATCGGAGTTTTAAAAAACATAACATGGGCAACATTGGATAGTGTGAGGTTAGACACCTTAGAACTAACCTAGAATAATTTATAAACTTATTTGAGAATTTTATGATTTTTTTTTTAAATTTATTTTAGCTAAAACTATTTACTAATAATTAATAATATGTAATAGAACTTTTAATTCTGAACGTAGGCAACTATTCTGATCCAAAAAAATTATCCTAGGTTTAGCATAGCATTTAAGTTCTCCAAAAGGAAAATTATTTAAAAAAAACTATTTAGTATTAATTATGATTTTCTTACTGTATAAACTATCTATTTAATAGGTTTTCAATATAAAATAAATTCTGAAAAAAGAAAAAGAAAAATAATAATAAAAGCAACAGACCCGTAACCCATTTCCACGCCCAAGAGGCGACCGCATGTTAGTGGTTGCAGCAGTAGTTGGCGGGGGCTCCACATGTCATCGGGTAAGTATCCGCATTTTACTCGGTTGGGGGACCGCATCGTGACCCAGGCCCGCTGCACAATAAAATAGGTAGAGGGTGGGGTGGCCCACATGTTAGAGCCCCACTCATGTATACCTAGCTTGATTTAATCCATCGGATGAGGTCAATGATTAATATGAGTTGTCTATTGTCACGTCATAGTCCCAAAATATGTGGACTAGGTTTCGTGGCAATTGTCAGCTGCGTATCGAGTGAACTCCAGTCTAACCCGAATATGTATACGCTATCTAGAAGTCGGATCAACTATATATAAGTCTCTAAGATATCATAACAAGTCTACATCTCAATCCACGAGAAATAAATATCAAGAATGAACAATATATTTCATAATATGCAATCCATTTGAATACACGTTCGAATAAACCCGAAAAACAATATAGGTATATAAAACAAGGCTATAATAGCCGAGAAAAATAATTATATGAATATAAAAGAGGAAATAACGATAAAAAATACCACTAATGATAGTCGAATCCTGCAGAAATACACATCAACACAATCCTAAGGGTGGAGTTCAGCCATTACCTGGAAAGAAAATCAGGTCTCCAAAGGAATGTAGCAAGATACATAATATACATGTTGATTGTAACATTAAATAACATGCGAAGGAAAGACAAAGAATAACACAAAAAAAGAACGATAGCTAAGATGGTGGCATCGAGAATAATCCTATCAAATGTGACTACAAAAAAAAATAGCCTCAAACAAGTGAGGCGTTAACGTTCCTATAGAGAGTATCCCAAGATAAGCGACTATCGATTTAGAGTGGCAAAGTAAATAGTTCTCTATTATAGCCCAATGTAAGGGATTCTCGGTCGAGAGACAGTATCCTCACTAGGGAACTAAGGGATCGAGTCAAGTCAAACTTAAATAATACGGGAATCTGAAACCAATAAGCTAGCACATAACAAGTACAAGACATGTGAAAGAATTTGTGCCAAATAGATATATACAAGCGATGGACGTTCGTCGTGTACAGGGAACATGTAATACCAATGAGAAAATAGATGACCAACAAGTGACATGAAAATAGAAACGATGGAAAAATAAACATGCATGAAATATATTAGATAAGTCGAACAAGGTATACTTGCTTAGATACGTCCAATTTCGTTGTACTGAAATCGTGATATCGAAGCCTCGTCCAAACCTAGTTAACCCAAGAAAATTATCAAGTTATCTAGGGCCGGCTCATCCACTAAGCAAAGCAAGCAGCTGCCTAGGATCCCACTTTTATAGTGGCCCAATTTTTTTTTTAAATCAGTGTAGTAGTTATCCTAGGGCTCAAAGTCATATGAGGCCAAAAAATTTCTAAATTAGTTAACTAACGAGTAACGACCCATATAATTGGGATCAGATTTGTTTCCTAGTTAATGGTTAATAAAAAAATTTGTTTCTAATTAGGGCTGCAGGAAGGAACGGACAACTCTTCCTCTTCTCCTCCAATTTATATTTTTCAGGAAAGGGGCGACCGACTCTTCTCCTTCACCTCCAATCTTTACTTCTCCATTTCTCAAAAAATTATGAAGAGAAATATATCCGGATGTAACGTCTATTCTTCTCTCGAAAAAAATCAAATTCTACAAACTTTTTCCTATTTATTGATGGCTCATTCAGTCATTCTATTCTCACATCTCCTATATTTTTCTTCTCCAATCTGCAATTTTTTTGTTTGTTCTTTAATTTGCGAAAGTCAGAAAGTAGAGAAAGTTTTGAATTTTTTCAAGAAGGTAATCGAAACTCGAAGTCGACATTTCCAGTGGTACCGTGGTGACTTGGCGTCAGATGATTTGTCAAGGAATTTAACTATTAATTTCCAACTCTTGAATTGTCACGCCCTAGCCCTAAAATACGTAGGACTAGGAATACGTAGCATGTCAGCCGTATTTATATGTCAACTCCAATATATGGAAACCATAACACATACGTACGCTGTATATGAATAAATAATTCACAAGTGGTACATATATATTTTTAACACAAGTCAGATACAACTATATCTCATCCACAGACACCAGTAGAGAAGTACAAAAATAAATACTAAAAGTATCAAATATGAAGCAATAAAAGAAATAAAAGTCGGGTGGAGACAAATCCGCTACCAATCGACTATATCAACTAAGATGATAGAAGAGGACGAAACTCCCATATAAAAATAAAATGTCAAATAAAGAGAATAACAGCTAAAAGATCCATCAGCGATGAAGTAGTCATGGATACTCAGAGGGTAAGACCTCCTCAATAGAAAATGATGCGTCAGGCCAGGGTCCATACTCCTGCAGATAATTCTGATCGTCTATACCTGGAAAGGGACCAGATCCTTAAAGGGACGCAACAAGATACATAAAAGCATGCCAATAATGTACTGAAAGTAAACATTCAACATGGTCGCCTAACCGGTTTATGTGAAATGCACTTTAAGAACAAGTTTTCTGCGTATGGACTATCTAGCTAAAATAATGGGATGGACATAGTTCTCGCAGAGATCCAGGAGCCTCGGGCATAACGTCTTTCGATCAGCATAGACCTGCAGTATATATAAGGGATCATAACGCCTCGCGTCTCCAATGGAACTTACGGGCAAATAAAGGAAAAGTGTAAAGGAGTCGCATACGCTTACTCATTGTTCTCCCCACCCAATGCTACTAACGTGTCAAATCCATAACACGCAACACCTCTACTAACTGCTAAGTCTGCTAAAACAATATATCTCTATTAGCAGTTATTCCTTATCTATCGCACGACCTTTACGTAAAGGGGCCAGCCTGTTACGCAAGTCCGTATCCTACTTGAGACTCGCAACATGTGTCAGGGCCGGAGATATATAAGAATACCTCATCTCCATGGGGTGGTCTTGTAAAAGTAGGTCAACATGTGTCATAACCTATTTCTAAATATATTTCTTAAAATAAATAATACTTAGTTAAGATTTATTATTATTATTATTAATTTATTACTTTGCAATTTAGACCTCAAGAAAATATGATAATTTCTTCACTTAGAATGTTGCAATGAAGACCTTAGATTTGCAAAATTTTGCAATACACCAACTCACTACATGCCACTTGCTCAAGAAAGGAGTGATGACTCATCTTAGCAAACACTATGATGAGTTTTAGGTTATGGAAACTTGGGAGCAGGGAGACCGGCTATATGGAAGTGAAAGGATTCGAATTCTCCATCTCCTCTCTCATCTCACATCCTCACATATCCCCTCACCCATCTTTCTATCCCCTCTCTTTCCATCTGTTGTTGCTGCTGCTGAATGTTATTGCTGCTGCTGCCGCACCTTGCTGCTGAAGCAGCTACTGCTGCCGCTGAAAACTGACCCGGCCTCCGGCCATCCCGCTCTGGTCGATCTCCTCCAGACACCCCCATCACCATCATTTTCTCCTTTGTATAATTTTATTTCCATTCGTCTTTCCTAATTATTTTAATTATAAACCTAGACTAATTTTTTTATATATATGGTTATACATATTAAAATTTTAGGTTACAATTTGGGATAAACTTGGGAAATCAAAAGTTTCTTCCAAATCAAAGAGCTTTATAGCAAGGCAAGCTCTTTTTTCCTCTTCTCAACATCCTTCTTCAATTCAATTTCTTTGTCAATTTACCATGCTCAAATCAAAGTTAATTTCAGAGAATTATATATTTAATTTTTTAAAATTTGAAGACACTTATATATATATTTATGAAATATGGATACAACACTTTGGACACGGTATGTTTAGATGATACTCCACAATTGCTAAAACTAGTCAAATTTGAAGAAACACACACACACACACACACACACACACACACACACACACACACACACATATATATATATATATATATATATATATATATATATATATATATATATATATATATATATATATATATATATATAAGTTGTGATTTAAATTGCAAATATAGATGCTTGTGTATGTTAAATTAAGTATATATACACAAGAGTTTGTTTAATGAGTAGAAAGCTAAAATACTATATACTCTAGTTGGCAAGATTATTCACTTATGGTTTTAGCCAAAGATCTGTAAATTAGCATTAGAATAATTATGTATAACATAAGCTTCAATGTGAATATTGGGTTATTTCTTAAGGAAATACACAAATAGGTCTTTTATTTCATAAATATTGATATATGTAAATCTGTCCAAATTTAAATAATATAAATAATTACCTTTATTTATTTTAATTTATAGTTTAAACAAGTAATTACACGTATTTATGTACCTGGATAAATTAATATTAATTTTTATAAAGGTTAAAGTATTAATTTTATTGTAAATCCCTTGATTTTAAATTTTAAATTTTATTATTTTTATTATTGGTATTATGTAATTATTGAGATTAAGTAAAAAAATTATTATTTTTAGCTAATTAGAAGAATATAAATTCATGGATTTATTAACTTGTATAGATATTTATGTATATTTATTAATTACAAATATTTTATAGAAAATATATTTTGGGTGTGCAACTGCTATTAAAGTATTGTAGAATTTTTCAGAAAATTATTTTAGGTACAAACATATTTATAGATGGCTATATATATATATATATATATATATATATAAAGTATAAAAGAAAAAAAAAGAATAAATAAAACCCAAAACCCAAACCCAAAACCAAAACCAAAACCCAAACCTAAATCCTAACCCGCTAACCATTCTTCTCCCCCGCTACCCCTTGGTTCATATACCCGTAACGCCCCCTTCACTCTATTTATATGCAACACCATCACCATCAGACCATCACCCCCGGCCACCACAGCTGCTTCACCGCCGTCCCTAGCCGCGCCGACCACCAGAGTAGCGCACGCGCACAGGCAGCTACGGCCTTCCCTTCGCGCAAAGTTTTCTCCCTCCTCGCTCGTCCGTTTCGCGTCCCATCTTCGTTGATATGTTCACAACCTATCTCTCTTCAATTCCTTTTAAAAGTTTAGTTTATTTTGTTTCTTGTTGATCACAAATCGCGATCTAAAATCAAGAAAAAACTTGATTTCGGGATCATTCGAAACTATCCCAACACCCTGTTTTCCAAAGCCGTTTTCATTTAAACCAGTGAACTAAAACTCAAATTTCCTTTTCTAGAAGACAACATAATCGAGTTTTAATCCCTTTTAATAGTTTATTTTAATTCGTTTTATATTGTTGTTAAATCAGTGTCAAAAATGATGAAAAACACACAATTTCAAAAACCCAAAATATTCTGAAACGGGGTGCGTTCCGCCAAAGGAGGCGACTTCGTCGCGTGCGGATTACACCGAAAGGCGCGTATCGTCAATGCGGATGTGTGAGATTTCGTGGAACTTGATTTGGATGTTTAAACCCCCTGATTATTAAATTTTATTATTTTTATTATTGGAATTATTTAATTATTGAGATTAAGGAAAAAAATTATTAATTTTTTAGCTAATTAGAAAAATATAAAATTCATGGATTTATTAACTTGTATAGATATTTATGTGTATATATATATATATATATATATATATATATATATATATATATATATATATATATATATATATATATATATATATATATATATATATATATATGTATGTGTGTGTGTGTGTGTGTGTGTGTGTGTGTGTGTGTGTGTACAACTACTATTAAAGTATTGTAGAATTTATCTGAAAAATATTTTGGGTACAAACCTATTTTATTAAATTTTTACCATAGTTGTTGATTGTTATATAAATACTAATTTATATGGGTTATAAAAGAAAAGAAAATGAAAAAGAATAAAACCCAAACCCAAAATCTAACCTGCGACCCCTCGGTTCATTACCGTAACCCCCATTCTCTTTATTTAAAGCTACCGCCACCATCACCATCCGACCACCACCACCACCGTCGACATCTTCCCGACCTCCTGGCGACCACCCCCGGCCGCCTGCGGCGCCACCACCGCCAACAGAATCGCGGCCGCACGGCCATGTGTGACTTGGCCGCGGACAGCAGCGACAGTCGCGACCCCATCTTCCCGTACTGATTTCTCCCTCCCCTCTTGTCCGTTCAGTGTCCCATCTTCGTTGGTATGTTCACAACCTATATCTCTTCAATTCCTTTCAAATTATTTAGTTTATTTTGTTTCCTGTTAATCACAAATCGCAATCCAAAATATAAAAAAAAAAACTTGATTTCGGGATCATTTGAAACTGTGCCAACACCCTGTTTTCCAAAGCCGTTTCCATTTATCCAGTGAACCAAAACTTGAATTTTCTTTTTTGGATTAAAGACAACATAAACAAGTTTTAATCCCTTTTAATAGTTTATTTTATTTTAGTTTATTTTATATTATTGTTAATCAGGGTCAAAAATGACGAAAAAAATATAATTTTAAAACCCAAAATATCCCAAAATAGGGTACGTCTTGCCAAACGAGGCGAATTTATCCTATGCAAATTACACCAAAAGGTGCGTATCGTCAACGCAGATGTGTAAAATTTTGCAAAACTTGATTTTGATGTGCGTGCGCACCGGAATCAACGCGTATCCGTCAAAAAAATATCGTATTGGCCTATTCTGACACCTTGTCATAACTTTGTGTGTGCTTGTCGTTTCGCAATAAAACTTGCATCATCGGATTCGCAGTGTTACGTTGGTCCTGTGACCCAAGTTTGGTTTGAATTTGAGAACGTTGACGAAACACCATTTTGCAGGCCCCACGGTTCCACTTGACGGGTGATTTCATGACCGGCTCACCGGAATCCAATTACGGATACTCCGTTGAGTTTATACTATTGTTCTGGACTTGTGGACACCAAGTTTATTAAATTTGGAGAACTTTATCTTAGACACGTTTTACGGTGCAAAGTGGATCACAATTGGACACCGCTTTGACCCAAAATTATCGTTTTAGCCCCTGTGTCCAAATCAGACTTATGGGTAGTCAATCATAGTTATTTCTTATATTTTGGAAATATTGGTGATATCTGTTGCAGCATTCGGAGACGTTCGTACGGATTCCATCATTTCAGAAGCAGTTGACGCATTGAGCTCGCCACTTGGACGTTACCATATCCAGTATTCAAGCAACTGTACCTTGCCAAACTTGTAGTAGATCATGTTATATTATCTGCTTGTGTTTATTTATATATATATTCTTGTGATATGCCTGCTCAACCTAGGACCGCGAGACGTTGCTTAGCGTCCAAACAAGATTCGGGTGTCGACGCCGTACGCTGAGTCGAGTAACGTCACTTAGAGTGTTGATTCCACGATCATATTTTTTTTGCGTGGTTTCTTTACCAAGTACGTCATACCGTAGGACACTTGACACTATTTCATGTGACATAATCTTTCTTGAGTTATTCATGTTGATTCTGTATAGGCTTACATGATTCGTGATATGGGATTTGTATATTATATAAATATCATTATGACTCGTTGTACTAGCTAGAGGTCATAATCTTGCGTGTTATAGACATGAGACATCGTGGACATGAGATATGAGGTTACATTGGGTGGGAAGAGACACACCATACTACAAGTTGATTATATTTTTATATATTTATATACTATGTTACTGGAGGTGCCTTAGACTCTGTCTCAGATTTTTGGCACACTTGGCCCTACGAGATATTACTTGCTGTTATGGGCTCCCAGACACAGAGTCTGTAGTGGTTTCAGCCTAAGTATGAGTGATGTTCTCACGTTCATATCACTTAGATGGTTACAGTAGTTTACTCTTGAGTGGCATTATATTGTTTTACTTTGGCATGCTGTTTCTTGTACCTTGTTACGTCCCTCTGAGGACCTGGTCCCTTGCCAGTTTTGCAGCATAGACTGTTGTGGAGCCTGCCTGGAGTTGCTGATATATGTTGCTTTGTCATGCGAGCATTGGTGCCAGGTACTTATATCATTTCTACCGGAGTTATGGTTATTTATTCATATTGTTTATTCATCTGCTGATGTAGCCTAGTTTAATAGACTCATATTCCTTTCTCGAGTCTATTTGAGCTTGTGTGTTACTGGACGGCCGACTTTAGCACATGTAGCTCATTCTTGTTATATTTTGTTCATTATGGATTGAGGATAGATATTGTATTTACTTGATTATTTAGTTAGTTACCATTATTATACAGCTTATACGTATTCGAGTCAGACCAGAGTCTGGTCGAGTGCGTAGCTGGCATGTTACGTATTCCTAGTCCTACGTATTTTAGGACTAGGATGTTACATATTTTTGTGGTGGCCCATGCAGGTCCTGATTACATCGTTTTGGTTACTTTCCGGTACCGAGCAAGCCTGTAATCAGGATTAGCAGTATTAGTATCTCAATCCACAAGTGATTTAAAAATTTCTTAGCATTTGATTATCGCCCTTAGACTTCATAATTGTACTCGTTTATTCTTCTTGACATCCTTATTATTGTTTATCATCTCTTTCTATTTCAAAGATATGGACGTTCGTACGCGGTGTCTCCTCCAGAAGCAGATCGTTGTCAAGGCGAAAGAAGACATGATGGATATAAATTTTTAAGAAGATGGTTACCCTTAGTAAGGTAGGTAGATAGGTTATTCCTATATGCTAGAGCTAGTGTAGATTGTTAGCATGAGAATTGAAATTAGTATTAGAGGCCTATAACTAATAAAGCCTTACCCTTGCTTAAGGTAGTAGTAATTTGGAAGTATTAGAAGTTAGAAAGATGGCTTGATACTAATGCCCTGGAATACTTTATGGAATACATAGCTAGATGTTAGGGATTAGTTGTGACCCAGGATGGTGATACAAAAAATTGTATTATGACCTTAAAAAATTAGAACCTTACGTAGCAGGCCGTAGTGGTTAAATTTCTAGTTGTCTTGTGACTTTTAGTATCAAAATTAGATCTTATGACCCCCTTAAAATTATTGATGACTATAGGTCTGGACTAAATAGATAGATAGATTGCTAGACCAAATATTTGAGTAATTAGATAACTCGAGTACTAAAGTATAGCTTTCGAAATTAAATTAGAAGTACTTGATTATTTGGGTTGTCAGTGTTAATTGAACAAGTGAGTTCCATCTGTGATTACTTAGGTAGATAAGCCCGTATCTGTGACAGAGCAAATATGTTGAAGGATGAGAGTTTTGATATATATTATAGCCTTGAGTTAGATATAGTGAATTGCCTATAATAGATGACAAGCTATAATAAGATGGTAACCATATAGTTTGATGAAGGGTATACATGGAATAAACAAGAAGAAATCTCAGGTTCAAGGTGAAGAATGTAGAATGGTAACAAGAAGAGATTCACGGGGAGTACATGACCTTGAGCATTTTGAATTAAGAGAAGGATCTAGGAAGGACTGAAGATTTTATCACTCGGTAGTTGCCTAGGAGATCTATACTACGAAGCAGAAAATACTGGGTCATGATTGGCGAAGCTTATAGTTGAAAACAAGATTAACATACTAAAATGATATGAAGGTGCGTAGGAAACAAATAATAAGGGAAATATATTATGGTCGCATAATCCAAGGAGAAGGGTTTGTGATATGTACTTGAGGGATAATAATTTAATTATTTATGAATTATAATACTTTTAAAATTTTAAGAATTTAGTGCGAGTAGAAATTGCTGATCAGTCTCGAAGTGATACGAACTTCAAGAAATTAAACACAGGTTCAAAATCACATACTAACTTGTTGGTTATTCTGTAGAGGATTATCACAAGACCCTTAGATTATAGATTTACACATGGTAGAAAAGTGTATATGGAAGATGGAAGTCTTATAGGAATGATAGATGAATATTGTGGGTTTACACAAACCGATTAGGGCCAGGAATTTAGATATTTGACTAATAGGGTATAAGCTTGCTGGACCTATCCTTAGTAGTAGGTGATGAGAACTTATTTCCAATTTACCATAACTGATGGATTTTTGAATTTTAGAAACCTTATCATCTCATTGAGTTCGAAGAATTTCCACTCAAGATAACCATGACATCATGCTTGTGTAATAGGGTAGTAGCCTAGCTGAAAGTTTCTCGTAAGGAAGATAGGTTTTAGATGGCAGAGACTAGATGAACAATAGTACAAAGAGGTAGACAATAAAAATGAGTAAGTTGTGCAAAAATGGGTAGGCATTCCAATTGAAGATTAGACGAGTATTGATGAGTGTCCTTAGGAAATAGTATTCCATGAGTGATAGACCTAAGTACATGCTTAGTTTAGACCCTTACCTCTAAGTTAGGAATATGCGAGGAAGATGAAGTTGTAAGGATCGTATATTGTTTATCTATAGCCAAAAGTAGGTTGTCAATAGTATGAGAGATGTTATATAGAATATAACTTATATGAATATAGTATTGAGTTTAAGGATTAGTTGTATTACTCCCTCGACTGCATTCATATCCTTCATATCAAATTCTTATCTTGTTTTGCATATATAGCCTCGTACTTTTGCAATAATGATCCTTCTAATTATAACAAACTGAGTAGATTCTTCTTCCTATCCCAGTGTGTCCTAGTAGCAAATTAATCTTTTAGTTAGTATCCTCCTCATGGTGTTAATATCCATCTCACTGTAGGTATCAGTTCTTTTCTATTTCTAATTTCCTAATCTACTCACCGTGACTTGATTCTCCAGATACTTGTCTAATCGTACCTTATTCAACCCTGTGACCATATTCCCTAGACTTATCATAATTTTTTCTTGTCTTGGTTCGTAGATTTCTCCCTTTGTGATGCCCTCGATTCGTCCCTTCGTCATCAATGCCATGCGATGATCGAAGTCTCTTTACCACCTTGCCCTAGTTATACCCGGCCAAACCATTTCTTATGTTTTGTTGAAGACATGAACTATATAGAAGCAATATTGGTTGGAAGCAATTTCTCTTATAGAGTTGTTGACCAATAGCACTCTGATAGTATTTAGGTTCCCTTAGAGAATCTTTAATTATGGCCAGTAAACTCTAGATTTCTTGTATCTTTATTTAGGAAGTAGGCCCTTCCAGAAATCTTGTTAGCAGGACCATGACTATAGTTTTGAATACCAACTTAATTTTTATAAGTTGGGTACATCGTAGCCCCCTGGTTTTAGTGTAGGGTTATTTTGAAATTTCAGGGTAAATTTGAATTTATTTGGTATTGATTAGTTCCAAACAAATTGAATTACCTCTTTAATTTTGTATACTTTAATATCCTTGTTTTGAATCGGATATTTGGATCACAATAATATCATTTCTTTTCCAATAACTTCTACCCTTATGACCTAGACTAGCCACTCTATACCAATAACATGATTATCACTCACAAACTCACCTTTCCATGCTTCGTTTTAGTCGCACAACATTCACGACGCATTTGTGCACCCAAATGACACCTAGATATCCTTTTCCGTTGGGGACAATTTTAATAAGCAACATCGACTCAATTCTTTCAACAACTTTGAGATTTATGAGCCTAACTGAACCTACTTCACTCATGACCCAGCTGTTACTCCCAAAGATACACTCTCATACTCCATATAGACCCTACAATATTTGTGGATATCTATTTACTTAAATATTCAATTCTGTTGTAATTAAATTAAATTGTACATCGACAACCTAATTACCCTAACCACTAATGTACCCGTAGTCCATTCATGCCAACCTACGTCCATGATACTTGTGTTGAATTAAATTGAACCCTCTTGTACTCTTTACACAATACGAATCACCTTGATGAATTATATCACCTTTTGATGCTTATTTCTGAACCATTCATCGGAATCCATTGTCACTACCACATTCCGAAAACAGGGGTATTTTCGACTTTTTAAAATATTTAATATTATTGTAGTTACAATTAAGTAATTGCATGATAAGTTTTAATTTAAATAATTATGTGATGTGTAATTAAATATAGTATTAGATGCACTGTCCATTTATTTTGAGCTAGCAGACTTGACCTAGAAGCCAGTAGACGAACACCTGTCGAAAATTATGGAATTTTTGTATTTAATTATTTATTTAGAATTTATTTATTGGAGATTGTAATAAATTACCGTATTTTATTTAATTATTGCGCATTGCCTTTGCTTCGATATTTAGAGCGCTATCCTGACTTTTATCTTCCAATAAATTTTACAATCTTGCCCTAGACATGCCCGTCTTCCATTCTGCTATTTTGTAACTCATAATTATGCTCTCTGTGCATTGTTTCTAGCCGCACAATAATCATCGCGGACGCTATTTAATAAATCCCTATTTTGTATCGTTGTGCGTTCCAATTAAAATTGGAGGCAATCTTGACCTATTTTTTGTGCGACCCAAATTAGGGTAATATTCTGTTCTGAGTCTTCTTCATTATTGGTATAGATGACCTGACCTGACCTGATTTTGGCCCCATGTACTCCTAATTAATTTTAGAACACAACTTGCATTTATTTCTAATTAAATTGAGGATACTATTTTAACCAATTCTAAAAATCCCAATTTAATTTCAGCGCCCTGCTATTTGAGCCCGTACCGATCATACAGCGCCCCCTGACCCTACAAAGCACCGGACACCGAATCGTCCGCCAAATTTTCGTCATTTCATGCGTCTGTGCAAATACCCAAATTTAAGGAGGTTAATTTGCAAATATGTATTTTGGTGTCAACACCCATTGATTAAACCAATGAGGGAGCCCTATTAATTTTTAATTAAACCTCACCCTCATTCCTACATGAATTATTTTTCTCTCTTGACAAATCTGGACCACTCATTCTATGGGTCCATCCTCACCATTAGATTCACACACCCTCTTACTATTTAAAGCCCCATCAACACCTTTCCCTAGAAAACCCTAATCCCCAAGCAAGCCCCCACCTCTCTCTCTCCTCCATCCTCAAACCCAACGTAGGATGAAATTTCTTCCCTTCTTCTTCTCTTTTCTTCTTCTTCTTCTTCCTTTCTTCTTCTCCTTCTTTTATTTTTTGAGTTTGAAATTCAAATTTCATAGGGGGGAAACCAACCCACTGTTCACCCCTGTGCTCCGGCGGCCGACTTCCTGAGCTCCTCCCAACCGAGTCTGCACTGCTCCCCGGCCGGCGCTGCCCCTCAGTACTCCGGCGGCCGTTGCTCCCATACATCTACAACCACCTCCACCATCATCTAACACCACCACCACCCCGCTGGCCTACAACCCGACGGCCCCACTGCACCTCCCCTTCGCTCCCTGTTCAGCCGGTCAGCCCCGGCGGCGCTGCACATCCCCGCTGCTCCCCCATTCCTCCCTGCCGGGCTCCCAACTCCCTCTCCCCGCTATTCAGTCCGGCCTCCTCCATTATACGAGCCCCCTCGCGCCACCGACCCGCCGTTGCTCCACCCGACTCCGGCCTCCCAACCATCAGCCGACTCCCCGACTCCCTCTGCTGTACTCCGGCGGCCCTCACGAGTCCCTCCTCCTTGCTGTGCTCTCCCCTCCCGCTGCCAACTCGCTGTACATCACCACCACCACCGGTATCTGCAGCCGTACTCCCTGCTGCATCCCCTCCGCTGCTCTGCACTACGGCGAGCGGCCCGACCCAGCATCCATCCTCCTCTCTGCTGTGAGTTCCTTCTCCCCCTCTTTCCTTCTTCATATATATATATATATATATATATATATATATATATATATATATATATATATATATATATATATATATATATATGTAGCTAATGTAATGTGTATGTATATATTGATTAATGTATAGTATAGTGTATGTATATAATGTATGTATGTAGGTATTTAACGTATACTTATATTTGTGTATTTGTGTATGTGTGTATACGAGTACTAGAATGAATTTTAGTATAAATATTTCTTGGTATATATATGTTAATGTATATAGTGTATTTCTACTTAGTGTATATATATTTCATATATATATACGCGTATAGGTATATATATCTTGCGTATTTCTCTATTTTTCTATATATGTATATTAAAATGTATTTTAGTATAAATACGTATTATATATATATGTGTATTAATTTAACTGTATACATATAATATATGTTAATGTATGTATTTTGTATAATGATATATTGGTAAAGTATATATTAAATTAATATATTTTGGTATAAATATGTGTACCTATATATATATACATGTATAAACATATTTTTGGTATGTAAAAATATATAGTATATAGATAAAACTGTATTGATATATATATATGTACTTGTAAAATATAATTTGGCATATATAAATAAATGTAGCATAATATATATTTTGGGTATATATATATATATATATATATATATATATATATATAAACGTATTTTGGTATATATATATATATATATATATATATATATATATATATATATATATATATATATATATATATATATATATATATATATATATATATTCTTGTGTACATATAGGGTATGGGTATATTTTATTTAGTGTACATAAATGTATACTTATATATATTCTTAAATAATGGGTGATGTATATTTTTTTCATAAATAAAATATTTCCACTTATGTACATACAGTTATACCTATTTTGTATATACTTTGGAATAACCATATATATGTATTATATTTAATTATTAATAATATGTTTAATTGGTGAATACTAGATGACCCTAGTTGACTAGTGCCCTGCCTGGCATGGCCCTGAGGCCAGTGTTTTTGACTGTGTGTTAGCGTAGCATCTGATGCAAATGTTATATTGTGTTATGTCTATAGGACTGTTGGTTCACCCAGGGGATACTCTGGAACAGGACCTCAATAATTACCAGCTAAGGACCCAAGGCAAGTACATTTCTCTGATAATTTTCAATTTTTGATAATTCCTATAAAGTTCAATAATCTAGAAATGTTACATCTGAATCCTTGACACTGTGCTACACGGACTAGTATAGCTTGGATCTGCAGTCATGAGATGTTACCTTGATTATCGTATTGACATTGTACACGACATGTATATTAGACATCGTACATGATAGACTGGACTTGCTCGTGTATCGTGACGTGTCATGGTTGGATCCACAGTACTAGTTGGGGACGGGGAAGTAGTTAGTAAGAAATGTGATCATAACCTCTTATTGTAGTGTAGAACAATGTAAGTGTTAATCATGCTCTTCACCCATGATTAGCCAGACCCTATAGCTATCGTATATGTTCCCAAGCCGATCACATTTCGAAACTACTATTTTAAACACTTATAATAGATTACAGTTCCATATTTAAATCATATACTACATCACCCGTATATGATACTGTACCTTGTTCTTTTCATTTTCATATATGCACTGACTGTCTCATATTGCCTATTACCTGTCTCTTTACATTTTATGTCTCTCTATTTTGCCATTGCATTTATTCTCGGTCTTCTCAGTATCTAGCATGATCTGTTTATTACTTTATAGTCCTTATCAATTATATGGAACTGTTATTTGAGATTGTACTTTGCTCCTTCCTGACTGGAAATATTTTTCCAGACTATGCCTTAGAGGACCGCTGTCCGACACTTTATGGACCGTATGGTGAGTAGCTGCAACTTGGGCTTGGTAGTTTAGTTGTGATTCCGGGAGGTCTAGCCGGAATCACCAATCTTCTAGTTAGTTCTTTCAGTAGACTATTTTGGTACCGGATTTGTCTCCGGCATTTTTGATGAGACTTGGATATTGTTGAGTTAGAATATTACTTTTGACTTGTGTTTAATTTTGTTCGTTATCTTATCGTGCTGTAGTCCTGTGATTGAGTATGTGTTCATTTTATTTGTGTCATCCGTGCCTCCTTATGGAGATTGGATGCTTGTGTGAGATTGGCTAGATAGTATCAAGACCTTGACAGCGTTCTACCGCCGATGCTGCGGCGTAGGCTGGACGTACCCACGCACTCGTGCCCCTAAACCGGGTGCGGGTCGTGACACGTTTTTAGTGGTGGCCCATGCAAGTCAGACTTCGCGAGTTGTGCGATGTCGTAGTAGTGTGGCATCTTTGTTACACTATTGCGTGCCTGCGATAGGATCTAGGACATAGGATATTAGGACGAGAGCGAATACTCAATCACAATTCCTTGAGAGATTCCTGGGATGACCCCTGAGAATCTTGTTATAACTTTCAATTTAAAATCATTCCCTTGTTCCGTCCATTCTCACTTATTGATATTGAATTTGATTGTTGTTGATTAGTTATTAAGTTAGGATTTTGTTTTCGTTGTAGGGTTTGATTTTATATCAAGATAAATTTGCAGACTGATTATGGTATTATCTGATAACGCATGTCGATGAGGACAGTGAAAATGATTAACATTAGAGCTATTGGACTATAGAAGGTGGATTTAAATTATAAATTGAAGATTTAAAATGGATTGCATTTTTGAATTTTGAGAAGTTGAGATAATATTGTTATTAAAATTTTGAGGATTCAGATTCGATTTAATAAACATAGACACAACTGTAAAGATTTTAGTGATTAAGTTTTCATTTCAGTATTTAAATAATTGATCTTGAGGGAAGTACATGCATTTTACTTAAAAATTTATTCGAGGAGTTATTTTGAGAAATTTTATTTGAGGATAGGATTTTATAGTGAGAGATATATATATTAGTATATAAGTAGATGAGATGCATGTGTAAGGATCTGTTGGCTTGAGCATGATTGCGATTTCACTGCAAACTGACTTGGGTGTCCATCTAGGATTGTATTGGAGAGAGCAGTACTTAGTATGGTGCGTTGCATTTGATATACACTTGAGTGATAAGGATAACTAGTATCAGCGATTGCAGTAGGTAAGGAAGCTAGCAGTGAGCGTGCTTGTGATAGAACTGTGGTACTTAGAGGGATAGAGGTATCAGACCATGGATGTAACTTTGACCTGTGCAATCACAACTAGGAATGTTATTCCAATCTATTTATCTTGAATGTTGCTTCCCTTTAGAACTGTACTGTCCTTCCTTGATGATATCGCATCTTTGCCTAAATTGATTCTTTGGGATCTGTCTTCAGGATGTCGCCGCAGACACGGTCTATGAGAGTGGGAACATCAGCTTTAGAGGGGTCTGCCACCTCTCCACCTGAGGGACAGACAGCAGTAGTTCCTCCTACATCTCCGATGCACGTAGGAGTATCTGCACTTTTCGGGGATCCTCCTCCCCCACCTGTTCAGAAGATTGACGCAGCTGTGACGGACAACCTTCCTCCTCCACCGACTCCAATTCCCGGAGGTTTGCCAATTGACGGGACGCAGATGTTTACCTTGATCCAAGGCATGGTAGATGCCCAGAGAGTGACGGCAGACGCTCAACGAGTTCAAGCTGAGACTCAGAGGGTGCAAGCAGAAGCACACCAGGCACAAACCGAGCTGATGAGAGAAAACATGGAGAATGCTCATCAGGTGACTCTCCAAGCTTTGGAAAGAGTAGCACAGTACCAGCAGTTTCCTGGCCAGCAACAACAGAGATCAGGCACTATAGTGGATTTCAAGAGGATGATGCCTCGAGAGTTTAAAGGCACCGAAGGGATACTCTACGCTGACGACTGGCTAGAGGATATAGAGAGGAGCCTGCGATTGACCCAGATTCCGGAGAACTTGCAGATAGAAGCCGCTGGCAGTCAGATGTTCGATATCGCACTCACGTGGTATCGCACGGAGTCGAGAATTACAGCACAAGGACTTACTTGGGAGACCTTCAAGGAGCTCTTCAAGGAGAAGTTCTTTCCCGACGTGGCATTGGGAACCTTGGAAAGTCAGTTTCATGACTTAGTTCAAGGAAACATGTCGGTCGACGAGTACGCTGCAGAATTCTGTAGATTGAGCCGTTTTGCATCATCTATGATTCGAGACCCAGGAGATCGAGCCCGGAAATTTAGAAAGGGACTGACGAGAGAGATAAGGTCGCGCATTTCTGGTCGTCGTACTGCTACCTTTGAGGCTATCTTGATGGATGCTCAGATTGCAGAAGAGGATCTGGATCTCAGGCCTAAGAGGAGTCATAATACTTTTGGAGATACAAATGGTAGCACAGGACCAGCCAAGCATCCCCGTATTCAGCACCAACAGCAGTACCAAGTACCATTTCATATTCAGCAACAACCATGGACATCTCAGCATCCACCGCAGTACCTGGCACCAGTTCCTATCCAACAACATCCAAGGGCGTATCAGTATCAACAACAGTACCAGGCACCAGTCCGTGTTCAGCAGAATCAGCAACAGCCTCCGAGAGAGACACAGCAGACTTGTCATTTCTGTAAGAAGCCAGGTCACCTTTGGGAGAGCTGTAGAACGAGGCTAGGACTTTGTTTGCACTGCGGCGCTGTGGGACATCGAGTAAGGGATTGTCTTCTAGCCCCTTATCTTCCCGGCCAGCGCGCAGCTTCAGATTATAGAGACCCAGTTAGGCTACCTGTGGAACCGTATATTGCTCAGCACCCGCGAAGAACCACCCCAGCAGGGCGGAGCATTTGCGATGACGGTCGAGGAGACCAATACTACAGGTAATGTGTTAGCAGGTTCTGTTCTTTCCTTCCTTCTGTTCCTATCTACTTGATTGATTGATTGATTCCTTAGTACAAGTTGTATGCATGATTTCTTGTTAGAATGTAGTTAGTAGTACCCCTGATTCAGAGACTGCAATACCATGACAAAAGACACCCTGATCGTACATATCCCCTTAGGTTGCATGTTGTATGATTGTAGAAAGATTTTCTTAGACCATGATTATCGGGGTTTGACCATGACGAAGAATTCATGAAGGAGTTATGACTTGACAAGAGAGACAAGATGATTAAAATTCGAGGATAACCATTGATTTAAATAGAGGGTTAAGAAATTAACATTTCATAATTGGTGATTTATTAATTCCAGGAAGATTATGACATGATTAAATTGGTTATTAAAATTTGGAAATTTTGGGAGATTTATCAATATATTTATTTTATTGCAAGTTATGAATTTTAGAATTTTTATTGGATGTTGCAATTAGAAAATCCTTAAGTATCGCATTGTTGAGTATTTTGAGGAAGAGAAAATCGAGAAATAAAATTTTGATGGATTAGTGTTTAAATTCAAACCTTGTGGGACGAGATTACATTTTATATTTGTGCATTGATAAAAATCAAATTGAGGAGTGGATATTAAATTCTGAGTATTGAATTATTAACTAAAAATTTTCTAGGAAATTTTTGATAAAAAAATGGACCTTGATTCTATTTCGAGGATTTTTCAGGTTATGCAATAATTTCAGAATTTTTAGAAAATTGTGAAAAGGCATTGTGGATTATTACCCGATTTCGTGGTTGATGGATTTAAATTTTGAGGGAAACAATAATATGTATGATAAAGCACTACTATGAGGATTTTAAATTTTGAGGACGAAATTCTTTTAAGGAGGGTAGACTTGTCACTACCACGTTCCGAAAACAGGGGTATTTTCGACTTTTTAAAATATTTAATATTATTGTAGTTACAATTAAGTAATTGCATGATAAGTTTTAATTTAAATAATTATGTGATGTGTAATTAAATATAGTATTAGATGCACTGTCCATTTATTTTGAGCTAGCAGACTTGACCTAGAAGCCAGTAGACGAACACCTGTCGGAAATTATGGAATTTTTGTATTTAATTATTTATTTAGAATTTATTTATTGGAGATTGTAATTAATTACCATATTTTATTTAATTATTGCGCATTGCCTTTGCTTCGATATTTGGAGCGCTATCCTGACTTTTGTCTTCCAATAAATTTTACAATCTTGCCCTAGACATGCCCGTCTTCCATTCTGCTATTTTGCAACTCATAATTATGCTCTCTGTGCATTGTTTCTAGTCGCACAATAATCGTCGCGGACGCTATTTAATAAATCTCTATTTTGTATCGTTGTGCGTTCCAATTGAAATTGGAGGCAATCTTGACCTATTTTTTGTGCGGCCCAAATTAGGGTAATATTCTGTTCTGAGTCTTCTTCATTATTGGTATAGATGACCTGACCTGACCTGATTTTGGCCCCATGTACTCCTAATTAATTTTAGAACACAACTTGCATTTATTTCTAATTAAATTGAGGATACTATTTTAACCAATTCTAAAAATCCCAATTTAATTCCAGCGCCCTGCTATTTGAGCCCGTACCGATCATACAGCGCCCCCTGACCCTACAAAGCACCGGACACTGAATCGCCCGCCAAATTTTCGTTATTTCATGCGTCTGTGCAAATACCCAAATTTAAGGAGGTTAATTTGCAAATATGCATTTTGGTGTCAACACCCATTGATTAAACCAATGAGGGAGCCCTATTAATTTTTAATTAAACCTCACCCTCATTCCTACATGAATTATTTTTCTCTCTTGACAAATCTGGACCACTCATTCTATGGGTCCATCCTCACCATTAGATTCACACACCCTCTTACTATTTAAAGCCCCATCAACACCTTTCCCTAGAAAACCCTAATCCCCAAGCAAGCCCCCACCTCTCTCTCTCCTCCATCCTCAAACCCAACGTAGGAAGAAATTTCTTCCCTTCTTCTTCTCTTTTCTTCTTCTTCTTCTTCTTCCTTTCTTCTTCTCCTTCTTTTATTTTTTGAGTTTGAAATTCAAATTTCATGGGGGGGAAACCAACCCACTGTTCATCCCTGTGCTCCGGCGGCCGACTTCCTGAGCTCCTCCCAACCGAGTCTGCACTGCTCCCCGGCCGGCGCTGCCCCTCAGTACTCCGGCGGCCGCTGCTCCCATACATCTACAACCACCTCCACCATCATCTAACACCACCACCACCCCGCTGGCCTACAACCCGACGGCCCCACTGCACCTCCCCTTCGCTCCCTGTTCAGCCGGTCAGCCCCGGCGGCGCTGCACATCCCCGCTGCTCCCCCATTCCTCCCGGCCGGGCTCCCAATTCCCTCTCCCCGCTATTCAGTCCGGCCTCCTCTATTATAAGAGCCCCCTCGCACCACCAACCGGCCGTTGCTCCACCCGACTCCGGCCTCCCAACCATCAGCCGATTCCCCGACTCCCTCTGCTGTACTCCGGCGGCCCTCACGAGTCCCTCCTCCTTGCTGTGCTCTCCCCTCCCGCTGCCAACTCGCTGTATATCACCACCACCACCGGCATCTGCAGCCGTACTCCCTGCTGCATCCCCTCCGCTGCTCTGCACTCCGGCGAGCGGCCCGACCCAGCATCCATCCTCCTCTCTGCTGTGAGTTCCTTCTCCCCCTCTTTCCTTCTTCACATATATATATATATATGTAGCTAATGTAATGTGTATGTATATATTGATTAATGTATAGTATAGTGTACGTATATAATGTATGTATGTAGGTATTTAACGTATACTTATATTTGTGTATTTGTGTATGTGTGTATACGAGTACTAGAATGAATTTTAGTATAAATATTTCTTGGTATATATATGTTATTGTATATAGTGTATTTCTACTTAGTGTATATATATTTCATATATATATATACGCGTATAGGTATATATATCTTGCGTATTTCTCTATTTTTCTATATATGTATATTAAAATGTATTTTAGTATAAATACGTATTATATATATATGTGTATTAATTTAACTGTATACATATAATATATGTTAATGTATGTATTTTGTATAATGATATATTGGTAAAGTATATATTAAATTAATACATTTTGGTATAAATATGTGTACCTATATATATATATACATGTATAAACATATTTTTGGTATGTAAAAATATATAGTATATAGATAAAACTGTATTGATATATATATATGTACTTGTAAAACATAATTTGGCATATATAAATAAATGTAGCATAATATATATTTTGGGTATATATATATATATATATATATATAAACGTATTTTGGTATATATATATATATATATATATATATATATATATATATATATATTCTTGTGTACATATAGGGTATGGGTATATTTTATTTAGTGTACATAAATGTATACTTATATATATTCTTAAATAATGGGTGATGTATATTTTTTTCATAAATAAAATATTTCCACTTATGTACATACAGTTATACCTATTTTGTATGTACTTTGGAATAACCATATATATGTATTATATTTAATTATTAATAATATGTTTAATTGGTGAATACTAGATGACCCTAGTTGACTAGTGCCCTGCCTGGCATGGCCCTGAGGCCAGTGTTTTTGACTGTGTGTTAGCGTAGCATCTGATGCAAATGTTATATTGTGTTATGTCTATAGGACTGTTGGTTCACCCAGGGGATACTCTGGAACAGGACCTCAATAATTACCAGCTAAGGACCCAAGGCAAGTACATTTCTCTGATAATTTTCAATTTTTGATAATTCCTATAAAGTTCAATAATCTAGAAATGTTACATCTGAATCCTTGACACTGTGCTACACGGACTAGTATAGCTTGGATCTGTAGTCATGAGATGTTACCTTGATTATCGTATTGACATTGTACACGACATGTATATTAGACATCGTACATGATAGACTGGACTTGCTCGTGTATCGTGACGTGTCATGGTTGGATCCACAGTACTAGTTGGGGGCGGGGAAGTAGTTAGTAAGAAATGTGATCATAACCTCTTATTGTAGTGTAGAACAATGTAAGTATTAATCATGCTCTTCACCCATGATTAGCCAGACCCTATAGCTATCGTATATGTTCCCAAGCCGATCACATTTCGAAACTACTATTTCAAACACTTAGAATAGATTACAGTTCCATATTTAAATCATATACTACATCACCCGTATATGATACTGTACCTTGTTCTTTTCATTTTCATATATGCACTGACTGTCTCATATTGCCTATTACCTGACTCTTTACATTTCATGTCTCTCTATTTTGCCATTGCATTTATTCTCGGTCTTCTCAGTATCTAGCATGATCTGTTTATTACTTTATAGTCCTTATCAATTATATGGAACTATTATTTGAGATTGTACTTTGCTCCTTCCTGACTGAAAACATTTTTCCAGACTATGCCTTAGAGGACCGCTGTCCGACACTTTATGGACCGTATGGTGAGTAGCTGCAACTTGGGCTTGGTAGTTTAGTTGTGATTCCGGGAGGTCTAGCCGGAATCACCAATCTTCTAGTTAGTTCTTTCAGTAGACTATTTTGGTACCGGATTTGTCTCCGGCATTTTTGATGAGACTTGGATATTGTTGAGTTAGAATATTACTTTTGACTTGTGTTTAATTTTGTTCATTATCTTATCGTGCTGTAGTCCTGTGATTGAGTATGTGTTCATTTTATTTGTGTCATCCGTGCCTCCTTATGGAGATTGGATGCTTGTGTGAGATTGGCTAGATAGTATCAAGACCTTGACAGCGTTCTACCGCCGATGCTGCGGCGTAGGCTGGACGTACCCACGCACTCGTGCCCCTAAACCGGGTGCGGGTCGTGACATCCATGATATGTAATGAATGTCTTATCTGTACCATCTCACCCTAGTTGTATTTGGCTATGATATTTTCTATTGTCTTGTAGACGCACGACCTTACGTGATTAAATTTTTCTCTACCGTTGTGTATTCCTTATATTTAGATCATGCCCTATTTAAAAAAACGAGAAACTAGATACAACGAGTCGTATTTAACCTTCTCCTGAAATGAGATCTCTTATTCTTATTACTATGTATTTTTTTAATTTAGAGGAAAAAAATTTTATAAGTTGGGTAGATTGTAAACCCCCTTATTTTTAAATTTTAAATTTTATTATTTTTAATATTGGAATTATTTAATTATTGAGATTAAGGGAAATTATTTATTTACTTTTTTAGATAATTAGAAAAATATAAAATTCATGAATTTATTAGCTTGTATAGATATTTATGTATATTTATTAATTACAAATATTTCACAATATATATATATATATATATATATATATATATATATATATATATATATATATATATATATATATATATATATAGTGGGTGTACAACTACTATTAAAGTATTGTAGAATATTTCTAAAAATTATTTTAGGTACAAACATATTTTATTATATTTTTACCATAGTTATTGATTGTTATATAAATACTAATTTATATGGGTTATAAAAGAAAAGAAAAAGAATAAAACCCAAACCCGAAACTCAAACCCAAACCCCAAACCCAAACCCAAACCCAAATCCAAACCCAAAATCTAACCTGCGACCCCTCGGTTCATTACCATAACCCCCTTCTCTTTATTTAAAGCCACTGCCACCATCACCATCCGACCACCACTACCACCGTCGACCTCTTCCCGACCTCCAGGCAACTTCCCCCGTCGCCCGCGGTGTCACGCCCCAGTCCCAAAATACGTAGGACTAGGAATACGTAACACGCCAGCCGTATGTATACGAACTCCAATATATGGAAACCATATACGCACGTACGCTGTACATGAATATCCAATCCACAGTGGTAAATATACGTCACAACAAGTCACACGCAGTTCTATATCTCATCCACAGCACAAATAATAGAATAAAGGAAATCAATAACTGAATATCAAAGAAGTAGTCTCAAATAGTAATCTCAAAGTGCAATAGTCGGGTGGAAACAAATCCACTGCAATTCGACTATAATAACTACTAAAGAGAGAAGAGAATAAACTCTAATATAAGAATAAATGTCTAGAAAAGAATAGCAACTAGAATCTCTAAACAGCTGCAAATGAATCACATATAATCAGAAGATAAGATCATCTCAGACTGATAGGTAGCGTCAGGTCCAGGTCCATACTCCTGCGGGTACTCCTGCTCACCTATATCTGGAAAATGGACCAGGTCCTCAGAGGGACGTAACAAGATACAAATGGTACATGCCAATAAAGTACTGAAAATAAACATCCATTGGGTCGCCTAACCGTCTAAGTGAATGCAGTTAAGAACACCTTTCCCCACAAGTGAGCTATCTGGCTGAAAATTGGGATTTGGCATGGTTCTCTTTTGAAGATCCAGGGGCCTAAAAGGCACGTCGTCTTTTGAACGCCGGTGGCCCGCCTGATAGTACATAATATATAAGGGTCATCACCACCCGTATCTCCAGCGGAGAATCTGGACGTCACAGAAAAAGTGCAAAGGAGCTCAAATGCGGTACTTGTTGTTCTCTCCACCCAATGCTCTAAGCATGTCATGTCCATGACACAATAAACCTCTAATAACCGCCAGGTCTACTAGCATGCAAAGTTTCTATTGGCAGTTATCCCTATCCGTCGCACGACCTATACGTACCGGGGGCCAGCCGAGTACGCAAGTCCGTGTCCTACATGTGACTCACACTCGTGTAAGAATAGTGTCATGGCCAATGAAACATAAATGCCTCATGAAAATAGGGTAGTCTCATAAAGTAGGTCCAATGCATATACATAAATAAAAATATAGTACGACGACACCGTCGTTGCACCCAAGTTTCCTTGGACGCGCAGTTTATATAGCAGTTAAAATAAATGAACTAAATAAACAGAAAATAAACATGCATGCCTCATATGGAATGTAAATACAGTACAATGGCAAGGTATACTTGCCTGGCAAGAAAACTGTAAAGTGTACGCGCCCAAATGTCAAGGACACTGAACCTGGAACTAAGGACTCCGAACAAACATCTCCGGATGCTGAAATAAACATCACCAACGTTTTCGGAATGAGCAAAATAGCTAAAAAACACATCCCTTTCGTCCAATTTGGACACAGGGGCAAAACGGTAATTTCGGACAAAAGTGGGATTCACGTGTGGTCCACTTTGCACCGAAAAGCGTGCCAAGGATAACAGTCTCTAAATGGGACAAACTATGGGTCAAACTACTCTAGATGTCAATACGAACCCAACGGTATGTCCAAATTTGGATTCCGATGAGCCGAACAAAATTTGGTCCAAAAAGTCAACTGTGGGGCCCGCCAATTGGCGATCTGGTCAACCGTCTCAGAAATACGTGAAAATTGGGTCACAGGACCAGCGCGTTACCACGAGTCCAGTGGCGCAAGTTTCGTCGCATTCTGACAAGCGTGCACAAAATACGCACGAGTTCCACAAAAGTGGCGACACGAAATGTGTCCGCGGATACGGTCTGATTTCGGCGCGCACACGCGTCCGAATCAGTCTCCACGAATTTTTATGTGTCCGATTACGCTGTGTGTACCATTCGGTACACTTGGCACACGGCAGAGCGGTCCCGTTTGGCGGGGCACGCTCCGATCTCCAACTTTTGGAAATCTGGAAAAAGTGGGTGCGCGCAGTTTTGTGACGACTACAATTATATCCATAGCAACTAATAGCACAAAGTTATTATACAGAAAATAAACTAGGTCATGTAATCTACAGGTATCAAAAAGAATCATCGAATTCGGATCTCTGTGGTGGGAGATACGAACTCGACAATATGGGTGGTCATCGCAAGTTTCTGCGATTTCAGAATTGGATAAGTCCGGGCCAACTTGGGCGTTGTTTTTCACCTAGGGGCACACGTTTTCCGAGGTTGACTATAAAACAAATATTGGAGAGGGTTAAGGGAAGATCATACCTATGAAAATGGAACAGCGTTTGGTCGAGCGAGTCGACGGAAAATCACGTCGGAGCGAAGGTGCCTCGAGTAGGAAACTACAGGCGCGAGGTCGGCGTCGACGGGATGGTTGGATGGCTTGGCGGGGCTTCTCTGGCTGCAGTGACGGCTCTAGATGGGAAGAGGAAGTCTGGAGTTTTAGGTTAGGGTTTTTGGGATGCTAGCTATATATATATATATTATATATATTAAGAGAGAGGGGGCGGACGGTTCCGCGGATGAAGGGTCGGGTCTTCTAAAGCAAATGGCTGAAGAGGGTAGCACTTAGCGGCTGCTTTGCTAAGTTGCAGCCAAAAATTATACTAAGAGGCGGGCTTCTCTCAGCAAGTTGGCGGATGGACTTAGTAGCAGCATGTTTGCTATGAGTCCTAAGCAAACTGTAAAACCCCCTTCCTAGAAAATCGTATATACCCTTTATTTATTAATTATTAATTAAATTGTAGTAATTAGAGCTAAATAGGAGAAATATATTTTTAATAATTTTTATGTTAGGTGTTCGGGCACTTAGATGACTTGTGGGACCATCAGGAATTTTTCGGAATTTATTCCATGTAGGAGACCCCTTGAGCAGTTGCTAGCCTAACGATGTACAATACCCCATTATATAAATTTTCTTATGTGTGAAAATATATATATATATATATATATATAAAAACAAATATATATGTATATATATTTTAATTAAAGAAAGAAAGAAAAGAAAGAAAGAATTAAATAAGTTAATAGTAATAATAATATAATAATAATAATAATAATAATAATAATCTACTTATTATACTTAAAGTTGCATTTGAATATCCCCTATTACTTCTCAGCCAACTAGCTTCCTTTGCAAATTCCCTTCAGCGTGTATACAATGGACCCGCCCCTTTATAATTCCGTGAACCCCCTTTGCTCCAAAACCCGCGGACCATTAAACCAACCCTCTCTCCTAATATATTATATATTATATATATATATAGTTAGCTCCCCAAAACCCTAACCTAAAATCTCAGACTTCCTCTTCCCATCTAGAGCCGTCACCGCAGCCAAAGAAGCCTCCCCAAGCCATCCCACCATCCCGTCGACGCCGACATCGCGAACTGCAGTCTCCCACTCGAGGCACCTTCGCTCCGGCGTAATTTCCCGTTGACTCGCTCGACCAAACGCAGATCCGTTTTCATAGGTATGATCTTCCCTTAACCCTCTCAAATATTTGTTTTATAGTCAACCTCGGAAAACGTGTGCCCCTAGGTGAAAAACAGCGCCCAAGTCAGCACGAGCAGACAGAATTCTGCAATCGCAGAAACTTGCGATGACCACCTATATTGTCGAGTTCGTATCTCCCACCACAGAGATCCGAATTCGACGATTCTTTTTGATACCTGTAGATTACATGACCTAGTTTATTTTCTGTATTATAACTTTGTGCTATTAGTTGCTGTGGACCAAATTGTAGTCGTCACAAAACTGCGCGCACCCACTTTTTTCGGTTTTCTAAAAATGGGAGATCGGAGCGCGCCCCGCCAAACGGGACCGCCCCGCCATGTGCCAAGTGTACCGAATGGTGCACGCAGCATAACGGGACACGTGAAAATTCGTGGGGACTGATTTGGACGCGTGTGCGCGCCGGAATCAGGCCGTATCCGCGAACACAATCCGTGTCGCCACTTTTGTGGAACTTGCGAGTATTTTGTGCACGCTTGTCAGATTGCGACGAAACTTGCGCCACTGGATTCGTGGTAACACGCTGGTCCTGTGACCCAATTTTCACGCATTTCTGAGACGGTTGACCAGATCGCCAATTGGCGGGCCCCACAGTTGACTTTTTGGACCAAATTAGGTTCGGCTCATCGGAATCCAAATTTGGACATACCGTTGGGATCGTATTGACATTTAGAGTTGTTTGACCCATAGTTTGTCCCATTTAGAGACTGTTACCCTCGGCACGCTTTTCGGTGCAAAGTGGCCTACATGTGGAACCCGCTTTGGCCCGAAAATGACCTTTTTGCCCCCTGTGTCCAAATTGGACGTAAGGACAGGCATTTCCAGCTATTTGACATCTTCTGAGACTGTTGGTGATATTTATTACAGCTTTCGGAGTAGTACCTACCGGATCCACCGATACCAGGACGACAGTTGTTATTCAAACATCAGGCAAGTGTACCTTGCCAAACTCTGCAGCTTAGTTATTTATTTTCCTTGCTATATATATATTACTGTGCATGCTCAACCTAGGACCGTGTGACGTACTTAGCGTCCGATTATCAGTCGGGTGCCGACACTGTACGCAGTGTTGGGTAATGTCATCTAGATATGGACATACGTGACACTTTATCTTCTCGTACTTGTCATACCAAGTACACTTGACCCAGGACACTGGACACTGATCATGAGACGGGATCTTCCCGAGATATTCGTGGTGATCCTGTATAGGATGCAGGACATATAGAGATACTATAATCTAGATACATTATGACTTGTGCATTAGTTATGACCCCGCTGACATGGACGTGAGACGTTATGTTCATGATTTGTGTGGTTACATTGGGTGGGGAGAGACACACAGACTACAGGCTGATCATATATATACACCCCTATTATCGTGAGGCACAAGACTCTATAGCCGAGCTTGGCCCATTACTCATTATTACTGCTGCTACCGGCTCCCCTACACAGAGCTTGTAGTATGCTCCAGCCTGAGTTCTAGTGCTGCTCTCATCTTGCATATCACTTAGCTGGTTATTTTAGTATTCCCTTATTATTCCATCTATTGCTGGAGATACCCACAGGCTACAGGTTGATTATGTTATGCCGGCTACTCAGTCTCCCGCTGAGCTAGACCACCTCTTGACACCCCTGCTACCGGCTCCCCTTCACAGAGCTTGTAGTAGTTCCAACCTGAGTACTGTTGATATCCTCTCTTGCATTTTATACAGATGTTACATACTTACCCTGCTTATCTCATTATTTGCTGCACTGTTTATATTCTGGCTTGTATTATTTTCTTGTACCTTGCTATGTCCCCTGAGGACCTGGATCCGGATTTTGTCCCCAGATTTTGCAGACGTGGTTTATCCCGAGGTTTACGGGACCGGAGCAGGAGCTGATCCAGGAGCTGTACCACCATCCGAGGACGAGGTCTTAGCTGAAGACTTCTCTTGAGCATCCATGTTTATGCTCAGCTTTTAGTATTTCTTTCAGTCTTTTATATTCTGGTCTGTTGAACCATTGTACTAGATATTTATCGGGTTGTTTCCCGAAGTACTTTGTGTGACTGGATGATGATTTATATTCCTTATTTATTTTGTGGATCATATTTTATATCTTGTGTGGATGAGATTAGTTGTGCCATGATTGTCGTAGACTTGTTTTACAGCTTAAGTATGCCCTGATGGATCCATTATATTGAGTTGGTCCATCGGTGCGTACTGCTGGCCATTGCCACGCGTCTGGTCCCTCGGTATTTTGGGACTGGGGCGTGACATAGTTTTTGTGGTGGCCCATGCAGGTCTACGACTAAATAGTTCGGTTTCAACTTAGGGACCGGACCAGCCTGCGCTTAGGACTAGAGTATAGGATCTCATCCACAATTGACTATGATTCATCTTCCTCCCATCTGTTCTATTTGAACAATTGCATCCCGCTTGATTCCTGTACTTCCTTAATAGTTCTTTGAGTATAGACTTCTGCTAGAATATAGGAACCCCTGTTATTAGGATAATAATTAGGGTAGCACACCTATTAAGAATACAACGAGATTATAGATACACCACTAAGTTTAGAATATCTAGTGAACCCTAGAATCCCTTATCCCTATAATTGGTTTACCATTACCCGGATGTATTAAGAAGACTTGAGTAGTATAGACACTACTAGAGATAGTTAGAAGTTTTACCATAATGTTTGCCCCTAGCATGGAGGAACCCATAGAAAACAAAAACTTAATGTTTGGACTAAACCTAACCTTCATAGTTAGATGATATTGGAACTATAAACTTATATCATTGTCTTGTTATTAGTAGACAGCACCCTAGGAAGCCTAGAGGAATGTAATCAACACTTCTCCCTTGATCATACCCCGAACATAGCAACCAACACCCCACTCCCCTTAGAGAACCATGATGCTATCTAGAGCCCTCTATCTTTATTTTATATTGTTTCCCTGCGACCATAGCGCTCGCTATTTTGCGACGGCTAATTACGTTTCTTCTCTTCATCTTTCAACTCGCGCCATCTGACACTTCGGATAGTAGGCCAAGTAATTTTATTCTTGGTTAAAGGCTCATAGTTTGCTAGGCTTATAGTTGTAGCCTTGAGTGTGAAATCTTTATGCTTGGTAGTTAAAACTTGATAAGTTTAAGTTGTTTTGTAGATTGTGACCAATGATTAACCCTTAATTTTTAAATCATGAAATTTGTACCCTCACCTCGATACAAGTTAGACCCTTCCTCCTTGACGGCCAATAACTCTTCTATCCTTACCATTGACACTTGCTTGTAAGTGCTATGACTAAGACTTAAGGTGACCCTTACCTATATAATGCAATAGGAGACCCTAATAAGTATCAAGATCCTTCCTCATATACCCTAATAAGAGTTTCTGTTTTATTTACATGTGCAAGGTTATTTGTAGGATCCTCTTAAGACGATCACAGTATTAGTTTAATTCTTTTATAAGTTGGGTAGTATGCCTCACAACATAGTACCAACTAGCCCTATTGACCCATTGATGAAGTAAACTAGGATGACACAACTTTAGACTTGCATTAGAAGATAGTGTTTAATTCAGACTGTAGAATTTAGAGGTCCTTGCCCCTAACTGGTCGACTAGCGACTTGGACAAGGAGGTTGTATGATGACTGTAGAGATTGGAGAGTCTGTTATTATTATGGTTGCTTGTTTGTTTTGTTTTATGAACTTGAATAATTTGTACCTCCTTTCATCATCATCTAGCGTACTTAAATTTGTTGTACTTGACTTATGCTGCTATTCTATAGCCTAGTTTTGCAAGCTTATTCTTTATCGAGCTTGTTTATGACATATGTATTAGTGGACTGGTACATTAATACAATTGTCTATTCAGAATCAGTGTATTACGGTCTGATCAACCTTAGTGCATTTTGGTTCGCTCTTCGCACGACTACTTTACGTGGATTGAGATATAGTTGACTAGTATACTTGCCCTCTATATATGTCTGAGCATATCGTATCGGTTACGTAACTGTACTAATACGAGCATGCGAACAAAGGTTTACCAGAATAGGATTTCAATCCACAACAACTTGACCATTTCCGTTTGAATTCTTAAACGCCTTGATCCCGATACTTCTATTCTATTACCTCACCCTTGAACTCTTTATTATTGATCTTCGTCTTCCCTTATTTCGGAATGACGAAACCTCGTGCTGGGTATAAGTTTGATATATAGACAGTACTAGATATACCCCACAGGCCGGTCACATTATTGCTACCCTTTTATATATGATTAAGGACATATCATAGATGATATGTTTGGTGTTAAAGACTGAGGATTCAATAACATGATTAAATGAGTTGGGGCATAGATTTATTAGATGAATAGTCTTAGATAATAGATGGGTAAATTCTAAGTTGGGTAGAGACCGTAATGCTCACTTAAGAGAAATTCTTAGACTGTAATCAAGTGAGACTTGACAGAGAGAGCCCTACCCTAATTTAATTTCGAGGACGAAATTTTTATAAGTTGGGTAGAATGTAAAACCCCCTTCCTAGAAAATCGTATATACCCTTTATTTATTAATTATTAATTAAATTGTAGTAATTAGAGCTAAATAGGAGAAATATATTTTTAATAATTTTTATGTTAGGTGTTCGGGCACTTAGATGACTTGTGGGACCATCAGAAATTTTTCGGAATTTATTCCATGTAGGAGACCCCTTGAGCAGTTGCTAGCCTAACGATGTACAATACCCCATTATATAAATTTTCTTATGTGTGAAAATATATATATATATATATATATATATATAAACAAATATATATGTATATATATTTTAATTAAAGAAAGAAAGAAAAGAAAGAAAGAATTAAATAAGTTAATAGTAATAATAATAATATAATAATAATAATAATAATAATAATAATCTACTTATTATACTTAAAGTTGCATTTGAATATCCCCTATTACTTCTCAGCCAACTAGCTTCCTTTGCAAATTCCCTTCAGCGTGTATACAATGGACCCGCCCCTTTATAATTCCGTGAACCCCCTTTGCTCCAAAACCCGCGGACCATTAAACCCACCCTCTCTCCTAATATATTATATATTATATATATATATAGTTAGCTCCCCAAAACCCTAACCTAAAATCCCAGACTTCCTCTTCCCATCTAGAGCCGTCACCGCAGCCAAAGAAGCCTCCCCAAGCCATCCCACCATCCCGTCGACGCCGACATCGCGAACTGCAGTCTCCCACTCGAGGCACCTTCGCTCCGGCGTAATTTTCCGTTGACTCGCTCGACCAAACGCAGATCCGTTTTCATAGGTATGATCTTCCCTTAACCCTCTCAAATATTTGTTTTATAGTCAACCTCGGAAAACGTGTGCCCCTAGGTGAAAAACAGCGCCCAAGTCAGCACGAGCAGACAGAATTCTGCAATCGCAGAAACTTGCGATGACCACCTATATTGTCGAGTTCGTATCTCCCACCACAGAGATCCGAATTCGACGATTCTTTTTGATACCTGTAGATTACATGACCTAGTTTATTTTCTGTATTATAACTTTGTGCTATTAGTTGCTGTGGACCAAATTGTAGTCGTCACAAAACTGCACGCACCCACTTTTTCCGGTTTTCTAAAAGTGGGAGATCGGAGCGCGCCCCGCCAAACGGGACCGCCCCGCCATGTGCCAAGTGTATCGAATGGTGCACGCAGCATAACGGGACACGTGAAAATTCGTGGGGACTGATTTGGACGCGTGTGCGCGCCGGAATCAGGCCGTATCCGCGAACACAATCCGTGTCGCCACTTTTGTGGAACTCGCGAGTATTTTGTGCACGCTTGTCAGATTGCGACGAAACTTGCGCCACTGGACTCGTGGTAACACGCTGGTCCTGTGACCCAATTTTCACGCATTTCTGAGACGGTTGACCAGATCGCCAATTGGCGGGCCCCACAGTTGACTTTTTGGACCAAATTAGGTTCGGCTCATCGGAATCCAAATTTGGACATACCGTTGGGATCGTATTGACATTTAGAGTTGTTTGACCCATAGTTTGTCCCATTTAGAGACTGTTACCCTCGGCACGCTTTTCGGTGCAAAGTGGCCTACATGTGGAACCCGCTTTGGCCCGAAAATGACCTTTTTGCCCCCTGTGTCCAAATTGGACGTAAGGACAGGCATTTCCAGCTATTTGACATCTTCTGAGACTGTTGGTGATATTTATTACAGCTTTCGGAGTAGTACCTACCGGATCCACCGATACCAGGACGACAGTTGTTATTCAAACATCAGGCAAGTGTACCTTGCCAAACTCTGCAGCTTAGTTATTTATTTTCCTTGCTATATATATATTACTGTGCATGCTCAACCTAGGACCGTGTGACTTACTTAGCGTCCGATTATCAGTCGGGTGCCGACACTGTACGCAGTGTTGGGTAATGTCATCTAGATATGGACATACGTGACACTTTATCTTCTCGTACTTGTCATACCAAGTACACTTGACCCAGGACACTGGACACTGATCATGAGACGGGATCTTCCCGAGATATTCGTGGTGATCCTGTATAGGATGCAGGACATATAGAGATACTATAATCTAGATACATTATGACTTGTGCATTAGTTATGACCCCGCTGACATGGACGTGAGACGTTATGTTCATGATTTGTGTGGTTACATTGGGTGGGGAGAGACACACAGACTACAGGCTGATCATATATATACACCCCTATTATCGTGAGGCACAAGACTCTATAGCCGAGCTTGGCCCATTACTCATTATTACTGCTGCTACCGGCTCCCCTACACAGAGCTTGTAGTATGCTCCAGCCTGAGTTCTAGTGCTGCTCTCATCTTGCATATCACTTAGCTGGTTATTTTAGTATTCCCTTATTATTCCATCTATTGCTGGAGATACCCACAGGCTACAGGTTGATTATGTTATGCCGGCTACTCAGTCTCCCGCTGAGCTAGACCACCTCTTGACACCCCTGCTACCGGCTCCCCTTCACAGAGCTTGTAGTAGTTCCAACCTGAGTACTGTTGATATCCTCTCTTGCATTTTATACAGATGTTACATACTTACCCTGCTTATCTCATTATTTGCTGCACTGTTTATATTCTGGCTTGTATTATTTTCTTGTACCTTGCTATGTCCCCTGAGGACCTGGATCCGGATTTTGTCCCCAGATTTTGCAAACGTGGTTTATCCCGAGGTTTACGGGACCGGAGCAGGAGCTGATCCAGGAGCTGTACCACCATCCGAGGACGAGGTCTTAGCTGAAGACTTCTCTTGAGCATCCATGTTTATGCTCAGCTTTTAGTATTTCTTTCAGTCTTTTATATTCTGGTCTGTTGAACCATTGTACTAGATATTTATCGGGTTGTTTCCCGAAGTACTTTGTGTGACTGGATGATGATTTATATTCCTTATTTATTCTGTGGATCATATTTTATATCTTGTGTGGATGAGATTAGTTGTGCCATGATTGTCGTAGACTTGTTTTACAGCTTAAGTATGCCCTGATGGATCCATTATATTGAGTTGGTCCATCGGTGCGTACTGCTGGCCATTGCCACGCGTCTGGTCCCTCGGTATTTTGGGACTGGGGCGTGACACAAACTAAGCAGGAATAGTTGATTCTTATTATTATTATTATTATTATTACTAGTTAATAATAAATTCTTATTTTCTTTTCTTTTCTTTTCCTTTCTTTCTTTAAATATATATATATACATATATATTTGTATATATATATATATATATATATATATATATATATATATATTCACACATAAAAAAATTTATAGATTAGGGTATTGCACATCGTTAGGCTAGCAACAGCTCAAGGGATCTCCTACATGGAATAAATTCCGAAAAATTCCTGATGGTCCCATAAGTCCTCTAAGTGCTCGAACGCCTAACATGAAATTATTAAAAATCTAATTCTCCTATTTAGACCTAATTACTACAATTTAATTAATAATTAATAAATAAATAGGGTATATACGATTTTTTTAGGAAGGGGGTTTTACACGCGGTGCCACCACCGCCACCAGAATCGCGGCCGCGCAGCCACGTGTGACCCGCCCGCGAACAACAGCGACAGCCGCGACCCCATATTCTCGTACTAATTTTTCTCTTCTTGCTCATCCATTTCACGTCTCATCTTCGCTGGTATGTTTACAACCTATCTCTCTTCAATTAGTTTAGTTTATTTTGTTTCTTATTGATCACAAATCGCGATCCAAAATCAAGAAAAAACTTGATTTTGGGATCATTCGAAACGGTCCCAACACCATGTTTTCCAAAGCCATTTTCATTCAATCCAGCAAACCAAAACTCAAATTTCCTTTTCTAGATTAAAGACAACATAAACGAGGTTTAATTCCTTTTAATAGTTTATTTTAATTTGTTTTATATTGTTGTTAAATCAGCATAAAAATGACAAAAATATAATTATAAAATCTAAAATAACCCGAAACGGGGTGCGTTCCGCCAAAGGAGGTGACTTCGTCGCATACGAATTGCAACGAAATGCGCATATCGTCAACGCAGATTTGTAAAATTTTGCAAAACTTGATTTGAATGTGCGTGCGCACCAGAATTAACGCGTATCCGTCAAAAAATACCCTATCATCCTATTCTGACACCTTATAATAACTTCGTGTGTGCTTATCGTTTTGCAACAAAACTTGCGCCATCGGATTCGCAGCGTTACACTGGTCCTGTGACCCATGTTTGGTTCAAATCTGAAAACGTTGACGAAACATAGTTTTGCGGGCCCCACGGTTCTACTTGACGGGTGATTTCGTGATCGCCTCACCGGAATCCAATTACGGACACTCCGTTGAGTTTGTGCCATCTTTTTGGAATTATGGACACTAAATTTGTTTAATTTGGAGAACTTTGTCTCCTGCACGTTTTACGGTGCAAAGTGTGCCACAATTGGACACCGCTTTGACCCAAAACTGTCGTTTTGGCCCCTGTGTCTAAATTAGACTTATGGGTAGTCAATCCTAGCTATTTTTTAAATTTTGGAAACGTTGGTGATGTCTGTTGCAACATTCAGAGACGTTCGTACGGATTCCATCTTTTTTAGAAGTAGTTGACACATTGAGCTCGCTACTTGGACGTCATCATATCCAGAATTCAAGAAAGTGTACCTTGCCAAACTTGCAGTACATCTTGTTATATTATCTGCTTATATTTTTTTTATATATATATTCTTGTGATGTTCCTACTGAATCTAGGACCGTGAGACGTTGCTTAGCGTCCGAACAAGATTCGGGTGTCGACGCCGTACGCAGAGTCGAGTAACGTCACTTAGAGAGTTGATTCCATGATCCTATGCTTGTCTTACCAAGTACGTCATACCATAGGATACTTGACACTATTTTATGTGACATAATCTTTCTTGAGTTATTCATGGTGATTCTGTATAGGCTTACATGATTCTTGATATGAGACTTGCATATTATATAGATATCATTATGACTCGTTGTACTAACTAGAGGTTATGATCTTGCGTATTATGGACATGAGAAGTCATGGAAATGAGAGATAAGGTTACATTGGGTGGGGAGAGACACACCATACTATAGGCTGATTATGTTTATATATATACTATGTTACTGGAGGTGCCTTAGACTCTGTCTCAGGTCTTTGGCACATTTACTGGCTTGGTTCAAGCTCATCTCTGTTCTCTTGGTTGAAGGTTCAACAGGCTACGGATTCTCTATGAGGAGCGTTCCAGGAGTAGCCTGCCTCTATTTATTCTACGAGATATTACTTGCTACTATGGGCTCCCAGACACAGAGCATGTAGTAGTTTCAGCCTGAGTACGAGTGATGTTCTCACGTACATATCACTTAGATGGTTACAGTACTTTATCCTTGAGTATATAGTATTATACAGTTTTACTTTGGCATGTTGTTTCTTGTACCTTGTTACGTCCCTCTGAGGACCTGGTCCCTTGCCAGTTTTGTAGCATAGACCATTGTAGAGCCTGCCTGGAGTTGTTGATGTGTGTTGCTTTGTCATGCGGGCATTGGTGCCAAGTACTTATATCATTTCTACCGGAGTTATGGTTATTTATTCATATTGTTTATTTATCTATTGATGTAGCCTAGTTTTATAGACTCATATTTCTTTCTCGAGTCTATTCGAGCTTGTGTGTTACTGGGCGACCGACTTTAGCACATGTTGTCATACCCCGATCCCGAAAGGGTCAATCGTCCTCGCTGGATCATTTACGGAACCGATCGTCCTTGCCGGGACGTGATGCCGTACGAGCCTGGAGTTGCGCTCGCACAAGGCAAGAACGTGCAGTGATAGGAACCCATTTAAAAAGACAAGTTAGAAAACACATTCACAGATAGTTGAACACAAGTATAGGAAGAAACATGCTTTTCATTGATAATTCAGAGTAATTTACATAGAGTTTACATTTGATGCGCCTCTCAGCTACTTGGTTTGCATTACAAAAGGAAAACTCAAAAGGCAGGGCGCGCTCCATCAGATCGGACTCGTCGTTCATACATTACGCCCTTGTATAGGTTGAAAATCCACGCCTTCAAAATGAACTGACTTCAACTATACTTCAAAATAGTAAAGCTTCTAATGCCTCCTCGTCTATCCACTAGCGTTGCACCGCCTGAGTGCCTGAAATAGTTGCCCACAACGTGGGTCAGTACTCAGCTATACTGGTGAGCGGGACGAACCCACTCGACTAAATCAACACTTGCTTATTAGGGGCGAGCATGCATTAAGATGGTCTTTCTATAGAGAACTAAGTGAATTCAGTTCATATCAGTTGTATGTTTTGATGGAAATGAAAAATAACATTGAATCCACCAATACATCGGTTGCTTACTCAACCGATGCACGCCTTCCCTGCAACAAAACACAAGTATACTTACCATCTGCACAAGACGATAAATTAGCATGTGTTATATTCTATGCGGTCATTGGTGTGATCGACACCATGGGGACTTATCCAAAGCATTGTGGCGCGCCCTGTCAGCCCGGGTAACAAGCCCTGCTGAAGGTCCCGTAACGCATCGCGACTAGCACGATCAAATATTTCCCCCCGGGTCGATACAGTTTCAGTGTCCCGGAATACCGTTTCGAGGAAATACCAAACCTTGTGCACAAGTTGTCCCAGACTATACAAATGCATGAACAGTTCAAATATCATACAATGCATGAAATAAGATAGAAGAAGTAAAGCAGCAATATATATATTTATGCAACAGTTCATATTTTCTCAAGCTGTGTTTCGATTTTGGTATCCCGTGGGTCCAAACTCTATCCGAGGCACCAGGCCGCAACCTATAACCCAATTACTTATGCAAAGTTCATATTTTCTCAACCCGTAACGCATTGCTTACTCAACAGATGCTCTCAACTTGCATATCACTTAACTGGTTTTTATAGTTTACCCTATCGATTCATTTATTATTGCACTGCATTTATTATGGCTTGAGTTATTCTTGTACCTTGCTATGTCCCCTGAGGACCTGGAATCCAGATTATGTTCCCAGGTTTAGCAGAGGAGATCTACCCCGAGGTGTACGGGACAGAAGCAGACATTGGAGCAGTACCAGAACCCGATGACGAGGTGATCGCCGATGATTTCTCCTGAGTAGTTACTTAATCTATACTCAATATTTGTTATTGATAGACTCTTTCATTTCTGGTCTGTTGAACCATTGTATCTGACTTATTATCAGATTGTTCCCCGAATTATGTGTTATTGAGACTTGATGTTGCTTTATATGGTATTTATTTATGTGGATGAAATTAGTACATATGTTATGTCCTACTTGAATTTCAAAATAGTAACAGTTCGCCACGTGTTGTTGGAAAAAGATACGAAGAAACTAATCTGAACCGTTTAACACTGCATATTCAACGCTCCGATCCTCTCCAGCTCCTCGATCCGCAACTCCCAACATATAACCATTCAGAAACGACCCCCTTCTCCTATAAAATAAACTCCAACCCCATCCTTCTTTTCATCCACACACAAGAGTACTCGATCACGCCGTTCCCAAAGAAAGAAAACCCTAATATTCCTTTCCTTCGATTTCTAATTCCAATGGCGCCCAAGGGCGAGAAGAAGCCCGCGGAGAAGAAGCCGGCGGCCGAGAAGCCGGCGGAGGAGGAGAAGGAGAAGCCGGCGAAGGCCGAGAAGGCTCCCGCCGGAAAGAAGCCCAAGGCTGAGAAGAAGATCCCATCGAAGGACGCTTCTTCTGTTGGCGACAAGTCGAAGAAGAAGAAGAAGAAGGCGAAGAGCGTGGAGACATACAAGATCTACATATTCAAGGTGCTGAAGCAGGTCCATCCCGACATCGGGATCTCGAGCAAGGCCATGGGGATCATGAACTCCTTCATCAACGACATCTTCGAGAAGCTCGCTGGAGAGGCCTCCCGCCTCGCTCGCTACAACAAGAAGCCGACCATCACCTCCCGTGAGATCCAGACCTCCGTCCGCCTCGTCCTCCCCGGCGAGCTCGCCAAGCACGCCGTCTCCGAAGGGACCAAGGCCGTCACCAAGTTCACCAGCTCTTAGAGCTGTTGTTGATGATTGGCTTTGTTGGGCTAGGGTTTCGTTTCTTTGACCGTCTCTATGTTCTTGGCATCATCTCGATGGCACCACTGATGGTTTAGATGGTGTAATTACTGGCTCTTTATCTACTAAATGAATTAGTTTGCTTGACCGTCTCTATGTTCTTGATGACACAGATGGTATAATTACTGGCACTTTATCTACTAAACGAATTAGTTTGTTTTACTGTCTCTATGTTATTGGCAGCATCTTGATGTCACCAGTGATAATTTAGATGGTGTATTACTGGCACTTTATCTACTTGTATTACTGAAACTTTTTCTACTAAATGAATTAGTTTGTTTCAGTTTAATGGTGTGAAAAATTTGACAACTTCCTATGCTAACCACTATTCTTGACTTCAATTTCCATAATTAAGCATCAATAATCAAGAAAGCCTATCCTACCAACTTTGAATTTTGTTTCAGTTTAATGTTGTGAAAATGTTGACTGCTCCTAGTTGTTCAGGTTCCTATGCTAACTTTTGTTTATTTGATGTTCAATTTCTTCTTGTTACTATAGTTTTTTTGTTTGGATTTGTACTATATATTATCTTTATTGTAGTTTATAGCTTCATTGAAGTGGATTTGTCTGTATATTGGTGGTCGTATAGAAACATCTTCCCCATTGATTGTTGCAGGAGTTTGCATATTATACGAAGAATTCCCCTCAATCGGAAGTTACTTAATTTTGGGATATGTTTCCATGCACCCAAGAGTTAATTTGGCTATTGCACTGCCATTTCTTGTTGTTGATATTCTGTTACATATTTTTTACAATTTGATCACTAATATAGTATGATCTCAGTGTGAAGTTTTTGTTGGTTCATAATTAGATGTATGCTTTGCATCACTTGTTTGTCATATGACTAGTTTTAACAAATTGTAGTCTTGTGCTGCAAGTATGTTACTTTTTTGTGCTTCTCTTTGTTGCAGCATTGTTTTTATTGATCCTTGTCTGATTGGTGTAATTACTGGATCATATGTGTTACACTTGGACCAGCTGAAATTAGGTTCTCATTCTTTGATAGGCTAAGCTTGCATCTCTAGAACTGTGTGTTATCTTCTGATACAAACTGTTCCGATCATGAAGAGAATGGTGAGAAATCTTTGTTGGTATTGTTTGCACTTTTTGTTAATATCTATTACTTTTTGTTAATCAATTTCACCAAGCTAGAGTGCTTAATTTGGTAAGTACTTTTGCACATCTATTTTAATTTCTTAGGATTGAATACTATAATTTCATGACAATCCATAGATGCCCAAAACTGATTTTGGGTTTGTAGGATACAAGAAGCAGTAACAACACTTAACTGTTGTAGAAAAACCTGACCAGTTTGGTATGATTTTGTTCCGTGACGAAGTCTGTAAAGTCTGTAAATAGATTGGTGTCTTTATTTATCAGTAATTAAGCATCAATAAACAAGAAACCCTAGCCTACAACTTCTTCCTCCTACCTCCCTTCTCTTCCATGGTTTGAACTTTGAATCTACAAGGTTGAATGGAAGGTATGATATTGTGCCGTTTATTCTTATTCATTGTTGCATGCAACCTTTACTTTGGACATAGCAATCATTCTTATTCAATTTTTGTTCACAACTTATACCTGCAGCCATATGTGACCTTGTTCTTTTGCTAAACCCAGGTTCTATCTTCTGACTTACCGACTAGTTGCTAGCTTTGGACTTTAAAAGTTTTTTCTTTTAACCTTGTAGATGGAGACCATGAACATTTTGTAAAACAGACTTATGGAACTGTCTCCATTCCGTTGGACGTTTTAATAAGTGCTTCTGCTGGGAACAACTGGCACTGTTGCCGGAGGACTTGTTATTTGGAGTTTCTGCAAATGACAAATTATGAGGTATGTGATCATATGTTATGGGAGTTAATTTTGCAATCACCTTATTGCCCTTTTGCAGAATCACAGGTAGTATTATTGTTTTATGTTTGATTGCATATCGACGCACCATTTTTTATGCGCCTTTTTTTAACTGTAATTTTTGTGATTATGGTTCTAATCTTATATCGGTTTCTTTTCTCCTTGTTTTCTTAGCCTTGCTATATTGCAAGAGGAAATGTACTAATATTGTTATTGATGTTTTTGCCAATACGAAACTTATTGAACTCCTTACAAGTTCTATGTGCTTGTACTCTGAGATGAACGCAGGGCTCTAATTTCTAGATAAGCCACTTCCAAATAACACTTGATAACGTTTTTGGTGTGAGCATCCTTGTTTGGTTCTAATGTTCTAGGTTGCTTACATCTTGGTAGTGGCGTAGCCAGAATTTTTGCCCGTGGGGTGCGATACTTACTATTTTTATTTTTTTTACATTTAGGGTATTCTTGGTAACAGTGTTTCATCGGTTTTTGGGTGCTTTTGAACCGACCGTTTATGAAAACTACTGCTTGGTAATTTTTATAAGGTGCTGGTTTGGTCAGCTCAAAAATCTTCCAAAACCGGTATAATGTAATTTTGTGTGGCTTTATAAACACCCCAACTCGATGGTGGGTTTTGAGCGATTTTATTAATTTTATTTCATTTATTCTTGTAAAAGTTTTTCAAAATCGTTCGTTACCAAGCATGAATTTGATTGGTTTAAAAGCCGCTACTTAAAACCACTCAAAACCGGACCTCTCATAACCGTTCATAACCGGTACTCTAAAAACACCTCATAACCGCTACTCCCATAATTGCCAAGTAGACCCTTAGTTCCAGTATAAATGATGCTAGTGTTTTCCAGTTCTTCAATAATGAACATATTTTTTGATGGCATCATCTAATACTTTGAAATTAAGAAATGCCTACAAGTTACATGATTGTCCTTTTTTATTATCAAAGTCAAGTACTACTACATGAAATAAAATTCAAAATTCGATTATCTATATAAATAAAATAAGATCTAAATCTAAATCTAAATCTAAAATCCACAACTAAAGAACAAAATAAAATAATTTTTTTTTTAGGGAAAAATCAAAAATTAAGGGGGCGCACCCTCACCCCCTCGGCACTTCCTAGCTACGCCACTGCATCTTGGGCCTCCCCTACCCTTTGCATAAAAGGGGAGGTTTGCGCCACACACCCCCTTTTATGGTTAAAATACAGGAGCCATATTATTCTTATTCATTGTTGTGAGCAACCTTTCCTTTGAACTTGGCAATCATTCTTAGTGCAGTTTTCGCTCACAAGTTATGCCTGCAGCCGTAGATGATCTTGTTCTTTTGCAAAACCCAGGTTTTATCTTCCAACTTATCCACCAGTAAACTGCCACTTCTTCACTAATAACTGCAAGTTCACTTTTAGGCAACTGATCCTGGCTTTGGACTTCTTCTTTTAACTTATGGCAATGGAGTTGGATAATTTATTGACCATGCCCATATCGAAACATAGACTTATAGATCTGTTTCTACTGTGGCCGACATTGATATCAAGATTGCTCTGCTGGGGACAACTGTCATTGTTGCTGGGGGCTTGTGATTTGGAAGTCTTTTCCACCATATGTAGTGCGAGTTTCTATCTATCACCATGGCCTATGACTAGGTTAACCGGCAAAGCAATTGGTTATTGCGTGTGAGATGTCGAGGTTGTCTCATTTGGAGTTGTGCCGCCACCTATTAGGTTCTCGTCCCAAACAAACTCTTTTAAGGTTAATTGACTGGTGTGGAAGAGGACTTGATAGTGACTTATTTTCAAGTGTACCAGTCAGGTTCTCCCTATCCCCCAATAAAATTAAAATAAATTGAGGGGTGGCATTGTAAGGTATGAAACATTGTTTCAATGTTTTACTTAATATCAGTTTATTCTCAAGAAATAAAAATATCAGTTTTTGTTTGCGACTTTGTGTTCCTGTTATTTCAAATATTATCATTTATAGTCAGGTTTTAACCATACTTTAGATGTCAGTAATGATAATGCTAGATCTCTTGGCTGTGTTTACCTTTTCGTAGTCATCACTGACATCTGTTGTGTTTATCTTGGAAGTTGACTTAGTCGAGTTCACTTGAGCTTGGCGATTCTGATGTTGTTATATGCTTAGTATGGATGCTATTTCTGTTGTTATGATGCTTGATAGTCGCTATGATTGTTGCTAGAACTCTCAACTTGTTTTTGTTCCGTTTTAGCTGCAACAATTTGCTATAGCTGGGGAGGCAAGCAATGAAAGTCATTCACCAAGATGATCGACAGAGAGATTTTCAGAGATTCAGAGGAGGTGAGGTGCTCTTCATCAATTTGTAACATGTGTTGGTGAGTAGAACTTTGGCTTTCCTAAATTTGTGTTCTTCGATATCCAGATATTATTTATCGGTTTATTGTTTCTGTTTGTATGGAGATCGTTAGTGGAAACTTCGTGTTATTCATCTTTGTTGTGTTATTCATCTTTGTTATGATACGTGCCATGACTTTCTTTGTCTATTTGGTAAAGAAAATATTGGGGCTAATTAGCGTTTAGACCCTGAATTTTATATCAACTTTTAGAGTTTAACTTGATATGTCCAATTGGAAAATTTGAACACTAAAAATTTCTTACTCTGAATTGGAGTAATAGAGACAAGACATAGAAACCAAAAATAAAAGTCCAGGGGTCCAAACTTCCCAATTAGACATGTTAGGACTTGAATTCTAAATTGATATAAAATCCATTGTCTAAACGCTAAATAGCCCAAAATATTATTGGCAGTTTGTTATAGTACATGTTGAATCATCAAATGATAAGATTGGCGTAAATGTGTGCTCCCATGTCCCGTATGTTCTTCTTAATGTTAATACTCAAGCACGATATTGTAAAATGATTCTTTTGTGTAACTTAATACGTTCATTAGTTGTCACAAATCACTATTTAATGATTTGTGTTGAGTTGTTCTGTATGCGGATATAAACATATATATCTAATTTGATAGATCATCACTATTCATTCCAAAAAATGGAACTAGCTTCCTACTATTGTTGGACTCATATACTGATGAATAAATTGCATTTCTGTGGTGATTTTAGTTTTTAAATTTTTGTTATCTATGCCCCTAAACTTTGATTTAGTACTCTGGAATATTTGGTTCTGCAGCATATAGCAAAATATAACTCACTGTTTTTTTTTTAATGTTGCTGAGTGTCCATCTCGTGTAATTTGGGAAGATTTATGATATTTTTGCAAATTTTATCATGTAAAATATGGTGCAATTTCTTACGTCATTATTTGCGTGGTGACAACGATCTGCATGAGAATAAATTGTTAGGAGGGAGGAGCATGAAAAAATAGTTTTTTTTTGGCACCTATATCGAAGATTTAACTTTTTCTTCCAATTTTCTACAATTATTTCAAAAAATTTGAACTAAATTATTCTTGCTTAAAGTTTATATTCACTTAATATGTGAGAACATATCAATTTTTATTGATGATTTAGAAATTGGTTTAGTTATAATGAGTATGTTTCTAACCTTGTGTTGGTTTGTTTTGATCTAAGAGGTATAGTTGGCAAATTTGCAATAATAAATACATTATAGCTTAATTGTTAAGGTAAGAAGAACTTTATCTTCTTAAATTGTATAACTGTGTATATATATAAACTGCGTGTGATTTAAGGTGTTGAATTGTTCCACCGAAGGGGTCGGCGTACCCAAGGAATTCTACGGAGGGTTATTCCGGGTTTTATATAAATTGTGAAATTTTTGGAGTCCAAAATACAAATGAGGTTCTGTCGAAAATTTCAAGAATTTTCGGAGAGAACCATTTTCGATATCCGAAAATTGGTTAAATATATTTAACCCTACCTTAGAAATTTTGAGTCAGTTCCCTCAGAGACGGGCTTATGATTATATTTAAATTATAGGGGTCGAATTTCTTTAGAACTTAATATGCGTAGGACATGCACACAGAATCACATAAGCAAAATCTAAATAATTTATATCTTGTGTTTCTGCTAGAGAAAATACAATTATCAAATTTGATAAAATTCTACATACTGCCTTGTTTTCATTATGAGTTACTATCCTCTTTCAAGTGAAAATGGAACAAGTATTGAGGAATTAATATCCTGTAATTATGTTCTGATTTACTCAAGAAAGACCGAGTACTAAAATCTTGATAGAGTTCATGGTATGCTCCTCGGAAAGAAATCAAATACTTTCGCTCTTCGTGGTATTTAAATACATGAATCGAGATTTAAGATTTAAGCCCGTGTCTAGCAGAAACATAATGCAACATAATAGAGTAGGATTGTTTGTAGCTTTAGGTTAGTGCATTGGGCTGGAGAGAACAACTGGATCACACCAAAAATCTCTGCAATATAATAAATAAACAAAAACTGATCAGTAGAGTTTTTCGCATCGTAAGGCCATGCGATATTGGGGTGAGGCTAAGCTTACCAAGAGAGATTTCGGATTCCAGAAATTCTTGTATTAAAACAAGAATTTAAGAGTTTAAAAGTTACAAGTTTTACTCCCTGTGTGGGAGGGGCCAGATTCTAAGCACCGTGCCACCGAGACACAACCTGATCCCGGGTAAATGAGATTATTCCTGAGAAAATAAGATGATGTGATCCAGATGTGTTCTCTAAATTGCATCATCATATATGAAACTTGTTTGTGATTGTGATTGCAATTGATTGTTGAATTCTTAGCTAGGGTGTACTGCTTGCTAGTCAGCTGGTACGTAAGCTGTTTCGGTGCCGTGATTCATTTCCTTGTTCTTGTTTGGTGTAGGGGTGGACTACTGTACTGATGACAGATTACGGAATTCAGTTGACGATGCAGATATTAATAGATGTTAGATGTTACACGGTAACTGCTGTTTCGTTGATGCGTTATGCTTAGTGATTATGATCTTGACCGTGATTGTGATTGTGATTGTGATTGTGATTGTGACCGTGATTGTAATAGTTATGAATGTGTTTTATTATGATTTAAGTATAAGACCAACACGAGCAATTCACTAGAATAGAATCTAGTCAGGATCGTATTTCAACTTAGCACATTAATCATATGAATTATCCAAATACTACTACTTTTCAGATTATCATTTCATTTAATTTATTTTCTGCGTCCTTGACCTAGGACTTACTTTCGTTCTGACGACCTAGTATTGTTTACTAGTTTTGTAGCAATAATTCAAAGAAAGCTGCAATCAAATATTGAAGGACAGTTGGAGAGCAAGATCGAGATGCTACCAAGGGAGGCGATCGAATTGACAACATAGCCGTTTTTATTATTTATTAAAGGTATAAATGTATTATTATATACTGGGTTAATAGCTGTAAATAGGTAGAATAGTTATTTCCTTATTTATAGTTTAGATTGTCCTTTACCAAATTGTTATTCATTATATTATGCACCATGTGACCTGTTATAATCCTATAATAAAAAAAAATTCTTACGGGCGAAAATTGTAAATACGAATACAAGTGTATTCGTATGGTGCGTAGTCTGGAAATGGTATTACGTACTCGACTCGTCGTAATCTGGAAAGCGGCACCTGACAATTACTATGCTCTTTAACATCATAAATTTACCATCATATAAAGAACCTAAAAAAATTTGAAATTCTTAAGATAATTTATTTTCATCCATTAAAAAAACGAAAAATTTTGTTCAGAGCAACGAAGATAGAAATTTTTTCCATGAAAGTATTCAATTTAATAGCATCATAACGCCCTTTCTAAGGACGTTTTACGCATTTCAATACATTTTTGTCCATCTCCGTTAAAAAGTTCCGTTAGAAAACTTTATATATATATATATATATATATATATATATATATATAAATAGGAAAATGTCCTTTGGAAGGACATTTTTTCTTCCTAGGGACGTTTTCCTTTTTTTTATTTTAATCAGTCTCTCTCTCCTTCTCTCACCCACTCTCTCTCTCTCTCCTCTCTCTGTTCACTCTCCCACTCATTCTCTCTCTCTCTCTCTCTCTCTCTCTGACTCTCTCTCTCTCTCTCTCTCTCTCTCACCCTCACTCTCTTCTCTCTCTCTCTCTCTCTCTCTCTCCCTAATACTCTCTCTCTCTCACGTTTCTTCTCTCTCACTCTCTCTCTCTCCCCTCTCACTCTCTCTCTCTCACCCTTTCTTTCTCTCTCTGACCATTGCTAGCTCTTCCCGCAACAATTCCTTAAAAAATCCATTGCTTAAGAGTTGTATTTTTTACTCCCACTCTCTCTCTCTTTTCCTAACATTTGCTCTGATTTTTTACTCCCACTCTTTCTCTCTTCCTAACATTTGCTCTCACTCAGGTTCGCTTCCACAATCTCTCTCTTTTTCTAACATTTGCTCTCACTCAGGTTCGCTTTCTCGCTCCCTAACACACCTAACATATTATCTCTCTCTCTCTCTTTACTCTTGTATCACTCTAATGCCTCTCTTTTCTCTCTCCTTCACTTTATCTTCTGTTATCAATTTTTTCTTTATGCTAGGAAAGTAGGTATTACTAGTCTATGTACAATAGGTAACGTTAAATTTATAACGTTCAATTTGTAACGTTTATATTTTAACGGTTAAATTTAGTTTATATATATATATATATGACTCATGCGTAGTTTTGTATATCTCATCCACTCTCTCTTTACCATATTTATCTCATACTTACAATCGGTGAATTAAGAAGTTAAATTGAAGTCAAAAGATACTTTCATCCTTTATCTTCTATCATTTTCGTCTCATCTTTTTTCTGACATACTTCTGTAAGTCTCAATTCAGACGACAGTTTTTAACTATAGATCAAAATTTAGTAACAATTTGCTACCATGGAGGTATACTAGATGGATTATCTTACCATGGGAGTAATACTCATCTTATAACCACTTATCAAAACATCACTTTAGCTAGTTTGCGTAGTATTATTTCTGATCGTTTTTGCATAAGCTGTGAATTTACAATAACGTGGTTTTATGAAGATGCGTTGATAATAGTAGATTGTGAAGAAACATGAAATTTTATTGTTCAAAGTAATTTAGTTTCAGCTTGTATTAAAATTTACATCATCCCATCACAAGTAAATATCGACACAACTATCATATCAAGTAGTGAACATTTTAATGATAACCAAGATTTCAATGTTGGTCCTAATTGTATAAATCACACTGAAAGTAACTCTGATACAGAAAACAATGATGTTGACGATAAAAACAGTGATGATTTGATTGAAAATTTAGATTACTATTTAGATGATAATGATGCTAATGTAACTGGTTGCATTCCCGGATTATTTGTTGGCAGACATTTTGATTCTCCTAAGAATTTTTGTAATTTTATTAGCGACCTAGCAATTACATATAAATTTAGTTGTTCATCTAAACATAACAATCATCAAAGAATTGTGTATACTTGTGATTCTCCAAACTGTTGTTGGAGAGTATACGCTAAAGCTAATGGTGATGGTAGTACATTTGAAATGTCGTTAGTACAATATAATACGCTTAACAACAATAATATTAATTATCTAAAAATTACATTACCGGTCCTGCGAAAACCAGACTAGAAATGTGAGACTCTCGTTCACGTTCAATGGCCGGAGTTGTAGATCCACCGGGTATGCGTCCGTCATTTTGAAAAGCCATCTGTATTTATGATTACGATATTACATGAAAAATTCGTAATTAAATTGCTATTTAACTCTTTTCAAACTTTTGAACTCTTTTACCTGTTTTTTTCTTTTGTATCTTCTTCCTCTTGAACTCTTTCAGCCTTCAGCTTCTCCTATTGAGTTCTCTCACTGGACAAACTCTCACAAACTATTTCTTTCTTATCCTTCTATGAACGGATTTCTCATTCTTATAGATGCATTCCAATGCATTAAAATTAAAATTTTAATGCTCCCAATGTATGTATTCATTCCAAGAGATAGAAAAGTACAGGAGAATGGTCACGGGTTAGAGAGAGGGAGAGTCACAGACTAATATTAGAACATTAGAGAGAGGGAGAGAAGAGGACAAGAGAGTGTCACAAGAACATTAGTGAGAGGGAGGGAAGAGGACAAGAGAAAAAGAGAAAAAAGAGGAAAAGAAAGTGGTCACGGATTAGAGAGAGGAGAGGAGAGGAGAGGAGAGAAGAGAGAGAGAGGAGAGAGAGAGATAGGAGAACATGAGAGGAGAAGAGAAGAGAAGAGGAGAGGAGAGGAGAGGAGAGAGGAGAATAGGAGAGGAGAACAGGAGAGGGACGAGCGGGAACAGGAGGAGAGAGAGAGTGAGAGTGAGAGAAAGAGAAGAGAGTGAGTGAGAGAGAAAGAGAGTGGACGGGTGAGTGAGTGAGAGATAGTGGTCCGGTGAGAGAAGAGTGAGGGGTGAGAGAGAGAGAGAGAGGAGAAGAGAGATGAGAGAGTGTGAGTGAGAGAGAAGTAAAATAAAAAAATAAAAAAAAGTAAAACGGTCTTTAGGAAGGACATTTTTTCTAGAAAAAACGTTCTTTCCAAAGACGTTATATATATATATATATATATATATATATATATTGGTTTTTCTAATGGAACTTTTATTTTTCTAACGAAAAAACACAAAACGTATTTAGAAAGAACGTTATGATGTTTTTATTATAAATTTTTAAAATTGAATGCTTTTATTGAATTTTTTTGTTTCTTCGTTGTTCTGAACGAAATTTAAAAAAAAAAAAACACAATTTATTTTCATCCATTACGGTGCGTAGCAGAAGACGAGAAGGAGAAGGCGGTGAAGGCCGAGAAGGCTCCCGCCGGGAAGAAGCCCAAGGCCTAGAAGAAGATCCCATCGAAGGATGCTTCTTCTGTTGGCGACAAGTTGTCGAAGAAGAAGAAGAAGAACATCGTGGAGACATACGGATCTACTTATTCAAGGTGCTGAAGCAGGTCCATCCCGACATCGGAATCTCGAGCAAGGCCATGGGGATCATGAATTCTCGCTGGGGTGGCCTCCCGCCTCGCTCGCTACAACAAGAAGTCGACCATCACCTCCCGCGAGATCCAGATCTCCGTCCGCCTCGTCCTCCCCAGAGTGCCCGTCTCCAAAGGGACCAAGGCCGTCACCAAGTTCACCAGCTCCTGAAATCAGTAGCAGAAATTAGGATTAGGGTTTCATGCCTCTCTGTCTCTCTCTCATCTTATATTTCTTTCCTTAATGGTAGTTGTCTGTAAATTACTGGAACTATTAAAATCAAATGGAGTTTCTTCTTCTTCTTCTTCTTCTTCTTCTTCTTTCTTAGTTGCTGACGTGGCGTCATTGTCTGACGTTATGCAGTTTGTTTCAATTGATGTCACAATGTACTAATTATGTTCGTTCGTTCGTACCTATGTTGAAACTCCGTGGTCTTAACGTTTCAATGGAGACTTGTGAATGTACTAATTGAAATTCTACTTTTTTGCTTGGAACGGAACCAATGACCTCTTGTAGTTTGTTGACGACCATTCCAGAAATACTTGTATTATCTTCTGCTTGGTAGACCAATATAAAAAATTATAATCCTTTAACCCTCACTATATTCTTGCACTTAACTGTGAGTTAACGGTGTAATTGCAGTAACTTCAATATGGTTTCAAAACCTTGCCGATACGTGCTCTTGCCAATAAAAATGATATCTTTGCAAGGAAGATAAATTCTTCAAATATGTCTTCGTCTAGTTATACGTCCCCTGTTTCAAATCAGATTCTTAATTGTTAGTAGGAGGTTCGGCCATTACAATCTCAACAAGACTGTTGGGTGCGTCGCAGACGCTTTTGTTAATCCATCTGAGATAACCAATTAATCTACGAACATTAAGTACAGATGATGACAAGTATATGACGGTGACTACGTCACCTGGACAAATTTTAACCTTTATAATTAATATCAAATTACTAGGTGGCAAAAAACTAATGCTGAAACGTTTTGTCCTAATAGGTTCAATTCTCTCACCACACTCAAGAAGTAACGACAAAGATTAAAATTGAAATTACTCATCAACCAGTAGCAATTTTTCTAATCGAAGTTGACGACTCATCGATTAGATCTATTTTTCTTTCTGTTTTGTATGAAGAAGAACCTTAATTAGATCTATTTTTCCTTTTGTCTTGTATGGAAAAGAATCTTAATAGCAAAGTACGGACTTATTAGGTTCTCGTCCCAAACAAACTCTTTTAAGGTCAGGGAAGGAGGCAAATGTGGTTCAAAAAAAAATTAGCAAACATTTTTTTATATATATGCTAGTATAGGTACAGCTCAGTGCAAAAAAAAAAAAAAAACAATATTTTATATATATATATATATGCTTGTATAGGCTTATTGTCCACCCAATACTCCATAAAGTTCACCCATTATACCAATCAACAGATGTGAAGAGTAAATCATTTGAGTCCAGAGATCTCAGACTCCGACTCTCTCACTCTCTGTCTCATAGTCTAGGGTTTATTATACAATGACCCGCGACCGATGACCGGAGACCCGCGAGGCTGCGACCACGAGATGTTCCGGGTGCTCCCCATTTCCGGGTGCTCCCTTCTCCACACCCCAGCCCAACCGGCGACCGACGACCAGGACGCTGCAGCCCCTCGGCTCCCTCTCGCTCTCGGCTCTCCTAGTCTCCCTCTTCACCTCTTCTGGTAAAACACTATCATCATCACCATCCTCCTTTGAATTAATTTTTTGTAAAATCATAACCCCCAAATATTTGGTATTTGGTTTGATTTTAATTCACTATTTAATAGGTCTTTGGAATATAATGGAAAATCAAGGAAACAAGAGAAAGAAAAACCTTTTTTTCATTCTTTAAACCATGGGGTGAAACATAAGGAAATGAAAGTCTCCCCCTCCTTCGAATGTTAATGTTTCAACCCCAAGGGTTGATCATAGGGATGAGATTATAGGTGATTTAAATTCTCTTGAATGAGATCGTACGAACGTATATCAAAATGAGTCCATATCAGCCAAAATTGACAACATTTCCACCGTCTTAGTTCGAAAAACAGTTTCGTCGATTTCAATACTCTTGGTTCCAACAATTTTATTGGTTAGAGTACTCTCCTTCAAATGATGCAACATTTTATTTTCCACGTTATCTTTTTGAAAATGATAATGCTCTTCATTGCACATTGACTGTCGATGGATTTAAAAATTGGAAGAGAGTTAATGAGGGGACTCGATGTACGTTTTTGACACACATAGGAGGACCCAAATCTACTCATAGATATTTCGTGAAAGCTATGGAAGATTTATCAAATTTTACTCAATGTGCTTATCTTTAGTAGTTATATTTAATTGACATACAAAGGGAATATAGTTTGGATTGTTAGTTACAACTTCAGATTTTGAAGGAGGTTGTATGCAGGGACAATCCATGTATTTATTATAATTTGAAAACTTGTTCAAAATTTAATTGCTGTTAATTCTATTTTTCATTATATTTGTATGTCATTTATTTTTACTGTCTTAGAGTCTTAAAATTGTAAATATGAATATGATTCATAGTAATGAATTGAATCATTTTAGCTATATGTCTAGGCTTTTTTATGGTCTAAGAAATTTTTTTTAAGTGTGTTGTTTCTTTACATAAGATGTTTGGTTATTTCTATAATTTCAATCTTCTATATGAAATCAAGTCTTTATAGTTATCTTCTTGAAGCCTATTGCAAATGGACTTGATAGATTTATATGTACTATCTGCTAAAAGTTGATCTTATATATCTTTCCAGGTTCCTTGGTTGTTCAAGTAAGATGCCCAGTTGTCATCTGAAAATGCAAATGTTCATACCTTACTTGGTGCCTAACAACTTGGAGTGCAAGAGTACTTTTTTCTCAAGGTTTTGGCTTTCATTTTCAGATTCTTGCTTCCTAGTATTTTTTTTTGAAATGCATAGTATATCATTGGAATAGATGGAAGCAATTATATTTGGTGAAAAATTATCAATTAGTAAACATTACCAAAATTTAGGCATAAATTTACAAAGAAAATTCTGTCGAATCATCGAATTTACAAAGAAAAGTCTGTCGAATTTTTGGTATAGATTTTTAGAATCTTATAGTAACTGCTAGCTAGTCCATCCTACTCCAAAATTCTGGTTCCGTCTCTGTTTAAGGTTAATTGACTGGTGTGTGGAAAGGACTTGATAGTGACTTATTTTCATGTGTACCAGTCAGGTTCTCCCTATCCCCCAATAAAATTAAAATAAATTGAGGGGTGGCATTGTAAGGTATGAAACATTGTTTCAATGTTTTACTTAATATCAGTTTATTCTCAAGAAATAAAAATATCAGTTTTTGTTTGCGACTTTGTGTTCCTGTTATTTCAAATATTATCATTTATAGTCAGGTTTTAACCATACTTTAGATGTCAGTAATGATAATGCTAGATCTCTTGGCTGTGTTTACCTTTTCGTAGTCATCACTGACATCTGTGGTGTTTATCTTGGAAGTTGACTTAGTCGAGTTCACTTGAGCTTGGCGATTCTGATGTTGTTATATGCTTAGTATGGATGCTATTTATGTTGTTATGATGCTTGATAGTCGCTATGATTGTTGCTAGAACTCTCAACTTGTTTTTGTTCCGTTTTAGCTGCAACAATTTGCTATAGCTGGGGAGGCAAGCAATAAAAGTCATTCACCAAGATGATCGACAGAGAGATTTTCAGAGATTCAGAGGAGGTGAGGTGCTCTTCATCAATTTGTACCATGTGTTGGTGAGTAGAACTTTGGCTTTCATAAATTTGTGTTCTTCGATATCCAGATATTATTTATCGGTTTATTGTTTCTGTTTGTATGGAGATCGTTAGTGGAAACTTCGTGTTATTCATCTTTGTTGTGTTATTCATCTTTGTTATGATACGTGCCATGACTTTCTTTGTCTATTTGGTAAAGAAAATATTGGGGCTAATTAGCGTTTAGTCCCTGAATTTTATATCAACTTTTAGAGTTTAACTTGATATGTCCAATTGGAAAATTTGAACACTAAAAATTTCTTACTCTGAATTGGAGTAATAGAGACAAGACATGCTGTAAAGTAGGGTATAATGGGAAAAAGAAACCAAAAATAAAAGTCCAGGGGTCCAAACTTCCCAATTAGACATAACTTCCCAATTAGACATGTTAGGACTTGAATTCTAAATTGATATAAAATCCATTGTCTAAACGCTAAATAGCCCAAAATATTATTGGCAGTTTGTTATAGTACATGTTGAATCATCAAATGATAAGATTGGCGTAAATGTGTGCTCCCATGTCCCGTATGTTCTTCTTAATGTTAATACTCAAGCACGATATTGTAAAATGATTCTTTTGTGTAACTTAATACGTTCATTAGTTGTCACAAATCACTATTTAATGATTTGTGTTGAATTGTTCTGTATGCGGATATAAACATATATATCTAATTTGATAGATCATCACTATTCATTCCAAAAAATGGAACTAGCTTCCTACTATTGTTGGACTCATATACTGATGAATAAATTGCATTTCTGTGGTGTTTTCCAGTTCTTCAATAATGAACATATTTTTTGATGGCATCATCTAATACTTTGAAATGAAGAAATGCCTACAAGTTACATGATTGTCCTTTTTTATTATCAAGTCAATTACTGCTTCATGAAATAAAATTCAAAATTCGATTATCTATATAAATAAAATAAGATCTAAATCTAAATCTAAAATCCACAACTAAAGAACAGAATAAAATAAATTTTTTTGTAGGGAAAAATCAAAAATTAAGGGGGCGCACCCTCACTCCCTCGGCACTTCCTAGCTACGCCACTACATCTTGGGCCTCCCCTACCCTTTGCATAAAAGGGGAGGTTTGTGCCACAGACACCCTTTTATCGTTAAAATACAGGGGCCATATTATTCTTATTCATTGTTGTGAGCAACCTTTACTTTGAACTTGGCAATCATTCTTAGTGCAGTTTTCGCTCACAAGTTATGCCTGCAGCCATAGATGATCTTGTTCTATTGCAAAACCCAGGTTTTATCTTCCAACTTATCCACCAGTAACCTGCCACTTCTTCACTAATAACTGCAAGTTCACTTTTAGGCAACTGATCCTGGCTTTGGACTTTTTCTTTTAACCTTATGGCAATGGAGTTGGATAATTTATTGACCATGCCCATATTGAAACATAGACTTATAGACCTGTTTCTACTGTGGCCGACATTGATATCAAGATTGCTCTGCTGGGGACAACTGTCATTGTTGCTGGGGGCTTGTGATTTGGAATTTGTGCATTTGGAAGTCTTTCCACCATATGTAGTGCGAGTTTCTATCTATCACCATGGCCTATGACTAGGTTAACCGGCAAAGCAATTGGTTATTGCGTGTGAGATGTCGAGGTTGTCTCAGTTGTTGTTGTGCCGCCACCTATTAGGTTCTCGTCCCAAACAAACTCTTTTAAGGTTAATTGACTGATGTGTGGAAGAGGACTTGATAGTGACTTCTTTCAAGTGTACCAGTCAGGTTCTCCCTATCCCCCAATAAAATTAAAATTAATTGAGGGGTGGCATTGTATGGTATGAAACATTGTTTCAATGTTTTACTTAATATCAGTTTATTCTCAAGAAATAAAAATATCAGTTTTTGTTTGCGACTTTGTGTTCCTGTTATTTCAAATATTATCATTTATAGTCAGGTTTTAACCATACTTTAGATGTCAGTAATGATAATGCTAGATCTCTTGGCTGTGTTTACCTTTTCGTAGTCATCACTGACATCTGTTGTGTTTATCTTGGAAGTTGACTTAGTCGAGTTCACTTGAGCTTGGCGATATTCTGATCTATTCTTAGTTCACTCGATTAGGTCTATTTTTCTTTCTGTCTTGTATGAAATTTTTTTCTAATTAGATCTATTCTTCCTTCTGTCTTATATTTGTCTTGTATGAAGAAGAATTCTAATTAGATCTATTCTTCTTTTTGTCTTGTATGCCCTAAGAGCAAAGCACAAAGCACATACTTTCTCTCAAATTTTGTTTTTTGTTTTTTGTGGACGAGTATCTCAAATCTCTACTTTGTGCCTCCACCATCCTACAATATTTATAAGATAAAAAAATTTCTATTTTAGATAATAATATGATTTTCTAAATAAAAACTCTAAAATAAGAATTCTATTACACCTAAAATAGTCGAACGTCAATTATGGACGTCCAACTATTGTTAGATTAAATTTTTGATACAAATTTAAAATTTAATCAAATCTTATATTTAATGTAGATTTTTAAATTATATTAAATTAAATTTTTGAATATATTTAGACTTTCAAATTTATCAAATCCAGAACGGACCAAAACACAGAGAAGGCGGAGGAACACATATACTAAAAACAAGATGTATATTAGACAAGAGAGAAGGGGTTATTAACCACAAGAAAGTTTGTCATGCAACCCTTACAAAACTATAGAACAAACGAAGGGGGCAAAATACAGAAAAAGAAAAAAAGGGTGAAGATTATTGTTTATTTTCATATTAAGGGTCTACTTAGATTGATGGTTAAGAGAGTAAAGTGAGGGGACATTAAGTGAGAGGGAATAAAATTTTTACTTGGATTGAAGATAGGGGTTTGGGAGAAAAATTAATAAAGTGTTAAGTGTGGTGCTTTGTTCCCCCTTTTCGGGGAGCGCGGCTAAGAAATACTTTCGGTATCGTTCGATCGGGATAGATTGAATCAAGATCTTTTTCTCGTTATGGATTTGCTTCTTCGGAATCGATTTTCATATTCAGTGAACCGTGTCCCAAGGATGGACTAAGCGGCAGAGTCATGAGGGATCTTTCCACTGCAAGTTTTCTTGCCTAGTTTTCGCTGTCGTCTTGTTGCTTTCGTGCTTTTGAGTTAATTTTCGTATTTGTGTTTTCTTGAACGGTTTCGATGGATTTCATTGCTTTCGTTCGTTGAAGTGCATTTCATTCCGAGCTTGGAAAGAGTATAAGGGGTATTGATCATCTGTTCGTGGCAATGCAGGTGATCGTGCAGTAGACGTCGTGCGAGCGGAGTCTTGAAGCACCTCTTTCATTTCCTCTCTCCAACCAACTCGTGAATGGCTATAATTCGATTCAGTTGACCCTTCTTCCAAATCTTCACATCTAAAAACCTTGCCTTCTTGATTGTTCAGATCAAACAATTCCATAATAACTAAAAGGTGTCATGATAAAGAGGAATAGACTTGGAGTTATTTTTACTTGTCAATATACTTGTGAACGGTTATCTTATGCACGCAAGTTTTTTTAGAGTGTTCTTCATCATGCTTTAATTTTAGTTAGAGACTATATATTTCTTCTATGATTGTGCTATGTATAGAACACACCTTGCCATGCAATAAACTGATCAGGGAGACTATACAAAAATAGATCATGCATGTTACTTGTCTTGTGCTTGTTTTGCCTTAAACTGTCTCGATTGATAACTTAGTAGACTTTGCTTGGTCACGGACAACTTTTGCACAAGGTCTTAGTTCTTACGGATGGTCATTGGGGCACTGGCACCGATCCGATCTGGACGAAACTCCCTGATAGTCGTCTGCTTCAGACGGGATGGCCTGTGACGCCTCTGCTCCATGTGTTGCATGTCATTCCATCCCGAGACTATAACTCGTCCACTATGACAACGTGCCAGTGATCCCCTCGTAATTTTAAATTGTGCAAGCTAACTATGTCTTCGTGTCAGGGAAGGTCATGGTAAGTATTTGTGCAGGTGGTTCAGATGGGCAGGTAAAAGTCACCGAACGGTGTCATGTTCATTTTAGTAAACTTCCATATCAAATGCTTGCTTGTAAAATGAACTAAGAAAAGATAGAAAGACCACATAATAACCTGCAATTCTTCATATAAACAACGTGTTGATTGGTATAGTTGGGTTAGCTCGCCTTCACCAGTGCATTTTAATGTACTGACCCTCGTTGCAATAGGTTCTCCGCACCAAGGAGATCCTACAAGAAGCTAAAGTAACTTTCCAATCCCGTCCACCTACCAGCATGTCCTGATCGTGCCTACGAAGAAGCGTTTTGAAGTTCCAGGAGCCCGTGCACATAACTTATGCAGCTTCATGGAAAGGCGATAGCTTCGCCCGAAGGTGTCTATAGTTTTAAAGTTTTAGTAAAAGGATGTAATGTACATGACGGTTATCTCATTTTGCGTCCACTTTTATAAGCCCGTGCGACAACTATCCGACTCGTTCAAGAGTTTGTATAAAGATGTTCATTATCAATAAAGAAAACTTTTTTATGTTTCAATATTTTGTTCAATTATCTGCGTACTCTGAATATGTGCTCGTTATATAAAATATCTTGGCCTTGTGCGTTGCGCAACCTAGGCACTAACGGCGTCACTCTCGGGGGACGACTATCGATTCTACGGAATCGGGACGTGACATTAAGTGGGATTTGTTTAGCCTTTGTTCATTCTTTTAATCCCCTTAGTCAGACGGTTAATGAAGTTAAATGATAGATTTTGTTATAAAAGTCATAAATATTATTTACTTCTCTTATAAGATATCATAACTTTCTTTTATATTTTTCTTGCTTTCATCATGTTCCTCCTTAGTTTTCTGACTTTGTTCAGGCACGTTATGTCTCTTCTTGCTTTCTCATACTTTATTACTCACCGTTGATTAAAAAAATCGTTCATGATGCATCCGTTAAGTTGATAAAAAAAGTAATTTCTAATTTTTTGATACATATGTTGATAAAAATAAAATTATATATATTGATGCTCTAGATTGGCTGGCAAAGGTTGAGGATCACTTCAAATTGCTAGAGGTACCTGAGAAAAAACGTGTTGCGTGTGCCCAATTGTAACTCTGTTTGAACGCACACGATTAGTGGGACGCACATCGAAGATCTCTCTTAGTAGGCGATGAAGTGGAGACGATCATGTGGGCTACCTTCCGTGGCACGTTTGAAGAGGAGTTCATACCCCCTCCCATACGTCGGCAAAAGGAGCCTAGTTCTTGCAGCTTAGGCAAGGCAATATGACGGTGAAGCAGTACTCCGCTGAATTCAATCGGCTCACCAAATTTGCAAGCTAATACCTACCTGATGCGTGAGTCTTGCAAGATGATTCGAAGACGACCTACGACCTGCCATCCATGAGCACGTAGTCGTTCCCCAATATCTGACTATGCGGGAAGTTCTCAATCATGCCCTTTCCCTTGAACCGCAGTATCCTTCAGTTGCTGCTGGCACTGTACATACATCCAATCACAAGCGTCATAGCAACGCGGGAGGAAATACCACTCCAAAGCGTCCAAATAACGGCGGTCGTCCAAAAGGAAATCCAGGCCAACGTTGTACCTACTGCAACTGTCACTCCCCGATCCTGCAGGGGGGCGTTCGTCCTTGCTTTGGTCCTTGCGGGACCGGTCGTCCTCGCTTGGGCGTGATTTCGCGCAAACCTAAGATGCGCTTGCACAAGGCCAAAACTTTGAACAATGGCAAGTAAACTATTCAAGACGGGAGCAGCGACACAATATTGCAGAAAAGTAAAGAACATAATGGCATAAGAAAACAAGCTCCCTATTGATAATCAAGATGTGTTACAAGCGATGCTTGGCCGTGATTACAATTCGCTCAAGCTCTCTTTCTCTCGATTACAATGACATTGTTCAATACATTATATCCCTTTATACAAAAGCAGCTCAAAGCAATCTCGATACGGCTCAAGGCATCGACTAGATTTTTGGGTCCTGGGATGAGGCACGGCTATCGCTTTCTCGGACGATCCAACACCTGCGAACAAGCAAACTGTTGGTGGGTCAGCACTTTAAGTACTGGTGAGTATAAAATCAACGAACAGAAGCAACATTCACTAAAACCAACACTAAGTAATTATGTTATAAAATATTATATTTCTAGTGATCTTTCTAGTTTTACCTAGGTTTGTTTCATGCAGTACATGAGCGAATTCATATTACTTCTTTTGGAAATATCTTTGAAATCATAGTTCATGTTTGATATATAAGCAAGCAGGCAAGACGAACAGTTCATGTACGATATGCAAGTTCATTTAATAACTCTGGTGCACAGCGTGTCTCGTGAGTCATATCATTCTCTAGAGACTCTAGCATGCATCTAGTGGACTAACTTCTTAGCATCTCTCTCTTTCTCTTATCATCAATAACATCTTATAGTATGAACGAGATAGAAGCATATACGAAAACAAGACTTCTCTATGAAAGCATTTAATATAAAAGAGCATGTTCGATAGCATGAATATCACATATTCCGTTATTCTTACCCATTTGCCAGACGGTTATCCCTGCAGTAGACATACAAGTTAGCAACAATAATACATAAGCATATATGTTCTATTTCCTGTCCGTCTATGCATCAAACAGTTAGGTATGCAAGAAGGCTAACCTAGCATGCGATCTAACTACATGATGGTCCATGGAAAATCCATGCTCTATAGACATGAACACCCCCCTGATCGCGAGGACTTCATTGTCTCAGGGTGTTCCTCTGATCCCACCTAGGGCGAACGATCCCCAGTGCCTCGGAAACCATTCGTGGGATTACCCTTGTGCACAAGTTGTCTAAAGACTGATGAATGGAATCCAGCTCTATCATATAAACTCTTACTATGTAGCAGTTCAATAAACAAGCATATAGTTAATCTCTTCTCTTCTATCTCTGTGCAGATAGCCCGCCATCTCTATCTCTATGCAGACTGGCCACCATCTCTCTGATATCGTTCTAGTATTTCAAAAACTTCTATGGAAATATGTAACAGTCTCTATTTAAGCAAGCATGGAAGCATTTCTCTATCTCTTTTAACTAAGCATGCAATTCTACTCTTTCTTTCTTTAGCATACGATGGAAACATATGAACATTATTTTAATCTTGTTTATTACCATGACAGCGGTTCGTTCGATAGTGGTGTCCGTGTAACTAAGCATGCAATATTTTTTTCTTTAACTTAGCATGGCAATGGTTCTCTCTCTTTTTAGACAAGCATATAAGTTCTCTAGTTAAGCATGAAGGTTCTTGTTCTATCATTCTCATGCGATCGTTATCTTATTAAGCAAACAAGCATTACAAAAACTCAGATTCATTATTAAGGCGTGCAAGAATCATAGAATAAAGTTCTGCCCACTCACCTAGATCAGTCATCTCCTGGTTCAACAAGGAGCTCTCTAAGAAGGTTTTCTTTTTGATTCAGCAAACCAATCTCTTGTACATAATGCCAACGCGGAGTAGGGCACTACAACAATAAACAAGGGCACACTGAAAATGACTGTCGTCGAAGGATCTTGTCATGCCTCCATTGTGGTGATCCAACCCATCAGCTTAGTAACTGTCAGCTCCTCTCAAAGCTTCGCCCTCAACATCCAAATTATGCCACAGCACCTCAGGCCAACCGAGTCGCTTCGCAGCAAGAGCGTTGTCAAGCTCAAGGTCGGGTGTACACGTTGACACGGAAAGGGGCCCAAGCATCGGACACTGTTGTGTCAGGTATATTGCTTTTCAATAACATACATGCTCGCGTGGTATTTAATTCCGGTACAACGCATAGCTTTATATCCACGAATTTTGCCGTAGAAAACATGATAGTAATGACACCATTATATGTAGACCTTAGTGTTAGCACACCGTCGGGCACGAAGATAGTTGTTCGTTCAGTATGTCATGGCGATCAGGTCTGTATTGGGAGAAGGAAACTCTCGCTCGATGTGTTAGTCCTAGATGTTCGGGATTACGATATCATTTTGAGGATGGATTGCCTCGGCTCTTGCTCGACAACTATCGAATGTGCAGAGAAACGAGTCATCTTCCGTCTACCTGGAGAGGTCAAATTCTGCTACACGATTGGTTCAGCAACATATTCGTCAAAGACCTGCATGGTGATATATGCGATGTCATCTCGACGAATGCTACACTCTGGATGCGAGGGATACTTAGCGTCGGTCGGGGCACGTAGCTGGATTATGCAAACGTTGAGTCTTCTTTCGTCATGGCGGACTTCCCTGATGTGTTTTCGAGCAAACTACCTAGCATGCCACCCGACCGAGAAATCGAGTTCACCATCGATACCTTCCAAAATACCCAATCGATTTCCAAAGTCCCGTATCGAATGGCCCCTGCTGAACTAAAGGAGTTAAAGTGCCAACTACAAGAACTGTTTGATCGTGGATATATTCGTCCGAGCGTGTGTCCTTGGGGCGTGCATGTACTCTTTGTAAAGAAGAAATACGGGACGTTGCGACTCTGCATAGACTATCTAGAGCTAAATAAGGTCACTATCCGAAACAAGTATCCCCTGCCCATGATCGACGACCTCTTTAACCAGCTACAAGGAGCATCAGTATTTTTGAAGATAGACCTTCACTCTGGCTACCACTAATTAAAGATCAAGCCAGAGGATATGCCGAAGTCAGCATTTCGGACCCTCTATGGCCATTATGAGTTTTCTGTCATTCCGTTTGGGCTGATGAATGCTCCTGCCGCATTCATGGATTTGATGAACCGTGTGTTCTGACAATTCCTTGATAAGTTTGTGGTAGTATTCATAGACGATATCTTAGTGTACTAGAAGAATAATGATAAACACGCAGGACACCTGCAGATGGTGCTTCAAACTCTTCGAGATGATAAGTTGTTCGTGAAGCTAAGCAAGTACGAGTTCTGGTTGGACAACATATGTTTCCTCGGACACATCATTTTCGCGGAGGGCATCTCAGTCGAGCCAAAGAAAGTTGAACCCATCGTGAAGTGGAAGAGACCTGAGTCGGCCAGCGACATTCGGAGTTTCCTTGGTCTAGCAGGCTACTACAGGAGATTCATTAGATTTTTCAAGGATCGCTTCACCTCTGACTCATCTCACTCAGAAAGGAGTAACGTTCGCGTGGTCGGACGACTATGAAGCTTCATTTATGGAATTAAAGCAACGACTCGTCACAGCACCGATTCTTACTCTTTCAGACGGACCCGATGATTTTAAGATCTATAGCGACACTTCAGAAAATGATTTGGGACGTGTCCTTATGCAGAGGGACAAAGTGATAGCCTTTGTGTCGAGGCAGTTAAAGCCTCACGAAAGAAACTATCCAACGCACGATCTGGAACTTTCAGCGATGGTGTTAGCGTTAAAGTTACGGTGGCATTACCTCTATGGCATATCGTGTAAAATCTTCACGGATCACAAAAGCCTCAAGTACCTATATACTCAAAAGGATTTGAATCTATGACAACGACATTGGCTTAAACTCCTTAGCGACTTTGACTTGATGATCATATATATAACGGGCAAGGGAAACGTTGTAGCTGATGCACTAAGTCGAGTGTTTATTGGGAGCTTAGCTATCGATGACAGGCTGCAAAGGGATCTCGAAAGTTTGAGCATTACACTCTGAATCAGATACAAAAAGGGGGTCCAGGTGGCTCAATTGCACCTCGAAACAGACTTGTCAGAGAAAGTTAAGTCCGCTCAGAAGGATGACTTGTTCCTAAAGAAGATATGTAATCTTATCTCAGCAGGAAAGTCGACCGACTTTGCGGTGAGCACGGATGGAATAATGTGGGTAAAAGAAAGATTGTGTGTTCCTAACGATGCAAACCCCAGAAAAGAGATACTCACTGAAGTCCACTATGCGAGTTACACTTTACATCCAGAAAGCACGAAGATGTATCGAGACCTCCGTACGACAATTTGGTAGCACGACATAAAAAAGAATGTGGCATTGTTTGTGTCGCAGTGCATGGCTTGTTAGAAAGTAAAGGCCGAGCACCAGAAGCCGGGCGGAGAGATACAAAATCTTGCTATACCAGAGTGGAAATGGGAACACATAATGATGGATTTTATTGTTGGTTTGCCAAAGATGCAATGGAAAAACGATGTCGTCTGGGTCATCGTCGATCGACTCACCAAGTCAGCTCACTTTCTGCCTATCAAAGTTACTTGGAGTGTCGACCGTTTGACGCAGATCTACCTCAACTAGATCGTTCGACTCCACTGTCACGCCCCAATCTCCCGTAAGCTCAATTGTCCCTGCTGAACGTGAATCACCACGTTGCAGCGCTCCCGCAGGACAATCGTTCTCATCGGGACGTGATGTCGTACGAGCCTGGAGTTGCGCTCGTACAAGGCGATGTTGTCAAACATGAAAGTTATCATCAAAACGATCAAGTTGCAACGAAAGTCAAGTATTGTGTACCAAGCACACATCAAAGTATACGCAGCGAAGCTCTCGATAGGGTCTAATGAAAATGCCACAAGGAAGAATGCCACAAAGGAGAATGCCACACTCTTGCTCTTTCTCTTGCCCACAAATGTACTTACCGTTCATACATTATGTCCCGTATATCCAAGCAGTGCGACTACACCTGCGTACCTGAAATAATGCCCACAAACGTGGGTCAGTACACAGCCGTACTGGTGAACGGGGTAACCTACTCGTCTAAACCGACACTAAGTAGATAATAAATGCAAGCAATTATATGGTGATCTTTCTACTTGAATCCTAGATTCATTTCATGGCAGAGGTATGACGTGTTAATAAAAACTGTAAAGCAGGTTAAACATGCAAGCATTCAACTCAAGTCTATATACAAGCAGATGTATCCAACTCAAAAGGAAACTAGCATGCAAACCGTCCTACTCAAACCTAAGCAACGCGTGAACTTATCGAACCTTAATCGAAGCCTCAATATCTATCCTCAAACAAAGCCACAATCCAAGCCTTATTAATCCAATCATCGATATGCACACTCTTGCCGAGGCAAGGTGGCCGTCGTCTACACGAAAAGCACAAACCAAAGCAAAGAAAATCAAAGCAAACCAACTCTTATCTATATGAAGTCACTTGCCAAGCCATAAAGGACTGATCAACTGCAGTTTTACCCAATCCAGCACTGAGTAGCTGGCACGCCTGGTCGTATCGAACTGTCGGCACCGCCCCCAAGGCACGTTACCATTTGTCTCTTTCATGGCCGAACGGTCCCGGTGCCCCGGAGCATATCCTATTCGAGGAGACAAAATTCTATGTGCAACAGGTTGTCCATGACCAATGCAAACACCAAGTAGGTATGACGAGAGAATCAAGCATTCTCGCCCTACAAAACGATCCTAGACTCATCCAACCAACTATCTATAACCATTCTCCAACTTATATCCCAAGGCACCATCTCAAGTTATCCCCATAAGCACTATGCTGCATCTCGACACAGTGTTGCAATTGGTGCAACACCCCTCGCTCAGAAAACTCTGTGACACAATGCCCCAACAGTGGCACAATGCCCTCACCGATGCAGTTGTCCGATTTTGAACCATAACTGCACACTTTGTATGACAAAGCGTCCAACTGATACTCGTACACGGATGCACGCTTGCTCACCCGCCCGAATTGACTCGATGTTCGAACCAAGATGATCCACTCAAGCTCCAACTGCCTACTCAAGCTCTAACTGTCCAACGTAAAACCAACTCAAGCCACAAATCATATCCAACCAAATGACGTACACTCTATGCACGCCACAGTGTAGTGATTTCCAAGTTCCAGTCCAAGTATTCAAGCCATTGCGTGTGTTCCATATTATTAGGTATGAAGGAGTAGAGGAGAAGGGACAGAGCCCACTCACCAAGTCTGATTACGTTAAGCACCCTGCCTTGCCGATACGGCCGATCCCTTGAACCCATAGTCCGATGGAAAGTACGATCTACTCAATTTGTTTGACTGTGCGAGCAGACCGTGCTCTCCAAATAATCCGACCGATCGGACTAAGGAAGACGACATTATCGTTCTAAATCCTGCTATCTCGGTACTGCTGTAAACGAATATTTGATTCCATCGAACTCCACTAGCGATCTGCACATGAAACCAACTCAATCAATACTTGTTGTGGGGCATTACATCTATGGTGTGCCTGTATCCATTGTGTTCGATCGAGTTGGACGATTCTTATCACACTTCTGAAAGAGCCTTCAATCCGTAATGGGGACGAAGTTGAAGTTCAGCTTCGCCTACCTTCCTCAGAAGGACGGCCGGACAGAGCGGGTAAACCAAATCCTCGAAGACATGCTATGGCTTTGCACCTTGGACTTGAAGTCAAGTTGGGACATACATCTACCATTGGCCGAATTTGCGTACAATAATAGCTATCAATCCAACATTCAAATGGCATCGTATGAGACATTGTATGGGCGGAAGTGTAGATCCCCTATCTGTTGGGATGAAGTTGGTGAGCGGTAAATTCTTGGCCCGGAGCTCATAGAACAAACCGTCCAGAAGATCCGTTTGATCCGCGAACGGTTGAAGGCAGCACAAAGCCGTTAGAAAAGTTACTCAGATGTGCACCATCGACCACTTAAGTTCTTAGAAGACGATCGTGTATTTCTCAAGGTCTCGCCCATGCGAGGAGTTACCATATTTGGAGCAAAAGGGAAGCTAAGGCCAAGATTCGTCGGCCCGTTCGAAATACTTAAGTAAGTCGTCCAGTCGCATATCAGCTTGCCCTGCCACCGTCACTATCTGAAGTGCACGATATCTTCCACGTTTCACAGCTTAGGAAGTACGTGTATGACCCGAGACATGTGGTAGATTTTGATCAATTGGACTTGAATGCTGACTTGACTTATGTTGTGAACATCCTGTGCGGATCTTGGATCACAAGGAGAAGCTGCTTCGAAGTTGCTCGGTTTCGCTCGTGCACGTGCTTTGAAGAAATCATTAGGTCGAAGATTCGACCTGGGTGCTTGAGTCTGAGATGAAGGAAAAGTTTCCTTCATTGTTTCAAAGTGGTAGGTTCTATTCCTAAGTTTTGAGGATAAAACTTTCTATTAGTTGGTTAGGATGTGGTGCCCCGTTCCCCCTTTTCGGGGAGCGCGACTAAGAAATACTTTCGATATCGTTCGATCGGGATAGATTGAATCAAGAACTTTTTCTCGTTATGGATTTGCTTCTTCGGAATCGATTCTCATATTCAGTGGACCGTTTCCCAAGGATGGACTTAGCGGTATAGTCAAGAGGGACCTCTCCGCTGCAAGTTTTCTTGTCTAGTTTTCGTTGTCCCTATTTTGCTTTCGTGCTTTTGAGTTGGTTTTCGGATTTGCGTTTTCTTAAACAGTTTTGATGGATTTTATTGCTTTCGTTCGTTGAAGTATATTTCATTCCGAGCTTGGAAAGAGTAGATGAGGTATTGATCATCTGTCCGTGGCAATATAGGTGATCATGCAGTAGACGTCGTGCGAGCGGAGTCTTGAAGCACCTCTTTCCTTTCCTCTCTCCAACCAACTTATGAGTGGCTATAATTCGATTCAGTTGACCCTTCTTCCATATCTTCACATTTAAAATTTTTTCCTTCTTGATTGTTTCGATCAAATGATACCATAATAAATAAAAGATGTCAAGATAAAGAGAAATAGACTTGGAAGTTATTTTTGCTTGTCAATATACTTGTGAACAGTTACCTTATGCATGCTAGTTCATTTAGAGTATTCTTCATCATGCTTCAATTTTAGTTAGAGACTATATATTTCTTCTATGATTGTGCTATGTATAGAACACACCTTGGCATGCAATAAACTGATCAGGAAGACTATGCAAAAATAGACCATACATGTTACTTATCTTGTGCTTGTGTTGCCTTAAACTGCCTCGATTGATAACTTAGTAGACTTCTCTTGGTCATGGACAACTTGTGCACAAAGTCTTAGTTCCTGCGGACGGTCGCTGGGGCACTGGCATCGATCCGATCCGGACGAAACTCCCTGATAGTCGCCTGCTTCAGACGGGATGGCCTGTGACACCCCTGTCCATGCGTTGCATGTCATTCCATCCCAAGACTATAACTTGTCCACTATGGTAATGTGCCAGTGATCCCCTCGTATATTTAAACTGTGCAAGCTAACTATGTCTTCGTGTCAGGGAATGTCATGGTAAGTATTTATGCGGGTGGTTCAGATGGGCAGGTAAAAGTCACTGAAAGGTGGCATGTTCATTTTTGTAAACTTTCATAAAAAATGATTGCTTGTAAAATAAACTAAGGCAAGATAGAAATACCACATAATAACATGCAATACTTCATATAAACAACGTGTTGATTGGTATAGTTGGGTTAGCTCGCCTTCACCAGTGCATTTTGATGTATTGACCCTCGTTGTAACATGTTTCCCGCACGAAAGAGATCCTGCAAGAAGCTAAAGCGACTTCCCAATCCAGTCTACCGACCGGCACGCCCTGATCGTGCCTATGAAGAAGCGTTTTGAAGTTCCAGGATCTCATGCACCTAACTTATGCAGCTCCGTGGAAAGGCGATAGCTTCGCGCGACGGTGTCTATAGTTTTAAAGTTTTAGTAAAATGATGCAATGTACATGACAATTATCTCATTTTACGTCCACTTTTGTAAGCCCGTGGGGCAACTATCCGACTCGTTCAAGAGTTCGTATAAAGATGTTTATTATCAATAAAGAGAACATTTCCATGTTTTAATATTTTGTTCAATTATCTGCGTACTCTGAATATGTGCTCGTTATATAAATATCTTGGCCTTATGCGTTGTGCAACCTAGGCACGCACGACGTCGCGCCCGGGGGACGACTATCGATTCTATGAAATCGGGGCGTGACATTAAGTGGGATTTGTTTAGCTTTTGTTCATTCTTTTAATCCCCTAAATCAGAGGGTTAATGAAGTTAAATGATAGATTTTGTTATAAAAGTCATAAATATTCTTTACTTCTCTTATAAGATATCATAACTTTTTTTTCTTGCTTTCAACATGTTCCTCCTTAGTTTTCTGACTTTGTTCAGGCAAGTTATGTCTCTTCTTGCTTTCTCATACTTTATTACTCACCGTTGATAAAATAAATCGTTCATGATGCATCCATTAAGTTGATGAAATTTTTTTTCTAAATTTTTGATAACATATGTTGATAAAAATAAAATTAAAAATATTAATGCATCTGTTGATAAGGGTATTTTAGTAACTGTTGTATTTTTATTAATCTTTCTCCCACTCAGAACTTCCAATCCAAACAAGAGTTATTAAACATCCCCTACTTAACTCTCCCTCCAATCAAATCAATGATATATTTATTGACTTCCCCCCTCCTCACTTAACCCCACTTAACTCTGCTTATTTTTCTCTCTCAATCCATGCAGACCCTAAGAGAAATTATAGCTAAATTGTGGATAAAAAAAAGTTTCAAAAAATTAAATTTGGAGGGATATAATGTCAAGGGAATGACGTTTTCAGTGTTTAATCCAAATGACTTGGCGTGTGGTGACGTGTAGAACATCTAAGGGAATGGTAGAATGTGCTGACGTGGATACCGTGCGTGTAGAACGTCAAAGAGAATGTAGTGGTGTGCTTTGACACGCCAAAGAGAATGGCGTGATATGCTTTGGCACGCCAAAAGAGATGGCGTTCTCTTGAACGGAAATTAAAAAATATATATTGGTGAAGTTGGTTAGATTGATTTATTGGAAGAAGCTGATTGGTTTTCAGGATTTTGGTTGGATTGATTTGTTGGACGAATCTGCTTAGCTAGGATAGGGGGTTTGGATTGAAATGTTGGAAGAATATGATTGGCTATGCTAAGGAGATTTGGATTGAATAAGTGCTAGGAAGAGAAGGAAGAGTGGAAGAGAAAGAAAGAAGAAGAAGAAGAAGAAGAAGAAGAAGAAGAGCAAGGAATGAGGAGAAGTAGAAAAGCCAAACTAGAAGAAGAAACGGTGAATAGTTTATTTTATTAAAGAAAATTTATTTTATTAGTATAATGTTATTTTTTAATTTTTATAATTCTAATCCGTAACAATGATATTTTTACAAATGACTTCCCAAAACGACAAAATTATTTCAAGTTGATCCACTACTGACATAATTAAGGTGACAACCACATATCTAGTATGATATTTGGTGGACAGATAATTTAAAGTTTCGAGTTTCAAAATTTAAAATTACCTAGACTTGGACCTGAACCCTACTTGGACAGGCATGGGTTCAATTCAAATCTCAACGGACCCAGACCCAGATTAAAGTCAATCGACTAGAATCCGAGTCTGACAAATTCTGGAACTAAACTATAATAACCTGGACCCTAGTTGGACCTAAATAACTAACCATAACTTGACCGAAAAAATAATTTCTTTCCTATTAGAAACAAAACCCCGTATATTTGATACAAATGTCTTTACACCACAAAAAACCTTAGGAGTTGTATATGATGCATGTAATGTAATGGGTTTCACTACAACAAAAGTTGTAAATGGTCTTTGGGCTACAAGCCTGCAACAAATGATGGTAGAAATTTTGTCTTGAATATGTGACAATTTTACTGTAAAAATATATTAAGGGTCGGACTATACACACCCCATCCTCTACTTAACACACCCCAAATGCTAAACACATCAAAATTTAACTAATTTAAAATTACCAAAATTCTAAACATACCCTACTACATTACCATTTTACCCACGTCGTCTGCTCCCACGTCACATGTTCCCACGTAGGTCCTTGTACTCTCTCTTCGCCTGCTCCCAAGCCTTTGTCTCGACCCGCATCTGTCGCCGCCGCACCACGAACTGCCGGCCGGACCCCGCGTCGCATGCGGGCCTCGGGACAGCGAGGATTCTTGCCAGTTGGATGGGGACGACGTCGGGGGAGGAGGAGAATTCGTCGGCGTCGGTGGAGAAGGAGGTGCAATAGGCATCACGCGAGCGGAGCCTTGAAACACCTCTTTACTTTTCTTTCCCCACCAACTTGTGAGTGGCTATAATTCGATTTGTTGACTCTACTTCCAAGTCTTCACATCTAAAAATCTTGCCTTCTTGATTGTTCCGATCAAATGATACCATAATAACTAAAAGATGTCAAGATAAAGAGAGAAAATAGACTTAGATTACTTCATTGCTTGTCAATCAACTTGTGAACGGTTACCTTGTTGCATGCTAGTTCGCTTATAATGTTCTCTCATCGTGTTCAATTCTAGTTAGAATATATATACTTTTTCTATTATTGTACTATGTATATAACATACTTTGCTATACAATAAACTGATCAGGAAAACTATACAAAATATATCATGCCATGTTATGTCGCCTTAAACTGCCTCGATTGATAACTTAAAAGACTTCGCTTGGTCACAGACAACTTGTGTACAAGGTCTAAGTTCCTGCGGATAGTTGCTGGGGAACTGGCACTGATCCGATCCAGACGGAACATCATGTTTAGTCGCATGCTTCGGGCAGGAATGGGTGTATCGCCCCATGTCCCTTGCGTTGCACACCATTCCTGCCCAGGGCGGGATAACGTGTAGCGATACCTGTACCTCTGTCATCTTCGTCCCAAGACTATAACTCGTCCATTATAGCATCATGCTAGTGACCCCCTCATATATTTAAACTGTGAAAGCTAACTATGTCTTCGTGGCAGGAAAGGTCATGGCAAGTGTTGTGCAGGTAGTTCAGACGGGCAGGTAAAAATCACCGAACAGTGGCATGTTTATTTCGGTAAATTTTCATAACTACTGCATGCTTGTAAATTGAACTAAGGCAAAATAGAAAGACCACAAAATAACTTGCATGCTTCACATAAATAACGTGTTGATTGGTATAGTTGGGTTAGCTCACATTCACCAGTGCATTTTGATGTACTGACTCTCGTTGCAACATGTTCCCCGCGCCAAGGCGATCCTACAAGGAGCATAGCGACTTCCAAATCCAGTCTACCTACTGGCACGTCCTAATTGTGCCTTCAAAGAGACGTTTTAAAGTTTCCATGTGCTCGTGCACATATCTTATGCAGCTCTGTGGAAAGGCGATAGCTTCGCCCGAAGGTGTCTATAGATTTAAAGTTTTAGTAAAATGATGTAATGTACATGACGGTTATCTTATTTTGCGTCCACTTTTGTAAGTCCGTGAGGCAAATATCTGACTCGTTCAAGAGTTTGTAAAAGATGTTCATTATCAATAAAGAGTACTTTTTCATGTTTCAATATTGTGTTCAATTATCTGGGTACTCTGAATATGTGCTCGTGATATAAAATACCATGGCTTTGTGCGTTGAGCAACCTAGGCACACGCGACATCATACCCGGGGGACGATTATCTATTCTACAGAATCGGGGCGTGACATATTGGTATCAGAGCACAACTTTAAGTTCCTTTGACCCTCGTGTCGAAAAAGTTTCTTTGACCCTCGTGTCGAAAAAGTTTCCTTAACGATCTATTCCCTATGCGAACTCTTGAACTTGTTTGGTCATAATGAGATACGTTCCATACAGTAAGTCCATAATACATTATGAGCCTAAACTTATGTAACACATAAAAATCCTAAACTTAAAACTTAGATTTATAAAAATCTATACATCAAAATTCAAAACTCTAAGAATTAAATATGATCAGAAACTCAAGGAGAACATTTTCCATCAAATATATTTTAAAAATAGAATATATATGAAAAATCCAAAAATTTATGACTTCACCATTGAGCAAGATGTATTTGCCTAAGAGTCCAATGACCTCTTCCTAGCTAGGTTCGGTGCTAGAGTTCGGCTAGGGGAGATGCACGGGGGTGAGGGAGAATGAAGTAAGAAAGAAGGAAAGAAAAATGAAGAAGAAGAAGAAAGAGAGGAGAGAGAGAAAAGCGCATATATATACTAAGAGGAGAAAAAAATGGTTTAGTCATGGGTTCAGTCAAATAAACTGAACCAGGTGTCCATTCTACATGCAGATCCTAAACTGAATATATGGCAATGCCAATGGGTATTCTACTGGTCTCGGGTAGTATCTCTCAACAACAGAAAAATAAATAAATAAAATGACAGGAACCAACCTAAGAAACGAAGCAGGAATACATTATCAGGAAAAATTTAATTCTAGAAATTCAATAAATACCAAATCTGAAATTGGGTGTGACAACAGTCGTGTGTCTAACATGATAGGCACATGCTGCAAATGAATGAGGCGGGGACTGCATGCCACATAGCTCTCTCGGCCGCATATTGTCCTGGCCGTATGAAGTCTTTATCGTCCCAATAACAAGTTTTTGTCATGGAAAGCTGTCACGCCCCAGTTCCAAAATACGTAGGACTAGGAATACGTAACTTGCCCAGCTGTATGTATATGAACTCCAATATATGGAAACCATATACACACGTACTCTGTTTATGAATATTCAATCCACCAGTGGTAATATACTGTCACAACAAGTCACACATAATCTATATCTTAACCATAGCACAAATAATAGGTAGAAATAAAGAGCTGAATAATGACTGAATATCAAGATGAGTATCTAGTCTGATCGTCGGGTGGAAACAAATCCACTACAAAACTACTATACTGAAGTAGCAACAAAATATCTAAACAGTGGAAATAAAATCACAGCTACTCTGAGGGTAAGACCTCCTTAGTCAGGTAAGTAGAGTCAGGTCCAGGTCCGTACTCCTGTGGATACCCCTGCTCGTCCATATCTGGAAAGGGACCAGGTCCTCAGAGGGACGTAACAAGATACATAATAACATGACAATAAGTACTAAAATATAGACATCCAATGGGTCGCCTAACCGTCTAAGTGAATGTAATTTGAGAACCACTTTGAGCGTATGGAAAGTGTAGGCTAGACATATGCTGACGTAATTCACCAATCGTGATAACTGGCTAGTATATGCCACATATGCCCCCAGTATAGGGGCACATGTATATAATAACCGTCAAGTGTGGAATCTGCATAGAGGAAGTGGGTGTCCCATACGCCTACTAGTAGTCCTTACTGCCCAATGCTCTAAGCATGCCACATCCACGACACGATAAAACCTCTAAATAACTGCCAGGTCTACTAGCATACAAAGTTTCTATCGGCAGTCATCCCTAACGCACGGCCAATACGTACAGGAGGCCAACCCAGTACGTAGTCCGGGGTCTATATGAGACTCATAATTTGTGTAACAACTGTGTCAGGGCCAATGAACCTAATGATGCTCCATAATACTGGGATGGTCTCCTAAAATAGGTCCAAAATCTACAAAAATAATTATCTATATAAGCAGAATTAAACATGCATGCATCAGTTGGGATGTAAATATTAGTACAATGGCAAGGTATACTTGCCGAGCAAAAGTTCTGTAGAGTGCAACGTCCAATATATGCTTAAGTTTATTGTAAGAAGAAGTGGGATTAGTTTGAGAGAGTTGTAATATATATAGGGTCAAGAGGCGGTGGGGATACTTAGTCTCAAAGACTACTGCTGTTGTTGTTTCTTTCATTGGTTTTGGTTTCGGTTGGGGAGATTTTAGTAATAATAGGTAATGAGGCGGTGGGGGATGAGTCACATGCGGAAAAAGGGAATGAATATACGCAGGGGGGGTTACTTTACGCACGGAGAAAGGAATTAAGCGGTGGGGTTGTTGTTGATATTTCTCTTCTTTACACGCGGAGAAGGGAAAAGCAAAGTAGGTTTTGCTACTGTTGGTGCTTGATATTTTCTTCCCTAACGGATTCGGGTTCAAGCGGGTAGGGTAGGCTAAGGGTTTCGATTTGATATCCAATAAGAATTATATACATATTTATACACATATCTATTCACAGAAAATTCTAAGGATTATATTGGTGCATACGGTTGGGCTAGCAACTGTCCAAAGGGTCTCCTACATAGAATAAATTAGAAAAAATTTATAATGGCTCCATAAATCCCCTAAATGCAAAAAATACCTCAAATAAAAATTAAATAAAATATATTCCCTCTATTTAGCTCATAACTATTATAAATAATGATTAATACGGTTTTCAGGATTAGGGGTCTTACATTCTACCCAACTTATAAAAAATTTGTCCTCGAAATTAAAATAGGGTAGGGGGTCTCTCTATCTAATCTCTCTTGATCATAATTTAAAAGAATTCACCTCATGTTTAATAATGCAATGTCTACCCAACTTAGAATTTACCCATCTCTCACTTAAGGCTATATATCCAACAAAACTATTCCTTCAATTATTTAATCATGTTATTCAATCCTCCGAAGTTTACACAAAATATATCACCTATGATATAACTTTAATTACAGGAAGTAATCATCAAATAATGTGATTGACCTATGGGGTATATCTAGTACTATCTGTATATCAACTTATACCAAGCACGAGGTTTCGTCTTTCCGAAGTAAGGGAAGACGGAGAACAATAATAAAGAATTCCAAGTGAAGGTGATAGAATACAAGTACGAGGTTCAAGGAGTTTTAAAGACTTCAATTGGGGAATCGTCAAGGTGGTTATGGGTTGAAATCATATTTTTGGAAATTCTTATTCTCATGCTCGTATCAGTACAGTTATGTAACCGATGTGATATGTCCGACATGTCTAGGGGCAAGTATATTCGTCTACTAGTCAATTATGTATCTCAATAGTAGTATTACGAAGGGCGAACCAAGCGCACTATGTCTAGCTAGACCATAATACACTGATTCTGTTTAGAAAATTTGTATTAGTGTAGTTGATCAGGCCCCAATAACACATATGTCATGAACAAGCTTGATAAAAGATTAAGCTTGCAAAACTAGGCTGTAACAGCAGCATAAGTCAAGGTAGTTCAGAAAATAGGAATGCACTAGATTATGATGAGAGATGTTACAAAATCGTTCAAGTTCACAAAAAGATAAGACTTATCCAGTCTTTACAGTTGTCATATCAACTCCTGTAACGTCATGCCCAAGAAATAAAACTCTGTCCAAGAAGAACTCACATTTACTGAGCTGATTTTGGTGCTGGAAGGGCTAGCCTCTGTGTTGGCGGTGGAAGTGTCAATGCTTGTTGCATAGGACAGTCTTTCATCATATGCTGTCCGGAACCACATCGCATATATTGTCCTAAGCGAGTTCGACAGTCCCTCCTAATATGTCTGCGTTTCCCACAATGATGGCAGTAGGGCTTCTCTGGGATCTGGTATGGTCCTGCTCGGTGCTGGTACTGCTGTTGATGAGCTAAAGGATGTCTGGTAGGTCCTCCTTGTTGTGTCTTCAGCTGACCTCCCTTTCCTTTGCTGATAGTTTCTTGCAATCTGGCTTCTGTCAATAATTCGGCGTAAGAGATTCAGGACTGGGAGCTAGTGTAGTGTTGTAGCTCCTGAGTAAGTCCACGATGAAACCTCTTAGCCTTAGCCAAGTCATCTGGTATCAAGGCAGCTCCATATTTATTGAGGCGACTAAACTCAGCATCATACTCGTCCACCGTTCTGTTCCCCTGTTCTAGGTGGAGAAACTGATCGTACAATACATCTCTGACGGTATCCGGAAAGTACTTCCTTTCAAAGCACTCCAAGAACTGCTCCCAAGTCTGGTATATACCCAACTTGCGCTCCATGGATTCCCACCAGTGATGAGCATTACCATCTAGAAGTGTCCTTACACCCGTCATCCACAGGTCTGCAGGTAGCTGTGATGCCTCTAATAATTTCCGAGTATGAGTAATCCAGTTGGTAGTTTCCTCTGGACTCTCAATGCCTTTGTATGGCCTCGGACTCATCTGTATAAAGTCTTTTACTGAACCAACTTTAGCTCGAGGTACCGGAGCTAGTGCTTGAGTTGGTACAGTAGCTCGTGCAGCCATCCTTTCAAGTGCTGCTAGGAACTCTTGTCTCTGTTCTGTCGCTTGCTGTCTCTGTTCTTGTATCATTATCTGAAAGAATTAGAACAATTGTGTCTGGCCATCTTGTGATGTTGATGATACTGGAAGGTTTCCATTAGGTGGAACTGGATTGTGAATCTGTCCATTTGGTCTTGAAAGTCTAGGGTGTGGTTGAGGTCTCTCCTTGAGTCTGACCATTGACTCCAGGAGTTGTGTCACCATCGGTGATAGTACATCTCTTCTGCATATCCATCTCTCTGCAGGTAATGTACACAACGATTTAGAAGAAGTACAAAAATCAAACAGGATGCAAGCATTAGATAGAATGTAGAAGCATGAAATATGGTGGGGAATTTTTCGCGTATTTACAGTCAAAAACACCCAACATACTTGAAGTCCTTCCCTGCGTAAAACATGGCTTCAAGGTAGTTAACGTAAGAAAGATTGATAAGCTTCCTGCGTAAAGCAGAGCTTCAAGATAGTTTGGCGTAAAGTAAGACTTCAGAGCTGTCCGTGTAAAGCAGAGAATCGAGGTAATTTGGCGTAAAACAGAGATTTAAAACTGTCGGCGTAAAACACAGTTTCAAGCAGTCTGGCGTAAAGTAGAGGTTCGAAGCTATCCGCGTAAAACAGGGATTTAAAACTGTCGGCGTAAAAAGTCTGCGCGTAAAATATATGCTGCGTATAGTAAAGTCTGCGTAAAGTCTGCGCGTAAAAGATCTCTATACTTCATGCGTAAAGTTTTCGTAAAAGGTCTGCGTAAGAGTCTGCGTAAAAGGTTTCCTGCGTAAAGAGATATGTAAAATCTGAAATACGGCGCAGCATAAAGTCGTACGAGAAGCTCTTCGTATTCCTCCGATAAATTTGTCAGATAAATCAGTGAACCTGACATCTGACAAAAGTACTGCACGATGATCGAGAGGTCGGCTGTGATGATGATTTTGCACAGGGACCCAAGTTGTCGTTTAGTGACATATTGGATACAAGTCATTTTTACATATTCAAAAGGAAGAAAATGGGGTCTTCTGAATATGCTGCCTACAGAAACGGGTTTTTATGCTCAAGACAAAATTGACAGGAATGAGTTTTTACGCTCAAGATAAGACAAAATCAGATGCCACGTCAAAAGTTGTTTCTGATACAGGGCTCGAGGCATATCTCTAGATTTAATGCACGAGATTTAGTTCTAATTGGTCATGACTGGGAAAGCTAAGGCTGTGAAAATTACGCTCACCTCATAATCCTTACATTTTACGCCTAATCAGGCTATTCTACGCTGCCATATATCTTACGCCTAATCAGGCCACTCTACGCTGGTTATCTATTTATTCAGGAATCATCTAGTTTACGCAGGGTAGTTACCTACGTGGCTTGTATGATGTGTCATACGTAGATTTAGAAGTCTAAGGGAACGTGGGTAGCAGTCGTCTTTACTGCAGCGTAAAGGAGGCAATTTTCTGCATAGTTTGGCTTTTACGCCAACAAGCAGGTCATTTGGCTTTTACGCCAACAACAGTCATTTGGCCTTTACGCCAACAAATTGGTTTGATCTTCATAAATAGAGGTCCCTGGTCTCAGCGTAAAGGGTTTCTGGCGAAAAACTTTATTTTATCCAAACATAGGATGGTTGAAAGGAAGAATGAGGTTTTAGTCAAGTGTGGATGAGATCCTTACACTCTATTCCTATACGCAGACTTGTTCGGTACAGTTATATAACCGAGACAATATATTCTCGACCTGCATGGGTCACCACTAAAAATATGTCACGCCCCAGTCCCAAAATACGTAGGACTAGGAATATGTAACCTGTCCAGCCGTATGTATATGAACTCCAATATATGGAAACCATATACACATGTACTTTGTTTATGAATATTCAATCCACCAGTGATAATATACTGTCACAACAAGTCACACAAAATCTATATCTCATCCACAGCACAAATCATAGGTAGAAATAAAGAGCTGAATAATGACTGAATATCAAGATGAGTATCTAGTCTGATAGTCGGGTGGAAACAAATCCACTACAAAACGACTATACTGAAGTAGCAACAAAATCTCTAAACAGTGGAAATAAAATCACAGCTACTCTGAGGGTAAGACCTCCTCAGTCAGGTAAGTAGAGTCAGGTCCAGGTCCGTACTCCTGTGGATACCCCTGCTCTTCCATATCTGAAAAGGGACCAGATCCTCAGAGGGACGTAACAAGATACATAATAACATGCCAATAAGTACTGAAATATAGACATCCAATGGGTCGCCTAACCGTCTAAGTGAATGCAATTTGAGAACCACTTTGAGCGTATGGAAAGTGTAGGCTAGACATATGCTGACGTAATTTACCAATCGTGATAACTGGATAGTATATGCCACATATGCCCCCCAGTACAGGGGCGCATGTATATAATAACCGTCAAGTGTGGAATCTGCATAGAGGAAGTGGGTGTCCCATACGCCTACTAGTAGTCCTCCCTGCCCAATGCTCTAAGCATGCCACATCCATGACACGATAAAACCTCTAAATAACTGCCAGGTCTACTAGCATACAAAGTTTCTATCAGCAGTCATCCCTAACGCACGGCCAATACGAACAGGAGGCCAACCCAGTACGTAGTCCGGGGTCTATATGAGACTCACAACTCGTGTAACAACTGTGTCACGGCCAATGAACCTAATGATGCTCCATAATATTGGGTGGTCTCCTAAAATAGGTCCGAAATTTATATAAATAAATCATCTATATAAGCAGAATTAAACATGCATGCATCAGCTGGGATGTAAATAATAGTACAATGGCAAGGTATACTTGACGAGCAAAAGTTCTGTAGAGTGCAACGTCCAATATATGCTTAAGTTTGTTGTAAGAAGAAGTGGGATTAGTTTGAGAGAGTTGTAATATATATAGGGTCAAGAGGTGGTGGAGATACTTAGTCTCAAAGACTACTACTGCTGCTGTTTCTTTCTTTCATTGGTTTGGGTTTCGGTTGGGAAGATTTTAGTAATAATAGGTAAAGAGGCGGTGGAGGATGAGTCACATGCGGAAAAAAGGGAATGAATATACGCGGGGGGGGGGGGGGGGGGGGGTTACTTTACGCACGGAGAAAGGAATTAAGCGGTGGGGTTGTTGCTGATATTTCTCTTCTTTACGTGCGGAGAAGGAAAAAGCAAAGTAGGTTTTGCTACTGTTGGTGCTTGATATTTTCTTCCCTAACGGATTCGGGTTCAAGCGGGTAGGGTAGGCTAAGGGTTTCGATTTGATATCCAATAAGAATTATATACATATTTATACACATATCTATTCACAGAAAATTCTAAGAATTATATTGGTGCATACGGTTGGGCTAGCAATTGTCCAAAGGGTCTCCTACATGGAATAAATTAGGAAAAAATTATAATGGCTCCATAAATCCCCTAAATGCACAAAATACCTCAAATAAAAATTAAATAAAATTTATTCCCTCTATTTAGCTCATAACTATTATAAATAATGATTAATACGGCTTTTCAGGATTAGGGATCTTACAAAAGCTCTAATATTCTGAAAACTGCAAGAAATCAAATGCTCCTCAGCATAGAACTACTAGTTTTAAAAGACAGTAAGTTTTAAAATATCAAAGCCAAGTAAAACTCAAGAACATCCAAAACTTAGAATTTTGATCTACTCCTACAAAGTCTCAAATCCAAAAATACCAAGAATTAAACATGTGAAGAAACTCATAGAGAACAATATCGAGCAATAAAATGCAAGAAAACTAAGTAATTATAATATAACAAGTTCTTCCTCATTGGCAAGATATACTTGTCTAAACCCACTACTAAACCACTACCACTACCAAGGGAAGGTCCACAAGTGGGGGGCTCTGTTTCGGCCAATGGAGGAGAGGGAAAAGAAAAATGAAAAGGAGGAGAAAATGAAAGAATAAGGAAGAGAGAGAAAGAGAGGGATTATATATATGGGTGACTATCACTATTCATTATTATAGAATTGGCACAAAAGCAGGTAGAAAAATTTAGAAAATATACGAGAAGCAATTATTCAACAATAGCACACACATAAAAAAAACGAGAATACGAAAATAGTGAGACGGGTCTCACACTGTCCCACACCTCCCCCACAATTTAATTTCGAGATCGTCCGCTTAGCCAGGGAGGTTGTACCTCTTCTTACTGACCATCTGAGCCAATTGAGTTCGGTAAGCCTATTCTTTATTATACTATAGGCTAATTACAATATAAGTTTTATTAACCTATTTAAACTATAACATAATAAACCAAAATGAATAAAATCAAACATGTATTTTCCAATAATATAAGATAAAATATCTATATACCTTCCGTAGCACGTTTGAGGAGAAGTTCATACCCCCTCACTTACGTCGATAAAAGGAGAACGAGTCCGTACAGCTTCGGGCATAACGTCTTTCGATCGTCATAGACCTGCAGTATATATAAGGGGTCATAACGTCTCGCGTCTCCAGCGGAGCTTACGGACAAATAAAGAAAAAGTATAAAGGAGTCACATACGCTTACTCATTATTCTTCCTACCCAATGCTACTAACATGTCAAATCCATAACACGCAACACCTCTACTAACTGCTAAGTCTGCTAAAATAATATATCTCTATTAGCAGTTATTCCTTATTTGTTGCACAATCTTTACGTAAAGGGGGACAGTCTATTACGCAAGTTTGTGTCCTACACGAGACTCACAACATGTGTCAGGGCCGGTGTAAAACCCCTAATTCTGAAAACCGTATTAAATTATTTATTTATAATAGTTATGAGCTAAATAGAGAGAATATATTTTATTAGATTTTTTTAAGGTGTTTGAGCATTTAGAGGATTTATGGAGCCTTTATAAATTGTTCCTAAATTATTTCATGTAGGAGACCCTTTGGACAGTAGCTAGCTCAACCGTATACACCAATATAATTCTTAGAATTTTTTGTGAATAGATATGTGTGTGTGTGTGTGTATATATATATATATATATATATATATATATATATATATATATATATATATATATATATATATACATATGATTCCTATTGGATATCAAACCACAACTCCTAAACCCACTACCCGCTTGCACCCGAACCCGCGTAGAAAATATCAACAGCAGCAAAAGCCAACTTTGCTCCCTATTACGCACGTGTGAGGAAAAATATCAGCAGCAACACCACCGCCTCATTCCACCGCCTCTCTACCTAGTATTACTAAACTCTCCTCAACCGCAACCAAAACCAATGAAAAGAAAGAAACAGCAGCAGCCTCCACCGCCTCTTATCCCTATATATTATAACTCTTCCAAATCCTAACCCACTTCTTCTTACACAAAACATAAACATAGTTTTGGGACGTGCAGTATACAGATTTCTTGCCCGGCAAGTATACCTTGTCTCGTTGTACTGTTTAAATTCTGAATTATTAGTGCATGTTTATATTATATAACTGTGCGCGTCCGAGTGAGACTCGGGTGCAGTCAACGAATGCGTTGACGTTAGGACTTGTGTCTGATCTAGAGTCTAGTAGACCCACCTAATTTGTTGGAGTTATCGGTATGACTTCCCAGGCCTTGACACGTATCATTTCACGTCACAGAGTGAGTTCATGTAGGGACGCGTGCCTCATACTCGACTGGCCACCGGTGTGAGCAACACGTGTAACGGTATTAGCTTAGTTGTTTATTTCTATAGAGACTTGCATCATAATACGAGATGTCCACGTCGTGTTCACGACTTGTATATCTACATTGGGCGGGGAGGACTACTAGCAGGCATATGGGACACCCACTCCCTCTATACAGATACCGCACTCGACGGAGTGATACGGACGTATATATATTGTAGATACCACGTTCTTTAGAGTGTTGGACGTCACTTGTTATTTTTGCAGATACCACACTCTATAGAACGTTGGACGTTATTATACAGATACCATGCTCCTCGAAGATGGACGATTACAGAGTGCCCATGTATATGGGGGCATATGTGGCATATACTAGTCAGTCACGACGATTGGCAAATTACGTCAGCATATGTCTAGCCTACACTTTTCCTACGTACTAAGCTGTCCTCAAATTGCATTCACTTAGATGGTTAGCGCACCCCCTTTATTTATTCAGTATTTACTTTATGGCATGCTTCTATATATCTTGTTATGTCCCTCTGAGGACCTGGTCCCTTTCCAGATATGGACGATCATGAGTATCCGCGGGAGTACGGACCTGGACCGGACGCTACTTATCAAACTGAGGAGGTATTACCCTCGGAGTATCTGTGATTTTATTATCGCTGTTTTAGAGATCCATGTTTTTGCTACTTCAGTATAGTCGTTTTGTAGTGGATTTGTTTCCACCTGACTATCAGACTTGATACTCATCTCGGATATTCAGTTATTATTCAGCTCTTTATTCCTACTTATTATTTGTGCTGTGGATGAGATCTAGATTGTGTGTGTGACTTGTTGTGACAGTATATTACTACTGGTGTATTGGATATTCATGTACAGCGTACGTGTGTATATGGTTCCCATATATTGGAGTTCATATACATACGGCTGTGCGTGTTACGTATTCCTAGTCCTACGTATTTTGGGACTGTGGCGTGATATATTTTTAGTGGTGGCCCATGCAAGTCCAGAATATATTGTCTCGGTTACGTAACTGTATCGAACAAGCCTGCGTATAGGAATAGAGTATAAGGATCTCATCCACCCTTGACTAAAACCTCATTCTTCCTTTCAACCATCCTATGTTTGGATAAACAAGTTTTACGCCAAAACCCCTTTTACCCTTGTTGGCGTAAAAAGCCAAATGATTGCCTGGTTGGCGTAAAAAGCCAAAAGACTGTGGTTGACGTAAAAGGCCAAACTATGAAGAAAATTGCCTCCTTTACGCTGCGGTTATGACAACTGCTAACCACGTTTTCTTAGTCTTCTAAATCTACGTATGACACATCATGCAAGCCATGTAGGAAACTACAAGCACAAGAAATCAGTGTAGTATAGACGTCAAGACGACAAGGACAAGAAATCAAAAAGTAGAGACCCTGAATGAACGCCTTTGGACGCTAAAATAAATATCACCAACGTCTCCAGTATCAGTGAGATAGTAAGAAAATACTACCCTTTCGTCCAATTTGGACACATGGACAAAAACGATAATTTTGGGTCACAACGGTATCCACTAGTGGGCCACTTTGCACAAAAAAATGTGACAAGGGTAAAGGTCTCTAAATTGGAAAAAATTATAAGTCAAACAAATCATAATCGACGATACCAACTCAACGGTATGTCCAGTTTTGGATTCCGATGAGCCGATCACAAAATCGCTCGTCAAGTCGAATCGTGGGGCCCGCGAAACGATGTTCCATCGACTGACTAGGATTCAGATGAAACTCGGGTCACATGACAAGTCAAATACTGAAATTCCAATGGCGCAAGTTTTATGGCGATCTGGCGAGCGCATATAAACTAATATTTTTTTTATAAAACACCGATATTGAGACTTTTACGGATAGAGGTTGATTCCGGCGCGCGCGCACATCCAAATCAACTTCTGCGAAAGCTCACACACCCGGATATACCATACGCTTCTTTTGGTGCAACTGGTACGCGATGAGATGGTCCCGTTTGGCGGTGCGCACTCCGTATTTAAAATTTAGGTTTTGGAAAACATGATTTTGATCGTTTTGGAAACAAAATAACTTGATAAATAAGGCAAACTAAGAAAAATTAAAAGAATAAAAATAATCTTGTATATGTTGTAATAATTACCTTCAAATAGATTTTGAAAATATTTAACGAGTTGGTAGAAAACTTGGCATGAACATGGGTACTTAGACTGAATTTCTGAACTGTTTCGAACAGTTTTTCGTTCAACTTTCGACCGACTTTTCGATCAATCCAGGGCACCTAAAATCGTTCTACTTGAAGGGATATCTAGTGGTTAGGTTGTCTAAAATGAATATCCAATAATTAAATAAAAATACTAAAAAATATAAATTAGAATTAGGGGGGTTTACAGTAATATGTTTTAATAATTCTCATTAGTTATGATAGCAGATGTATACCAATTTTCATCTGCTTCTTATTCTAATTTTAAAAATTATTAATGAAAAAGTTTTTAAATTTGTCTATGTAATGTTTAATACGATACATCGATGGTCCCATGCCTCGATCAAGGATAATGATTTGCATATAAATCAATATAATAAAATTATAGAATTTTCAAATTAAAAAGGTCCTATCTTTGGACTTTTGTTTAGGGCCTCCAAATGGCTTGAGACGGCCCTGAGGTTATCATAAGTTATTTACTTACCATATATTAAATTAAGTTACATCTATTCTCTAAGTTGAACACATTTATCACTATTATTATTTAGGATATTTATGCATACATATATTCATTAATATATAGTGTGCAAACCATATTATATAAGCTAACATTTCTATCAGTTTATTATTTAAGTTGTTTACATATACACATATATTATGTTATAAAATATTATATATACATATTACTTAATATTTAGAGCAATATAACCAAATAGGCTATTGAAATATTTATACAAAGCTTAAAGGTGATTTATGAAATTAACTAAATGTTTGAGGGCATAAGAGCCCTGAGTGGGTGGCGGAAGATCGGTGGATCGAGCCACGAGAACGTATTATTCCTTCAATTTATAAATAGTAAGAGTTGGGAATAGTGGACCCAAAAGACATAAAAGGCAGCGTGTACAAATTCCTTAGTGTTATGTCGGACATCTAAAAAGAAATAAATGTTTGAGGACTTCTACACAAGTCTTCTTATAACATAATTGGATATGTGTCTTCTTCTTCTTATAAAATATGAATAGTGCTACAATTTTACTTATTCTTCTTGTAAACTCCCTCGACCAGATCTCAGTATTTTAATATTATTTCTAGTTAATTAGAATTAGTGTAACTTTTTAAAAATTTATTTATTAATATATTCTATTGATTGTGCACCTGTTTGTTACACAATAAATTAGGGCACCACACTAGCTGTTAACCCTAAACTAATTTCACATCCCTGCCCTAGACTTGATAGACTACATTTTCTATATTTTTAGCAACTCCCAGAAACCTCGTTTTGTGCTTCGTTTTAGTCGCACAAATATCGTTACAAACGTACGTATTTAATTCCTATTTAATTTTCTGCTCTTTACCAACCTCTGTACCCTAGAGATTTGAGGACCAGTAGGCACCTGTTTTGCCCAACCAAAAATACGATAATATTCTACACTAATTGTATTACAATTATCGTATTGACACCGTAGAAAAATTATGACCCTAACTGCCCTTAAATAATTAATGAACACCGTGCGCAGTATTTATTAAATAATAAATACGGTGACCCGTATCACCTGCAGAATCAGACCCTGACCCTGCCCAGGCTCATCCCCACAGCCCAGGATATTTCCCCAGCAATTTTCCTCAATTCTGTGAATTGTAATAATTTTTAGAACCAGGTGATTTTTCCAGACAAATTGCATAATTGCGCAAATTCCCAATTTTTGGACTTTTATGCAAATTGTGAAAAGTTAGGGGTTTTATTGCAAAAATGCATGCTAGGTGGCAACCTCCTATTGGATAGACCATAGGTGGCAAGGGCCCACCATAAATATCCAGGATAAATATCACAAAATATCCCAAAAATTCAAATTACTAAAATACCCCAACATTTCCCTTTAATTACCAAAATACCATTGGCCTAAAAACCTATAAAAACCCTAACCCACACACCCCTCTCTCATCCTCACTCCCTCACAGCCACCCTCCGCCACCACCGGCCGCCCAACTCCGGCCAACCCTCCGCCCTGACCTCCTCTCCCCTCCGGCCAAGACCCACCATCTCCGGCGCCCTGCTCCGCCGTGGCGAGCCACCGCAGCACCCACCCCCACACTGCCCCACAGCGACTCCCCGACCTCCGACCGCCCACCACCGCCGCCCTAGTCGTCGCCGACCACCGCCACCACCTCCACTCGCTCCGCCTCGACCTCCCCTACCGACCCACCACCCTCCCGCGGCCCCACGACACCCTCCTCCGCCGGCAACTCCCCCGCAAGCCACTACCACCTCTCCCTGTCATCCTCCGCCGGCAACTCCCCGACGCTTCCCACCGCCACTCCGGCCACCCCTGACCACCGCCACCCACCCCGAACTGCTCGCCGGACCTTCCTCCTCCGCCCCGACAGCCTGCACCGCCGCCCCCCGCCACCGCACGCGGCGCTGCAGCTGCCGCAAGCTGCTGCTGCTGCTGCTACTGCTAGCAGCTACTGCTACTGCCGTTGCTCCTCCGGCCGGCCGCCGCCGACTTCGCCGCCGACCTCCCGCCGACGACTCGCCGTGGACCCCCCCCCTGCCACCTGTCAGGTAAAATACCTAGGTATTATACTAAAATACATAGTAAACCCTATATACATGTATATATATAATATATGTGTATATATGTATATATTTATATATATATTAATATATATATATATATCAATATATACTATTATATGTTATTAATATTATTATTATTAAAATTAAATACTGTAAATATACAGTATGTATATGGTATTTATATTTTCTGCATTTTTTTATATATATATATTATTATACATATATGTATTTATATATGTATATATATATATATCTATGTATATATGTATTATATGTATTATCTATATACTATTATATATATATATTATATATATTAATATACTGTGTATTATACAGTATAAAATATATATATATTATATTTATTTACATCTTTTCTTTTCCTGTTTTTCTTTATTATTATATATATTATATATATATATATATGTATTAAATACATATATGTATATAGGTATTATTATATATATATATATAATACTATATATGTATATATGTATATATGCTTTTTATTTTTATTTTGCTATATATATGTGTATCATACTTTTATATATGAATACATATATAAATTTATATATTTATGTATGTATACTTATATTTATACATATATTTATATATGTATAATTAAGTATATATATAATATCTACTTATATTTTTGTTATATAAATATTTATATGAAATTTTATTTCTGTTTTTCCTTACTTATATATATATATATATATTTATATATATATATATAGTATGTATACTATATATATATATCATATATATAACATATTTGTATATGTTATATAATTACTACTATAATATACTATGCATTCTGTTTCTTTTAATTATTTCTGCACTTTAAATTCCTGCACTTATTATATATGTATATATATATATCTATATATATATACATATTATCTATATATATATATTGCTGGAAAATACAGCTTATATTTATATGTATATTTCTAATTCTTGCACTATCTTTAAATTCACTATATATAATATTATATATGACAGTGGTCACCTATAGACCCTGACAATAATTATATTATAAATACTATATATAACAGTGGTCACCTATAGACCCTGATATTAGTGCTGGACATTACAGCACTTATATTTATATTTAAAATTCCTGCAATGTCATTTTTATTATCTATATATATATACTATATAGTACTGTATAATACAGTACATAGATATATACGTATTTAATTTCTGCCTGTCATTTTAATTTATTTAATCAGTGGATACACCCTGATAATATTATTATATCATAATATTTATGACAGTGGAAATACCCTGCTATTATATAAATTTACATTCCTGCATATATATGCTATATATATACTACTACTACATACTATATCTATAAGTATATATATATATACTATATATCTATATATATGTGGGTGTGTATCCTATATATATTATACATAGGTAAATATATATACTTTTATATACCCTGATAATTCACGAACCTGTATATTTTTAACAGAGAATATCTCCAGCACAACCAGTGACCCCTGTCACAAGCAACTACAAACCTGACTGTGAGATCAGGTTACCAAACACTATCAGGGAGTAGGCAAGTATACCTTGCCAAGTACTGTTTAAATTCTCAATATTGTTATATGCTCTTATTTCTGTATTTCATATATACCATGATTACCTGAGACTGCCTTGGGTACAGTCAGTTGATTTGTTGACATTTAACATAATATTACAGACTCACCAACAATTATGAGAGGATATCCTGATATTCTCCTAAACCCTATCACGGGAACACGCAACATGGTTGCAATGCATATTGGGATGCGAGCTGCGTAGTTGACTAGCTACCAGTACGTGTGACCGCATCACGGATTAGAATAATTCAGGAATTATACGACTTGACATTTAGTTATATTGGGAGGGGAGAACAACTAAAATACGTATGGGACACCCACCTCTTTACCATGTGCCGCACTCGACGGAGTGATACGGATGATATAGATATGTATTCTTGTGACCATTCTCATCGTAGATGGAAAATTGTATAGTGCCCTTGAACGGGGGCATATGTGGCATATACTAGCCTGTCACTACAGATTGGTGAATTACGTCAGCATATGTCTAGCCACACATTTCCCATACGTATTAGGTTGTCTCAAAATGCATTTCACTTAGATGGTTAGCACCCTGTATTTATTTTATTCAGTAATTTATTTATTCAGTATTTACATTACATGGCATGTCATTTTTCTGTATCTTGTTACGTCCCTCTGAGGACCTGGTTCCCTGCCAGGTTTAGCTGAGACACTCTACCACCCCACAGTATCTGGACCTGGACAGGAGTCTGGACATGCTCTGGAGATGGAGTTAGAGGAGATGCCGTCAGAGTCTACCTGAGTACCCCTGGAGATGGAGCTACATATTTCGAGGATGTTGTGCTAGTTTATCTTATTTCACTTCTGCCACTTTTTGTAGTGGGATTGTTCCCACCTGACTTTATCTGGATTGTATATGACATTTCAGTTTTAGCATCTATATATACTCAGCACTTTCCCTGTTATTCTTGTGGATGAGATAGATTTACCTGAATTTAGACTTGTAGTATTTAGGACAGCGTAGCACATCACTTTGGGTCCATTAAATTGGGTATTCCCTTAGTGACGTGTCAGCTGGCCAATGCCACGTGGCCTAGTTCCGTATATTTTTGGGACTGGGGCGTGACACGGTTTTAGTGGTGGCCCATGCAGGTCGAGTTAATTGCTAAAAACATGATATCATGTTCAGCAAACCTGCAATAGGATAGGAATACTAGGTCTCATCCACACTGACTCCATCCATAAATTTTGTATCCTGCTTGATTATCATCTATTAAGTCCTTCGTACTTTTCTAAATTTTTCAATTCTTTTCAGAAATATGGACATACCCGGGGAAACTGCGATTAATGGAACTGACCAAGCAACAGACCTCTCGCCAGATGTCCAAGGGACACCAATCCCGAGAGACCAATCTCCGAGAAGGATGCTGGTCAATCCAACAACCTCGTACCTTCACCAAGATCCGACCCAAGAAGCAACATTAGTCCAGCAAGAAGGGCAACCTTCTCAGGCACCAACACTGCAGGCGGAGATACCTTTGCCTCCACCTCCAGTTCTCGCAGCCCTGATGCCACAACTAGAGGAACAATCTCAGATGTTCCAAGCCATATTGCAGGCTCAGTGGCAACAGAATAAAGTCCTGAGACAATGCCTAATGACGGTTCTGGAGAAGACAGCTGCCCCAGTACCAGCCCCTGTCCAACCAGCTAGCACTGTTCAAGGCTTTAGCCGGATGAGCCCGAGAACCTTTAAGGGCAATGAAACTCCGGAAAAGATCTCAGACTGGATCTCCAACACGGAAATACTGCTAGAAGGTTCACAACTTCACCCTTACCTATGGATGACCGCAGTAAGGACCCTACTCCTCGGTAACGCCCATCACTGGTGGGAATCTATAGAGCGCAGTACGGGCAAGAACCATACTTGGGAGGAATTTCTGGAATATTTTAATGCAAAATATTTTCCAGCCACAGTCAGAGATGATCTGTATTCCCAGTTCCTGCATTTGGAACAAGGAAATTTGACCGTCGACGCCTATGATGCAGAATTCAGTCGACTAAGTCAATTCGGTGCCATCTTAATACCAACAGAGTTGAAGAAGGCTATGAAGTTCCATCACGGCCTTACCTCCGAACTCCAGGGGCATACTACGGCACAGTCGAGGATTTCATACGAAGAAGTTCTTTCAGAGGCAAGGATACAAGAAGCCATTGGTCGAGAAGCAAGATGTTCAAATCCAACCATATCACCCATAGACCAGACAGGAGCAGGAGGACCAATCCGTCACCTGGGAAATCAGGCACAACACAAGACAGGGCCATATCAATACAAGGAACTTCCGACTTGTCACTATTGTGACAGGAAAGGACATTATGCCAAAAACTGCCGAAGGAAGTATAGACTATGCTTGATATGTGGAGATAATCAACATAGGGCCAGAGACTGCCCACAACACAGAGAAGCAACACTTCGGACTGGGCAAGGACCAGCAGCACCAGCCCAGAGAATGCAACCTCCTACTAGAGGTCAGCATTCCCCAGCATCTGAAAGATTTCAGAGGGGACCACCCTTAGCCACCCAAGACATGCAGTATTACCTAGCCAGACAACAAACCATTAGACGAAGGCACGAGCAGGCCTTTGCACTAGCTGCAGTTGCAGAAGAACCGGAAGATGAAACCATTTCAGGTACCCTTATAGTTGCATTATTACCAGCAAACCGCATATTTGATTCTAGAGCTACACTGTCTTTCACATCTAGTAGTTTCGTACCCATGCAAATAGCCAGGTTTACCTGAAGAGGCATTGTTCCAGTTACCAACATTACTAAAGCATGCTAGTAGTCATGTATAGTAGCGTAATGAGAACGCGATTCCCGGTACTTTCAATACCAAACTTCGACGTTATCTTAGACATGGACTGACTAAACCAAGTGCAAATGCTATCCTAGACTACAGGAAGAGAAGCGTCATCCTTAGACCACCAAGTTACCCATCCGGATATCAGGATTAAGCAAACACATCTAGGTAGATTGCTAGACGTTGCTTGTTAGGCTCAAAACATGTGAATGTAGTAATAGCTGAATACTACAGGTAGTTTCCAAATTAGATTTGATATACATGACTTATTAGGGTAGTCAGTAACTTCTAATCTTGTGTTTTCACCTACCCGAGAAACTATCAGACTTGGAAGAAGAGGAAAACTAAGCTCGAGGTACATCAGACTCTTTGATGTGTTGGAACGCATCAAAGAAGTTGTTTACAAGATAGCATTACCTCAGACATTGGAAGAAGTACATGACGTCTTCCACATATTCCAATTAAAGAGGTACGCTCTGGATACAAGTCATGTGCTTAAATACGGACAACCTATAGTGTATATTAAGGTTGTAGAACTTAGAAAACCACACCTCTTTTGGGTCAACTAGCAACCTAGACTAGAAGTTAGAGATTATAGAATCTTGTCTTTTTGTGAATTTGAATTGTTTTGTACTTCTCATATCCTAATCTAGCGTACTTATAATTGCTATATTACCTTAAATTATGCTCTGCTATTATAGCCTAGTTTTGCAAGCTTATTCTTTATCAAGCTTGTTCATTAAATTATGTATTATTGGAGTACTACATTAATACATTTCAGAATCAGTGTATAACGGTCTGATCAACCATAATGCACTTGGTTCGCCTTCGCATAACTACTTTAAGTGGATTGAGATATATAGTGATTAGTAAACAGATGTACTTACCTCTGCGCATATCGTATCAGCTACATAACTAGGCTAATACAAATATGTGAATAGGGAGTACCAGAATAGCATTTCCATCCACAACTGCCTTGACAATTCCCATTGAATTCTTAAACGCCTTGAATCTCCATACTTCTAATCCATTATCCCCTTGAACTCTTGATTACTGTTTTCCGTCTTTCCTTATTTCGGAAAGAAGAAACCTCGTACTTAGTATAAATACAAAGTGTATTGTTTCTGTAGTTATTTTTATTATTTCTTGGGGAATTACCAAACCCTATTATTAGATTAGATTGCAGTTTAAAACTGTTCTTTTAGAATGACTTTCGCTACCTACCATACGTTGTATTACGTTCCTCTAGTTCATATTACATGAAGACATCATGCACCAGGAACGGGAAGAGGATATTCGATAATGTTTCCCCCATCTATTTCCAGATCAGGGTATGTCCAATATTTCAAACTTAATCTTTCTTAATCTTTATATCAATCTTTCGTTCTCATTATATGTGTGTTTTTATTTCGAGGACGAAATATTCTAAGGAGGGTAGATTGTAAACTCCCTCGACCAGATCTCAGTATTTTAATATTATTTCTAGTTAATTAGAATTAGTGTAACTTTTTAAAAATTTATTTATTAATATATTCTATTGATTGTGCACCTGTTTGTTACACAATAAATTAGGGCACCACACTAGCTGTTAACCCTAAACTAATTTCACATCCCTGCCCTAGACTTGATAGACTACATTTTCTATATTTTTAGCAACTCCCAGAAACCTCGTTTTGTGCTTCGTTTTAGTCGCACAAATATCGTTACAAACGTACGTATTTAATTCCTATTTAATTTTCTGCTCTTTACCAACCTCTGTACCCTAGAGATTTGAGGACCAGTAGGCACCTGTTTTGCCCAACCAAAAATACGATAATATTCTACACTAATTGTATTACAATTATCGTATTGACACCGTAGAAAAATTATGACCCTAACTGCCCTTAAATAATTAATGAACACCGTGCGCAGTATTTATTAAATAATAAATACGGTGACCCGTATCACCTGCAGAATCAGACCCTGACCCTGCCCAGGCTCATCCCCACAGCCCAGGATATTTCCCCAGCAATTTTCCTCAATTCTGTGAATTTTAATAATTTTTAGAACCAGGTGATTTTTCCAGACAAATTGCATAATTGCGCAAATTCCCAATTTTTGGACTTTTATGCAAATTGTGAAAAGTTAGGGGTTTTATTGCAAAAATGCATGCTAGGTGGCAACCTCCTATTGGATAGACCATAGGTGGCAAGGGCCCACCATAAATATCCAGGATAAATATCACAAAATATCCCAAAAATTCAAATTACTAAAATACCCCAACATTTCCCTTTAATTACCAAAATACCATTGGCCTAAAAACCTATAAAAACCCTAACCCACACACCCCTCTCTCATCCTCACTCCCTCACAGCCACCCTCCGCCACCACCGGCCGCCCAACTCCGGCCAACCCTCCGCCCTGACCTCCTCTCCCCTCCGGCCAAGACCCACCATCTCCGGCGCCCTGCTCCGCCGTGGCGAGCCACCGCAGCACCCACCCCCACACTGCCCCACAGCGACTCCCCGACCTCCGACCGCCCACCACCGCCGCCCTAGTCGTCGCCGACCACCGCCACCACCTCCACTCGCTCCGCCTCGACCTCCCCTACCGACCCACCACCCTCCCGCGGCCCCACGACACCCTCCTCCGCCGGCAACTCCCCCGCAAGCCACTACCACCTCTCCCTGTCATCCTCCGCCGGCAACTCCCCGACGCTTCCCACCGCCACTCCGGCCACCCCTGACCACCGCCACCCACCCCGAACTGCTCGCCGGACCTTCCTCCTCCGCCCCGACAGCCTGCACCGCCGCCCCCGCCACCGCACGCGGCGCTGCAGCTGCCGCAAGCTGCTGCTGCTGCTGCTACTGCTAGCAGCTACTGCTACTGCCGTTGCTCCTCCGGCCGGCCGCCGCCGACTTCGCCGCCGACCTCCCGCCGACGACTCGCCGTGGACCCCCCCTGCCACCTGTCAGGTAAAATACCTAGGTATTATACTAAAATACATAGTAAACCCTATATACATGTATATATATAATATATGTGTATATATGTATATATTTATATATATATTAATATATATATATATATCAATATATACTATTATATGTTATTAATATTATTATTATTAAAATTAAATACTGTAAATATACAGTATGTATATGGTATTTATATTTTCTGCATTTTTTTATATATATATATTATTATACATATATGTATTTATATATGTATATATATATATATCTATGTATATATGTATTATATGTATTATCTATATACTATTATATATATATATTATATATATTAATATACTGTGTATTATACAGTATAAAATATATATATATTATATTTATTTACATCTTTTCTTTTCCTGTTTTTCTTTATTATTATATATATTATATATATATATATGTATTAAATACATATATGTATATAGGTATTATTATATATATATATATAATACTATATATGTATATATGTATATATGCTTTTTATTTTTATTTTGCTATATATATGTGTATCATACTTTTATATATGAATACATATATAAATTTATATATTTATGTATGTATACTTATATTTATACATATATTTATATATGTATAATTAAGTATATATATAATATCTACTTATATTTTTGTTATATAAATATTTATATGAAATTTTATTTCTGTTTTTCCTTACTTATATATATATATATATATTTATATATATATATATAGTATGTATACTATATATATATATCATATATATAACATATTTGTATATGTTATATAATTACTACTATAATATACTATGCATTCTGTTTCTTTTAATTATTTCTGCACTTTAAATTCCTGCACTTATTATATATGTATATATATATATCTATATATATATACATATTATCTATATATATATATTGCTGGAAAATACAGCTTATATTTATATGTATATTTCTAATTCTTGCACTATCTTTAAATTCACTATATATAATATTATATATGACAGTGGTCACCTATAGACCCTGACAATAATTATATTATAAATACTATATATAACAGTGGTCACCTATAGACCCTGATATTAGTGCTGGACATTACAGCACTTATATTTATATTTAAAATTCCTGCAATGTCATTTTTATTATCTATATATATATACTATATAGTACTGTATAATACAGTACATAGATATATACGTATTTAATTTCTGCCTGTCATTTTAATTTATTTAATCAGTGGATACACCCTGATAATATTATTATATCATAATATTTATGACAGTGGAAATACCCTGCTATTATATAAATTTACATTCCTGCATATATATGCTATATATATACTACTACTACATACTATATCTATAAGTATATATATATACTATATATCTATATATATGTGGGTGTGTATCCTATATATATTATACATAGGTAAATATATATACTTTTATATACCCTGATAATTCACGAACCTGTATATTTTTAACAGAGAATATCTCCAGCACAACCAGTGACCCCTGTCACAAGCAACTACAAACCTGACTGTGAGATCAGGTTACCAAACACTATCAGGGAGTAGGCAAGTATACCTTGCCAAGTACTGTTTAAATTCTCAATATTGTTATATGCTCTTATTTCTGTATTTCATATATACCATGATTACCTGAGACTGCCTTGGGTACAGTCAGTTGATTTGTTGACATTTAACATAATATTACAGACTCACCAACAATTATGAGAGGATATCCTGATATTCTCCTAAACCCTATCACGGGAACACGCAACATGGTTGCAATGCATATTGGGATGCGAGCTGCGTAGTTGACTAGCTACCAGTACGTGTGACCGCATCACGGATTAGAATAATTCAGGATTATACGACTTGACATTTAGTTACATTGGGAGGGGAGAACAACTAAAATACGTATGGGACACCCACCTCTTTACCATGTGCCGCACTCGACGGAGTGATATAGATATGTATTCTTGTGACCATTCTCATCGTAGATGGAAAATTGTATAGTGCCCTTGAACGGGGGCATATGTGGCATATACTAGCCTGTCACTACAGATTGGTGAATTACGTCAGCATATGTCTAGCCACACATTTCCCATACGTATTAGGTTGTCTCAAAATGCATTTCACTTAGATGGTTAGCACCCTGTATTTATTTTATTCAGTAATTTATTTATTCAGTATTTACATTACATGGCATGTCATTTTTCTGTATCTTGTTACGTCCCTCTGAGGACCTGGTTCCCTGCCAGGTTTAGCTGAGACACTCTACCACCCCACAGTATCTGGACCTGGACAGGAGTCTGGACATGCTCTGGAGATGGAGTTAGAGGAGATGCCGTCAGAGTCTACCTGAGTACCCCTGGAGATGGAGCTACATATTCGAGGATGTTGTGCTAGTTTATCTTATTTCACTTCTGCCACTTTTTGTAGTGGGATTGTTCCCACCTGACTTTATCTGGATTGTATATGACATTTCAGTTTTAGCATCTATATATACTCAGCACTTTCCCTGTTATTCTTGTGGATGAGATAGATTTACCTGAATTTAGACTTGTAGTATTTAGGACAGCGTAGCACATCACTTTGGGTCCATTAAATTGGGTATTCCCTTAGTGACGTGTCAGCTGGCCAATGCCACGTGGCCTAGTTCCGTATATTTTTGGGACCTGGGGGCGTGACACTTCTTCTATAACATATTATAAATTATATTTTAAAATATTTTAATACAATTTAAATTTTTACAAAACTTTATTAAAAAAAGAGATAATAAAGCCTATTATTTAAATTATTATTATTATTTTGTGATGACCGATGATACGTACGAGAATTTGTGAACGTTGTGTTGCATGTCATTTGAGCCCACTGTCTGTCACATCCCAGAACCAGAATACTGGAAAGCGGGACAGACAAAGCCAACAACGTATACCAGAGTACTCCATACCCAGAGACACGGTCACGACTGTTTAGACGTGTGAGGGTTTACTCTATAATCCATCAGCCATTCCTAGGTCAAGAATCCTAGCAATCTCAAGCAAGTAATAAGTACAAGATGTATGATCATCAAACATATAATAGTAAGGCATCCCAAACTATACATACACAGATGAGCATGAAACTAATTTCAAAATAAAGAACTAGCAAGAGCACAATATTATATGATCAACTCTAACTATAGTCTAGAATATTCTTTACATGTAGGTCCGTAGATTAGAATATCAAGTTTCAAAATACGAGCTAAACACGTGCTCGGTGGCTAAACGTCTCAAAAGTATAAGTACAAGATCAGGTGGGTGAGTGGAGAAGAAACTCACTCATGGCCTCTGGTGCTCCTCGTGTTCACAATCTTGAGGCAAAACGTACGAAAAATCCTGCGGTCCTACTCCAAAATCTGGCTATACAAAACCAGTGGGGTCAGACCCCAAAATAGCAAGTACCACAAGGAAGCCAACTTAGGAACTAAAACCAGCATGCAGACAAATCAGTAAGAGATGCCACAAAGAACAGTTAAATAAGTACAACAGGTAAAAATAACAGTTAAACAATTTTGGAGTATTTAATCAAGAATATATGAAATCAATACTTAGATTACAGTTTTCAGAACCAGTTGTTAAATAAATAAGGACAAGACTATACTAGACTGAAAATCAAGCAATCACGACCAATTATTGTCACGATCTGCACAAAAAAAATTGGGCATGAGTCGTGGGTACGTCCAGCCTACGCCGCAGAATCGGCGGTAGAACGTTGTCTAGGTCACAACTATCTATATCTCACAATAACCTGTCAAGGTAACCTCTCCAAAAGGAGGACAACATTACAATATATACATAAACTCAATCACAATAACTAGGGGAAGAGTAAAAGCACGATAAGATATCAACAAAAGAAACAAAGAACCAAAGAGAGCAAGTACAATATCCAAAATATACAGTCCAAGTCTAAGCGTCTACAATATCTCACAGTAGCAAAATAAATAATACAGTCATCCAAAACCAACTGGGAACAAACCCAGTGAAACCCACCTAGCTATACTAGGACGCTAGCGGCGTCTCCTCAGCTGGGACGGGCTCCTCCGCTATCTCAGGGTCACAACAATCGTCGACACCTGGCCCGTAGTAAGTCGGGCAAAAGTCCTTAGGATCCTCTGGAAAAATATATCCAGTCAGGATTAGAGCGAAGTACATAACTCTGAAAGCAACTCCAAATACATGGTAAGGTGTATATGACTAGCAATAGAAAAGAATACAAGATGCACAGGAAAGTAAATACATGGTAGAACTGAAAAAGTAACTGCAATGTAAAATTGGGGAACAATACAAGTAGTAGAGAACTAACTGCAATGTGAGAAAATAGGAATACTATCTAAGTGCCTTGAGCACAAGTTCGTTATGTGATCGGCTTGGGTTGCACATGATTTATTCTACGATAACTCCGTTATACGTGAGTTGCATAACTGACATACACATGAATATTGTTTGGATTTGATCACATAACCAACTTCTACTTCCCTCCCCCACTAATACTCTTGGATCCAACCACAATACGCTACGTACATGATAAATAACTTGCGTACATGAAAGTGAGAGCACATAAAGCACATGAAGCACATGAGAATCAATATCCGAAGAACATGATGAAATACACGTGATAGAGTACCCGCTGAACACGGTAAGGGAGATAACATCTCATGACGGGATCCAATTAGTACCAGCTCGTGAAATAATATGTCAGAATCAAGTATTAACAGTTCTAGAACAGGTGATATATAAGCTATCATGAAATAGAAACAATCAGAGGTAGGTACTCGCCTGACGTCCTGAGCAACTGGTGAGGATCGAGATCCGGACTGGCGTCGCAAGGTCCTATTACGAAAAGCAAGGTTAAACGGGGTTCTAAAGAGTTAAACAAATATAAAATAACTAAAAACAAGCTTCTATGGTTGTTCTAGGTCAAACGGGTCAAACAGGTAAAATCTGGGTCAAAAGTCAACCCGGGGTCCAAAAAGTCAACTCTAGCCGAAAGTAGGTTAAAGGTTGACTTTGGCGGTTAACCGGGGCAATTACAGTCAACTCTAGGTCAAACTAGGGTGCTCCTAAAATTCTAGGTCAAAACTAGCTCATTAAGCTAATAAACCCTCAAACTCGCCTCTTTGAGATACCGGGTTACCCTCGGTATCCGATATATCAACCTACGCTATAACAACCCACCTATGCCCTCTAATATATATCCTAACATGTATATATGTATATATCTATATATATAAAAGTATCACTTATCCTATACACGGGCAAGAATCCAATACCTCGCCCCGATGCCCAATACCTTGAGTATCTCAAGGTATTGAGATACCTTACCTTACCATTCTCATCTCACTAACTACTCATCTAACTACACACACACACAACACACACACACACACACACACATATATATATATATATATATATATATAATCTCTCTTATAGGCTAGCAGCTAAAAGGGGGGGGGGGGGGGTTGCTGCTGCTACTACTGCCAACTGCTGCTGTTGTTGCTCTCTCCCTCTTTCTCATCTCACTCTCTCATCCTCTCTTCCCTTCTCACTCACTCACTCAACACACACACACACACACACACACACACACACACACACACACACACACATATATATATATATATATATACACACGTACACACACACACATACATATATCTATATATATAAATATCAATCCTCACACTCTCATACATACACTCACACACTAACCTCCACATATACATATATACACTTATATATATATATATATATATATATATATATATATACACACCCACACACACACACACACACACACACACACATATATATATATATATATATACACACACACACAACCACACACACAAATACACATATACACACACTCACCCCCCCCCACCCACCCACACACACACACACACACACACATATATATATATATATATATATATATATATATATATATATATATACTCGAAAACCCTAATACACACTCCCCAAGGCTAAACCAACCTGCACACAAGCCCGCAACCTAGAAACTAAGTCGAAATGGCCATTTGGTCATTTCGACGAACACTTTGAGTGCGGCTTGCGATACCTCGTGAAACGTACGCCAAACCTAATGGAAATCGACCCAAATTTTACCCACGAGTTCTAATCGATGTCTAGAACCTCACAAAAATGCTAACTCTCCGATTCTAGGTCCATGGAAAAAAATTTACATGCACGTGGAACCCATGTCGAAGGAAAAACTCCCAAATCGTCCGAAACACCCAAAACTCTGTGATACAACCTCGCGTGTCCAAACGGGGACACGAACCTACCCTCAAGACACCCAAGCAAGTCTACCTAGGTCCGTCTAACCTAGGACAACCCTCAAAATGGGCCAATATCGGATTTTACCCAAAATTGACACAAAACCCTAGGTCAAAGTCTCCAAACCTATCAAAACAAGTTCTAACTTCCTCCCATCGGTAGCCCTAAGGTCTAGGAAGGTTCTAAATAACTAATTACACTATATTAGAGTAATCACTAAGAGGGAAGTTAGGGTTTACCTCTTGGAAGTTAAAATCCTAAGGCCAAAGTCTCCAAAAAAACCCAAATTCACCACACCAAGTCTCCAAGCCTCCAATCCAAGCTTCTACACCAAATCTAGGCTCTACACACCTAGGTTAAAAAGAATGAAAGATTAGGGTTTGCATTAATGAGAGAAGTAAATGAAGGAAGAGAGGGAAGATGAAAAATACTTACTTGGAATTGGAGAGAAGTAAATGAAAGAAGTAAAGAAAGAGAATGGAGGGAGAAAAATGAAGTGGAAGAAAATGAAAAGGAAGGGGGGGGGGCATATAGGAGAAATAGGGTTATGGTTTGAGCCTAACACAAAGCCCACAATACCCTCAACTTAAGTCTTCCAAACTAGGGTTTTAGGTTTAGGGTTTCTTAAATCAATCTAACTAATCCAAAATAACCCAGCTAGATAATTAAAGATAAAATAACTATTCTACACCAAGGCTTGAGTCTGACAAGGGTCTCACAAGGTCCAATAGGGTCTGATATGGGTCCAAACTAGCCAAAACCCTAAAACAACCAATAAAAATTAATACATCCAACTAATTAAATATAAATACAAATAGTTATGATCATTACACAATTTACCAAATTAAAATAAAACAAATCCTATTTTTAGAATTGGGTAGTGACAATTATGTCCTACGGCTACCATTAGCCAACTAGGATTATCACAGTCCAAGTTACTAACACATGCAGTTTGAGATTTTTTACAGTCACATGCCTTGTAGACTGTCTGAGTTATTCCGACGAAAGGATACAAAGTATAGGTTTATCAGGTATAATCATTTTCTGGTAAATACAATACTCGATGACGTGTTGGAAATGTGCCACTCACGACGGAGAGGTCCAAATCCATCTGGTGTCATTGGGATACTGGGATTGCATGTAGCCAGTGAATCTCTCTATATACTTTCTAGATAGATCGCTGGCCGCATGTTGTCAGTATGTGACAAGGAGTTCAGGCCGCATAACCCTCTCGGGCCGCATAACACTCTCTGCCGCATAGGTCGTTGGCCGCATTGTCATGCCCCAGTCCCAAAATATCGAGGGACTAGATACGTGGCAATGGACAGCAGCACACACCGATGGACAAACCCAATTTAATAGACCCATCAGGGTGTACTTAAGCTGTAAAACAATAATATGGGCAATGGTACTAATCTCATCAACAGAAATAAATACAACAATATCAGAAATATAAATCAACAAGTCTCAATAAAATATATCTCGGGGAACAACCCGATGATAAGTCTGATACAATAGTCAAGAGACAAGAATAAAGAGTATAACAACAGTAAATACTGAGTATGGATAAAGCATATACTCAGGAGAAATCTTCGGCAATTACCTCGTCCTCGGTTTCTGGTACTGCTCCAATGCCTGCTCCTGTTCCATACACCTCGGGGTAGATCTCCTCATCTAAACCTGGGGACATAATCCGGATTCCAGGTCCTCAGGGGACATAGCAAGGTACAAGAATAACTCATGCCAAAAATAAATGCAGTACAATAATAAATGAATCAATCGGGTAAACTAAGTAACCAGCTAAATTATATGCAATATGAGAGCATCACTAAAACTCAGGCTGGAACCGTTACAAGCTCTGTGTCGGGGAGCCGGTAGCAGTGATATCATGTCGGAACCTAGCTCGGCATGGCTACGGCACCGTCACAATATAATCAACCTGTAGCCTGTATGTCTCTCTCCACCCAATGTAATCACACGTCTCATGTCCACGACGTCTCATGTCCATGTCACACATGATCATATCTAATGCAGCAAGTCATAATGATATCTAAGCATGTATAAAGTATATGTCACGAACCTGTATCCTATACAGAATTACCATGAATATCTCAATAAGATTCTGTCCCATGAACAGTGTCAAGTGTCCTATGGTATGACGTACTTGATAATGCAAGCACGAAAATGTATAGGGTCTCGATATCCATCTCTAGGTGACGTTACACAACTCCGCGTACGACGTTGACACCCGAATATTGTTCGGACGTTAAGTAATATCACACGGTCCTAGGTTGAACAGATACAACATATAAATAATCAAGGAATAACATGTAGCAATTACTGCAAGATTGGCAAGGTACACTTGTATGGGGTTCTAACTCCAACTACTGCTCTGGTATCAGCGGGATCTGCAGGTACTCCTCCGGTTGCTGAAATGATTGTTACCATCAGGTTCAGAAGACATCAAATAGCTAGAATTGCCTGTCCATAAGTCTAATTTGGACACAGGGGCAAAAGTGACAGTTTCTGGACAAAACGGGGTCCACATGTGGCCCACTTCACACCGAGAAACGTGGTAGAGACAATATTCTCCAAATTTGTCAAACTTAGTGTCTACAAGTCCAGAACGATGATACAAACCCAACAGAATGTCCAGAACTGGATTCCGATGAGCCGATCACAAAATCGCCCGTCAAGTGGAGCCGTGGGGCCCACGATACGGGATTTTGTCAACATTCTCAGAATCGAACCAAACTTGGGTCACTGGACCAACATATTGCTACGAGTCCGATGGCGCAAGTTTCGTTTCGAAACGACGAGCGTACACGAAGTTACAGCTAGTTTTAGAACATGGTCGATACGGGGTGTTGTCAACGGATACGCGTTGATTCCGGTGTGCACACACATCCAAATCAACTTTCGCGAAATCTCACACGTCCGTATTAATGGCGCGCACCTTTCAGTGAAGTTCGCGCACGACCAAGTCGTCCCGTTTAGCGGGACGCACCCAGTTCCGAAAAATTAGGGTATTTAAATGATCAAGATTTTGGTCATTTTAACCCTCGAAAATATTATAAACTACAGCTCAATAAATTACACTAAAATAGGGTTTAAAAACTAGGTTATTCAGTCTAAATTACTGTTCAGGTAGATTTTTGAAACATTTCACAAGTTGGTCGTAAAACGGTCGCGAACTGGGGAGTTCGGGACGAATTCTGAATTTCAGAAAAGGGGAAAGTTTTTCCTGATTTTGCGTCGCGGTTTGCGACCGACACATGACGCGATACCCCGAACGAGTTGCACGGGGTTCGAGAGGGTCACGCAGGGTTCGCGTAGCAACATACAGAATGTAAAATGAGGCAGCAAGGAGAGAGGAAAACTCACCTGAACAGGGCGTCAGTATCGACTGAATAACGCGTTCGCGAGGAAGCTCGTCGCGGCTACGGCGGTGCTGTGCTCGGCGGTGGTTGCTGCTGAGGTGGTCTTCATCTCCAGGGTGGTCGCCGGAGGTCACCGCGGGAAGCTCGGGGTCGTCCGGTCTCGCCGGAGTCGGGTGGGAGGCTGTGGTGGTAGTGAAGTGAAAGGGGCCGGTAGGGGTATTTATAGGAGGAGATGGAGCAGAAGGGGCCGGTCATTACTGGCGGGGGAGGTGGTCGGTCGGGGAGGTGGAGAGTCGGGGTCGACGGCGGTTGTGGGAGCGGGGTAGACGCGGCTGCGGCAGGCGACGGAGAAACTGCAGGAAGAGGGGAGGCCACTCGTCGGGGGGTTAGAATTAGGATTTCGGGTTAATGGGTACGGGTCGGGTTAAGATCTGACCGACCCGCTAGGGTTGGGTATTGGTTCAGTTGGGTCGGTCCGGTTTGGGTTTGTTCGGTTCATCTTTGGTTCGGTTCGGTTTAATAATAAACTGGGTTTATTTTGGTTTATTTTAAAAACTTAGTTTTTAGGTCTTTAAAACTAGTTCTGGGGTCCAATAAATTCCAGAAAAATTACCCCATGTCTAATATTTTATTTTACACCAAAAAATATTATTTTCATAATATTTTAATACTTATTTTAATACTTAAAAAATATTTGATTCAGAAGAACATTTATTTTAATTCCTGAAAAATCAGAGAAAATTCTAAAAAAAATTTGAAAATTCATTTTTTTTATTCTTAAAAATTCTGGGGGTTTACACGCATGAAGGCTTCGTCTTCTCCAGCAGCAGGTTCAACCATTGCCGAAAGTTCAAAAAAAAATTTATTTTGTTCATAAATACTTTATTTTAACTCCAAATCAGGTGAAACAAAAGCCAAATTGCAAGAAATAAAATGCTCTAACATAAGGAACAATTCTTTTTCAAAAATACTAAGTTTTAATAGATCAAAACTAAGAAAAACTCATGTAACACATAAAAATCCTAAACTTAAAACTTAGATTTATAAAAATCTATACATCAAAATTTAAAACTCTAAGAACTAAATATGATCAGCAACTCAAGGAGAACATTTTCCATCAAATATATTTTAAAAATAGCATATATATGAAAAATCCGGAAACTCATGACTTCACCATTGAGCAAGATGTATTTGCCTAAGAGTACAATGACCTCTTCCTAGCTAGGTCCGGTGCTAGGGTTCGGCTAGGGGAGGTGCACGGGGGTGAGGGAGAATGGAGCAAGGAAGAAGAAAATAAAAATGAAGAAGAAGAAGAAGAAGAAGAATGAGAGGAGAGAGAGAAAAGCGCATATATATACTAAGAGAAGAAAAAAATGGTTTAGTCATGGGTTCAGTCAAATGAACTGAACCAGGTGTCTATTCTACATGCAGATCCTAAACAGGGTATATGGCAATGCCAATGGGTATTCTACTGGTCTCGGTAGTATCTCTCAACAACAGAAAAATAAATAAATAAAATGACAAGAACCAACCTGAGAAATGTAGCAGGAATATATTATCAGAAAAAATTAAATTCTAAAAATTCAATAAATACCAAATCTTAAATCGCGTGTGACAACAGTCATGTGCTTAACAAGATCGGCACATGCTGCAAATGAATGAGGCAGAGACTGCATGCCACATAGCTCTCTCGGCCGCATATTGTCTTGGCCGCATGAAGTCTTCATCGTCCCAACAACAAGTTTCTGTCATGGAAAGCTCCAATATTCTGAAAACTTGTTTTCATCATGAAATCAGCATATCAAGTCCAAATCCAGAGAAGTAAAGCTCAAAATCGCAAGAAATCAAATGCTCCTCAGTTTTGAAAGACAGTAAGTTTTAAAATATCAAAGCCAAGTAAAACTCAAGAACATCCAAAACTTAGAATTTAGATCTACTCCTACAAAGTCTCAAATCCAAAAATACCAAGAATTAAACATGTGAAGAAACTCATAGAGAACAATATCGAGCAATAAAATGCAAGAAAACTAAGTAATTATAATATAACAAGTTCTTCCTCATTGGTAAGATGTACTTGTCTAAACCCACTACTAAACCACTACCACTACTAAGGGAAGGCCCACAACTGGGGGCTCTATTTCGGCCAAAGGAGGAGACGGAAGAGAAAAATGAAAAGGAGGAGAAAATGAAAGAATAAGGAAGAGAGAGAAATAGAGAGATTATATATATGGGTGACTAACACTATTCATTATTATAGAATTGGCACAAAAGCAGTTAGAAAAATTTAGAAAATATACGAGAAGCAATTATACAACAATAGCACACACATAAAAAAAAATGAGAATACGAAAATAGTGAGACGGGTCTGACACCGTCCCACACCTCCCCCCACAATTTAATTTCGAGACCGTCCGCCTAGCTAGGGAAATATTTAAAAATGGCGTTTTGATGCTCTTATTATAAATTTTACAAATTTAGTACTTTTATGGAAAATATTTGATATTATAATGCTTTGAGTGAAATTTTCCGTAAAAAACAATAACTTTTTGACAACAACTATTTGCGTAAAAAATGGACATTCATGTGACTAGCATATACAAGGAAAAAGTAATTGCCTTTGTTCTAATAAGCAATTTAGGTCTCCCTCTTAGTGCTGATCCAGAGAATGAAATGTGGGCCTCAGTCGTTCTTGGGTCCTACTAATGTGCGAAACATATCGTACCAGCTTATGTATGTTATGTCCTGCTTGAATTTCAAATTAGTAACAGTTCGCCACGTGTTGTTTGAAAAAGAAACGAAAACTAATCTGAACCGTTCAACACTCTGCATATTCAACGTTCCGATCCTCTCCAGCTCCTCGATCCGCAACTCCCAACATATAACCATTCAGAAACGACCCCCTTCTCCTATAAAATAAACTCCAACCCCATCCTTCTCTTCATCCACACACAAGAGTACTCGATCACCTCTGTTCCCAAAGAAAGAAAATCCTAATATTCCTTTCCTTCGATTTCTAATTCCAATGGCGCCCAAGTCCGAGAAGAAGCCCGCGGAGAAGAAGCCGGCGGCCGAGAAGCCGGCGGAGGAGGAGAAGGAGAAGCCGGCGAAGGCCGAGAAGGCTCCCGCCGGAAAGAAGCCCAAGGCTGAGAAGAAGATCCCATCGAAGGACGCTTCTTCTGTTGGCGACAAGTCGAAGAAGAAGAAGAAGAAGGCGAAGAGCGTGGAGACATACAAGATCTACATATTCAAGGTGCTGAAGCAGGTCCATCCCGACATCGGGATCTCGAGCAAGGCCATGGGGATCATGAACTCCTTCATCAACGACATCTTCGAGAAGCTCGCTGGAGAGGCCTCCCGTCTCGCTCGCTACAACAAGAAGCCGACCATCACCTCCCGTGAGATCCAGACCTCCGTCCGCCTCGTCCTCCCCGGCGAGCTCGCCAAGCACGCCGTCTCCGAAGGGACCAAGGCCGTCACCAAGTTCACCAGCTCTTAGAGCTGTTGTTGATGATTGGCTTTGTTGGGCTAGGGTTTCGTTTCTTTGACCGTCTCTATGTTCTTGGCATCATCTCGATGGCACCACTGATGGTTTAGATGGTGTAATTACTGGCTCTTTATCTACTAAATGAATTGGTTTGCTTGACCGTCTCTGTGTTCTTGATGACACAGATGGTATAATTACTGGCACAACGAATTAGTTTGTTTTACTGTCTCTATGTTATTGGCAGCATCTCGATGTCACCAGTGATAATTTAGATGGTGTATTACTGGCACTTTTTCTACTTGTATTACTGAAACTTTTTCTACTAAATGAATTAGTTTGTTTCAGTTTAATGGTGTGAAAATTTTGATAACTTCCTATGCTAACTACTATTCTTGACTTCAATTTCCATAATTAAGCATCAATAATCAAGAAAGCCTATCCTACCAACTTTGAATTTTGTTTCAGTTTAATGTTGTGAAAATGTTGACTGTCTCCTAGTTGTTCAGGTTCCTATGTTAACTTTTGTTTATTTGATGTTCAATTTATTCTTGTTACTATAGTTTTCTTGTTTGGGTTTGTACTATATTATCTATATTGTAGTTTATAGCTTCATTGAAGTGGATTTGTCTGTATATTGGTGGACGTATAGAAACATCTTCCCCATTGATTGTTGCAGGAGTGTGCATATTATACGAAGATTTTCCCTCAGTCGGAAGTTACTTAATTTTGGGATATGTTTCCATGCACCCGAGAGTTAATTTGGCTATTGCACTGCCATTTCTTGCTGTTGATATTCTATTACATATTTTTTACAATTTGATCACTAATATAGTATTATCTCAGTGTGAAGTTTTTGTTGGTTCATAATTAGATGTATGCTTTGCATCACTTGTTTGTCATATGACTAGTTTTAACAAATTGTAGTCTTGTGCTGCAAGTATGTTACTTTTTTGTGTTTCTTTTTGTTGCAGCATTGTTTTTTTTGATCCTCGTCTGATTGGTGTAATTACTGGATCATATGTGTTACACTTGGACCAGCTGAAATTAGGTTCTCATTCTTTGAGAAGCTAAGCTTGCATCTCTAGAACTGTGTGTTATCTTCTGATACAAACTGTTCCGATCATGAAGAGAATGGTGAGAAATCTTTGTTGGTATTGTTTCACTTTTTGTTAATTTCTATTACTTTTTGTTAATCAATTTCACCAAGCTAGAGTGCTTAATTTGGTAAGTACTTTGCAACATCTATTTTAATTTCTTAGGATTGAATACGATAATTTCATGACAATCCATAGATGCCCAAAACTGATTTTGGGTTTGTAGGATACAAGAAGCAGTAACAACACCTAACTGTTGTAGAAAAACCTGACCAGTTTGGTATGATTTTGTTCCGTGACGAAGTCTGTAAAGTCTCTATAAATAGATTGGTGTCTTTATTTATCAGTAATTAAGCATCAATAAACAAGAAACCCTAGCCTACAACTTCTTCCTCCTACCTCTCTTCTCTTCCATGGTTTGAACTTTGAATCTACAAGGTTGAATGGAAGGTATGATATTGTGCCGTTTATTCTTATTCATTGTTGCATGCAACCTTTACTTTGGACATAGCAATCATTCTTATTCAATTTTTGTTCACAACTTATACCTGCAGCCATATGTGACCTTGTTCTTTTGCTAAACCCCGGTTCTATCTTCTGACTTATTGACGAGTTGCTAGCTTTGGACTTTAAAAGTTCTTTCTTTTAACCTTCAAGATGGAGACCGTGAACATTTTGAAAAACAGACTTATGGAACTGTCTCTATTGCGTTGGACGTTTTAATAAGTGCTTCTGCTGGGAACAACTGGCACTGTTGCCGGAGGACTTGTTATTTGGAGTTTCTGCAAATGACAAATTATGAGGTATGTGATCATATGTTATGGGAGTTAATTTTGCAATCACCTTATCACCCTTTTGCAGAATCACAGGTAGTATTATTATTTTATGTTTGATTGCATATCGACGCACCATTTTTTATGCACCATTTTTTAACTGTAATTTTTGTGATTATGGTTCTAATCTTATATCGTTTTCTTTTCTCCTTGTTTTCTTTGCCTTGCTATATTGCAAGAGGAAATGTACTAATATTGTTATTGATGTTTTTGCCAATACGAAACTTATTGAACTCCTTACAAGTTCTATGTGCTTGTACTCTGAAATGAAGGCAGGGCTCTAATTTCTAGATAAGCCACTTCCAAATAACACTTGATAACCTTTGTTGGTGTGAGCATCCTTGTTTGGTTCTAATGTTCTAGGTTGCTTACATCTTGGTAGTGGCGTAGCCAGAATTTTTGCATCGGTTTTTGGGTGCTTTTGAACTGACCGTTTATGAAAACTACTGCATGGTAATTTTTTATGAGGCACTGGTTTGGTCAGCTCAAAAATCTGCCAAAATCGGTATAATGTAATTTTGGGTTGCTTTATAAACACCCCAAATCGGTGGTTGGTTTTGAGCGGTTTTATTAATTTTATTTCATTTATTCTTGTAAAAGTCTTTCAAAACTGTTCGTTTCCAAGCATGAATTGAATTTGGTTTAAAAGCCGCTACTTAAAACCACAAAAAACCGGACCTCTCATAACCGGTACTCTAAAAACACCTCATAACCGCTACTCCCATAATTGCCAAGTAGACCCTTAGTTCCAGTATAAATGATCCAAGTGTTTTCCAGTTCTTCAATAATGAACATATTTTTTGATGGCATCATCTAATACTTTGAAATGAAGAAATGCCTACAAGTTACATGATTGTCCTTTTTTATTATCAAGTCAATTACTGCTTCATGAAATAAAATTCAAAATTCGATTATCTATATAAATAAAATAAGATCTAAATCTAAATCTAAAATCCACAACTAAAGAACAGAATAAAATAAATTTTTTTGTAGGGAAAAATCAAAAATTAAGGGGGCGCACCCTCACTCCCTCGGCACTTCCTAGCTACGCCACTACATCTTGGGCCTCCCCTACCCTTTGCATAAAAGGGGAGGTTTGTGCCACAGACACCCTTTTATCGTTAAAATACAGGGGCCATATTATTCTTATTCATTGTTGTGAGCAACCTTTACTTTGAACTTGGCAATCATTCTTAGTGCAGTTTTCGCTCACAAGTTATGCCTGCAGCCATAGATGATCTTGTTCTATTGCAAAACCCAGGTTTTATCTTCCAACTTATCCACCAGTAACCTGCCACTTCTTCACTAATAACTGCAAGTTCACTTTTAGGCAACTGATCCTGGCTTTGGACTTTTTCTTTTAACCTTATGGCAATGGAGTTGGATAATTTATTGACCATGCCCATATTGAAACATAGACTTATAGACCTGTTTCTACTGTGGCCGACATTGATATCAAGATTGCTCTGCTGGGGACAACTGTCATTGTTGCTGGGGGCTTGTGATTTGGAATTTGTGCATTTGGAAGTCTTTCCACCATATGTAGTGCGAGTTTCTATCTATCACCATGGCCTATGACTAGGTTAACCGGCAAAGCAATTGGTTATTGCGTGTGAGATGTCGAGGTTGTCTCAGTTGTTGTTGTGCCGCCACCTATTAGGTTCTCGTCCCAAACAAACTCTTTTAAGGTTAATTGACTGATGTGTGGAAGAGGACTTGATAGTGACTTCTTTCAAGTGTACCAGTCAGGTTCTCCCTATCCCCCAATAAAATTAAAATTAATTGAGGGGTGGCATTGTATGGTATGAAACATTGTTTCAATGTTTTACTTAATATCAGTTTATTCTCAAGAAATAAAAATATCAGTTTTTGTTTGCGACTTTGTGTTCCTGTTATTTCAAATATTATCATTTATAGTCAGGTTTTAACCATACTTTAGATGTCAGTAATGATAATGCTAGATCTCTTGGCTGTGTTTACCTTTTCGTAGTCATCACTGACATCTGTTGTGTTTATCTTGGAAGTTGACTTAGTCGAGTTCACTTGAGCTTGGCGATTCTGATGTTGTTATATGCTTAGTATGGATGCTATTTCTGTTGTTATGATGCTTGATAGTCGCTATGATCGTTGCTAGAACTCTCAACTTGTTTTTGTTCCGTTTTAGCTGCAACAATTTGCTATAGCTGGGGAGGCAAGCAATGAAAGTCATTCACCAAGATGATCGACAGATAGATTTTCAGAGATTCAGAGGAGGTGAGGTGCTCTTCATCAATTTGTACGATGTGTTGGTGAGTAGAACTTTGGCTTTCATAAATTTGTGTTCTTCGATATCCAGATATTATATATGGGTTTATTGTTTCTGTTTGTATGGAGATCGTTAGTGGAAACTTCGTGTTATTCATCTTTGTTATGATACGTGCCATGACTTTCTTTGTCTATTTGGTAAAGAAAATATTGGGGCTAATTAGCGTTTAGACCCTGAATTTTATATCAACTTTTAGAGTTTTACTCTTCATATGTCCAATTGGAAAATTTGAACCCTAAAAATTTCTTACTCTGAATAGGAGTAATAGAGAGAAGACATGATGTAAAGTAGGGTATAATGGGAAAAAGAAACCAAAAATAAAAGTCCAGGGGTCCAAACGTCCCAATTAGACATGCTAGGACTTGAATTCTAAATTGATATAAAATCCATTGTCTAAACCCTAAATAGCCCAAAATATTATTGGCAGTTTGTTATAGTACATGTTGAATCATCAAATGATAAGATTGGCGTAAATGTGTGCGCCCATGTCCCGTATGTTCTTCTTATTGTTAATACTCAAGCACGATATTGTAAAATGATTCTTTTGTGTAACTTAATACGTTCATTAGTTGTCACAAATCACTATTTAATGATTTGTATTGAATTGTTCTGTATGCGGATATAAACATATATATCTAATTTGATAGATCATCACTATTCATTCCAAAAAATGGAACTAGCTTCCTACTATTGTTGGACTCATATACTGATGAATAAATTGCATTTCTGTGGTGATTTTAGTTTTTAAATTTTTGTTATCTATGCCCTTAAACTTTGATTTAGTACGCTGGAATATTTGGTTCTGCAGCATATAGTAAAATATAACTCGCTGTAACTTTGGGTGAGGTTAGAGAATCAATGTGTAGCATAAAATAAGGAACCACATTTCTACAGCCAGTTTCTCAAACAACTAAGGTGTTGCTGAGTGTCCATCTCGTGTAATTTGGGAAGATTTATGATATTTTTGCAAATTTATCATGTAAAATATGGTTTTTTACGTCATACCACTATCTGCATGAGAATAAATTGTTAGGAGGGAGGAGCATGAAAAATAGTTTTTTTGGCACCTATTTCGAAGATTTAACTTTTTCTTCCAATTTTCTACATTTATTTCAAAAAATTAGAACTAAATTATTCTTGCTTAAAGTTTATATTCACTTAATATGTGAGAACATATCAGGTTTTATTGATGATTTAGAAATTGGATTAGTTATAATGAGTATGTTTATAACCTTGTGTTGGCTTGTTTTGATCTAAGAGGTATAGTTGGCAAATTTGCAATAATAAATACATTATAGCTTAATTGTCAAGGTAAGAAGAACTTTATCTTCTTAAATTGTATAATTGTGTATATATATAAACTGCGTGCGATTTTCGTTGTTGAGTTGTTCCAACGAAGGGGTCGGCGTACCTAAGGAATTCTATGGAGGGTTGTTCCGGGTTTTATATAAATTGTGATATTTTCGGAGTCTAAAATACGAAAGAGGTTCTGTCGAAAATTTCAAGAATTTTCGGAGATAGCTATTTTCGATATCCGAAAATTGGTTAAATATATTTAACCCTACCTTAGAAATTTTGAGTCAGTTCCCTTAGAGACGGACTTATGATTATATTTAAATTATAGGGGTCAAATTTTTTTAGAACTTAATATGCGTAGGACATGGACACAGAATCATGTAAGCGAAATCTAAATAATTTATATCATGTGTTTCTGTTGGAGAAAATACAATTATCAAATTTGATAAAATACTACGTACTGCCATGTTTTTATTACGAGTTACTATCCTGCTTCAAGTGAAAATAGAACAAGTATTGAGGAATTAATATCATGTAATTATGTTCTGATTTACTCAAGAAAGATCGAGTACTAAAATCTTGATATCCAGAGTTCATGATATGCTCCTTGGAAAGAAATTAACTACTCTTGCTCTTCGTGGTATTTAAATACACGAATCGAGATTTAAGATTTAAGGCTGTGTCCAGCAGAAACATAATGCAATATAATAGAGTAGGATTGTTTGTAGCTTTAGGTTAGTGCATTGGACGGGAGAGAACAACTGGATAACACCAAAAATCTCTGCAATATAATAAATAAACAAAAACTGATCAGTAGAGTTTTTTGCATCGTAAGGCCATACGCTGTTGGTGGTAAGGCTTAGCTCACCAAGAGAGATTTCAGATTCCAGAAATTATTGTATTAAAACAAGAATTTAAGAGTTTGAAAGTTACAAGTTTTACTTCCTGTGTGGGAGGGGCCAAATTTTAACCACCGTGCCACCGAGACACAACCTGATCTCGGGTAAATGAGATTATTGCTTAGAAAATAAGATGTATGTAATCCAGATATGTTCTCTAAATTACATCATCATATATGAAACTTGTTTGTGTTTGTGATTGCAATTGATTTTTGAATTCTTAGCTAGGGTGTATTGTTTGCTAGTCAGCTGGTACGTAAGCTGTTCCGGTGCCGTGATTCATTCCCTTGTCCTTGTTTGGTGTAGGAGTGGATTACTGTACTGATGACAGATTACAGAATTCAGTTGACGATGCAGATATTGATATATGTTAGATGTTACACGGTACCTGCTGTTTCGTTGATGCGTTATGCTTAGTGATTATGATTTTGACCGTGATTGTGATTATGATGGTCACTGTGACCGTGGTTGTGATTGTAATAATTATGAATGTGACTTATTATGATTTAAGTATAAGACGAACAAGAGTAATTCACTAGAATAGAATCTAGTCAGGATTGTATTTCAACTTAACATATTAATCATTATGAATTATCCAGTTCCTTTACTTTAGAATTTCGATAATCCTACTACTTTTCAGATTCTTATTTCATTTAATTTATTTTCTCCGTCCTTGATCGAGGTCTTACTGTCGTTCTGACGACCTAATATTGTTTACTAGTTTTGTAGCAATAATCCAAAGAAAATTGCTATCAAATATTGAAGGACAGTTGGAGAGCAAGATCGAGATGCTACCAAGGGAGACGATCGAATTGACAACATAGTCGTTATTATTATTTATTAAAGGTATAAATGTATTATTATATACTGGGTTAATAGCTGTAACTGGGTAGAATAGTTATTTCCTTATTTATAGCTTAGATTGTCCTCTACCAAACTGTTATTCGTTATATTATGCACCATGTGACATGTTATAATCCTATCATAAAAACAAATCATACTGGCGATAATCGCAAATACGAATACAAGTGTATTCGTATGATGCGTAGCCTAAATGGTATTACGTACTCGACTCGCCGTATTCTGGAAAGCGGCACCTGACAATTACTATGCTCTTTACAGCATAAATTTACCATCATATAAAGAACCTAAAAAAATGAAATTCCTAAGATAATTTATTTTCATCCATTGAAAAAGATATAACATATACTAAGGGTAGCCCAAATACGAGAAATTGAGTCGAGTTTGAGTCTATTTGCGAACAAGATCGAGTGAAAAAACCTATGGTAGAATTCGGTTATAATATCTCTTCAAATCGATCTTAGATCGAGGCGAACACGATAAAGTTCAGCAAAATCAAAATACAAAGTGGACCAACTATTTGACCCTCAGACCAAAATTTATCTGTCCACAACTCATCGATCCGTCGCCTCATAATTAACCCAACCAATGTCCGCCTCGTGTAAAAGTAACAGGTAGACCGAAAAAATGGAAAATTTCGATCAGAGCAACGAAGATAGAATTTTTTTCCATAAAAGCATTCAATTTTGAAAATTTGAAACGCCATTTCTAAGAACGTTTTACGCATTTCAATACATTTCCGTCCATCTCCGTTAAAAAGTTCCGTTAGAAAACTTTAAAAAAAACTATAAATAGGAAAACGTCATTTGGAAGGACCTTTTTTTTAGGAAAAATGCCCCTCGTTTTTATTTTATTTTAATCAGTCTCTCTTTCATTCTCTCACTCAGACTCTTTCTCTTCTCACTCTCTCTCTCTCTCTCTCGCTCTCTCTCTCTCACCCTCACTCTCTTCTCTTTCTCTCTAACTCTCGCTCTCTCGTTCCTGCTCTCTCCCATTCACTCTATGCTCTCTCTCTCTCTCTCTCTCTCTCTCTCTCTCTCTCTCTCTTCCTAATACTCTCTCTCTCTCACGTTTCGTTCTCTCTCACTCTCTCTCTCTTACCCTTGCTCTCTCTCTCCCCTCTCACTCTCTCTCTCTCTCACCCTTTCTCTCTCTCTGACCATTGCTAGCTCTTCCCGCAACAATCCCTTAAAAATTTCATTGCTTAAGAGTTGTATTTTTTTTACTCCCACTCTCTCTTTTCCTAACATTCGCTCTGATTTTTTACTCCCACCCTTTCTCTCTTCCTAACATTTGCTCTCACTCAGGTTCGCTTCCACTCTCTCTCTCTCTTTTCTAACATTTGCTCTCACTCAGGTTCGCTTTCTCGCTCCCTAACACACCTAACAGATTATCTCTCTCTCTCTCTCTCTCTCTCTCTCTTTACTCTTGTATCACTCTCATGCCTCTCTTTTCTCTCTCCTTCACTTTATCTTCTGTTATCAATTTTTTCTTTATGCTAGGAAAGTAGGTAGTACTAGTCTATGTACAATAGGTATCATTAAATTTATAACGTTCAATTTGCAACGTTTATATTTTAACGGTTAAATTTAGTTTATATATGACTCATGCGTAGTTTTATATATCTCATCCACTCTCTTTACCATATATATCTCATACTTACAATCGGTGAATTAAGAAGTTAAATTGAAGTCAGAAGATACTTTTATCCCTTATCTTCTACCATTTTTGTCTCAGCTTTTTCCTGACATACTTCTGTAAGTCCCAATTCAGACGACAGTTTTTAACTACGGATCAAAATTTAGTAATAATTTGCTACCATGGAGGTATACTAGATGGATTATCTTACCATGGGGGTAATACTCATCTTATAACCACTTATCAAAATATCACTTTAGCTAGTTTGCGTAGTATTATTTTTGATCGTTTTTGCATAAACTATGAATTTACAATAAGGTGGTTTTATGAAGATGCGTTGATAATAGTAGATTATGAAGAAACATAAAATTTTATTGTTCAAAGTAATTTAGTTTCAGCTTGTATTAAAATTTATATCATCCCATCACAAGTAAATATCGACACAACTATCATATCAAGTAGTGAACATTTTAATGATAACAAAGATTTCAATGTTGGTCCTAGTTGTATAAATCACACTGAAAGTAACTCTGATACAGAAAACAATGATGTTGACGATGAAAACAATGATGATTTGGTTGAAAATTTAGATTACTATTTAGATGATAATGATGCTAATGTAACTGGTTGCATTCCCGGATTATTTGTTGGCAGGCATTTTGATTCTCCTAAGGATTTTCGTAATTTTATTAGCGACCTAGCAATTACATATAAATTTAGTTGTTCATCTAAACATAACAATCATCAAAGAATTGTGTATACTTGTGATTCTCCAAACTGTTGTTGGAGAGTATACGCTAAAGCTAATGGTGATGGTAGTACATTTGAAATTCGTACATTTGAAGGTAGACATTCATGTTTAGGTGGATTTACAGGAGGACATCATCCACTAGCCACCACTGCATGGGTAAAAAATAAAATAATTGGTAAAATTAGAGATAACAACTCGTATAGTCCGACACACATTGTACACGATATACTTAGAGAACATCGGATACATATTACATATTCCAAAGCTTGGAGAGATATGGAACTTGCATTATCTGATATTAACGGCAGTTACGTTGATGCGTATGGTAGTATTGAGAAATATTATTTTACAATTATGGAAACAAATTCCGGTAGCAAATATTTTTTAAAAACAGTAGAAAATAATGTCTTCCAAAGAATATTTATTTGTTTCAAGGCTTGTATGGATGGTTTCTTAAGTAGTTGTTTACCTGTTATTAGTATTGATGCTACTTTTCTTACATCTAGATTCCATGGTAATTTATTTGTTGCTTGTGCTCACGATCCAAACTATCAACTATATCCTATTGCTTATTGTGTTGCTGAGAATGAAAAAACTGAGTCGTGGACATGGTTTTTAAAATGTTTGAAAATGTCTTTCGAAACTTATTTTGAACGTTTGGATAGTATTTCATTTATATTTGATAAACAGAAAGGATTAATTCGTGGAATGCGAACAGTTTTTCCAAACTCTTCCCACTTTTTTTGTATTCAACATTTTAAACAAAATTTAAAAAATCAGTGTCCTCATACATCGACATATCTACAATGGTTAGACAAACTTGTCCGGTCTTATAATGAGGTTGATGCGAATGGTTGGTTGGAAACAATAAAATCTGCAGATGTAAATGTTTTCAATTGGATTGTAGGGTCAAGCGATGAAAATCGTGATTTTTTTCACTGGATAACAACTTATGCATCGTGCCCACGATTAGATATTAACACTTCGAACATTGCTGAATGTTTTAACAATTGGATTAAAAGTTTATGTGACAAACCTATATCAACAATGCTTGATGGTATTAGAGCAAAAATAATAACACTTCACGACAAGCATCGAACAAATGCTGAAAAGATGAAAACAAAGTTTTGTCCAAGGATGATGAACACTATAACACGTATTAGGCGAGAGTCACACCATTTTCAGTTATTACGTTTTAATAATAATAAATTTGAAATATGGGATCATGAAACAAGTAGATGTTATGTGGTTAAACCGTAAATATTGTACATATGGTCGGTGGCAACATACTCTATTACCATGTGAACATGCTTGCTTTACATGTCATTCTTCTAACGTACCAGTTGAAAGTTTTTATCCTGTTGAGTTTTCTGTTGCAACACTTAGAGCTGTATACATGTCATGTATGGAACCGATTTCAGTCCCCTATACTCCTCAAAGTGAACCGGTAAGAGGTCAAATTGGAGTACCACTTCTGGGACGTAGAGCTGGCAGACCGAAGAAGAATCGTATAATGACAAGAGAACCGTCGACAAGAGATCTTCGTTGCAGTAATTGTGGCGGGCTGGGACACAACAAAAGGACTTGTAGAAACCAACAGTGACAGTGAATATTATTATTGTATCTTTTTAGAGTAATTATGATTTTGATTTAACGTTATTATAATGTTGTAATTGAAGTTGCTGAACTTTCGAATAAAATAAATATTATATTACTGAAATTTAAAGACCAACAAAATATTGTCATACATTTATTTATGGAGACCAACAAAATTACTAGCCCCCTCTTTCATCCCTTCTATAATCTCTACGATCAACTCGCCTAAGACCTAGCCTATCTCTCCTTTCCTCTGTACCCTCCGGTGGTGACAAATATAAATGAGAGTCTGGATCAAGGCTGGCTGAGCCAAACAACGAAGTGTCAGTCTCCTGCATGTAATAATTCCAATTCCATTCTTGAGAAGCACATGTGGCGTGGCATCGTTGCTCTGGGATGTGGTCTCGTAACTTTGGGATGTATCATTGTCATGCTGTGGCCTACCCTCGTAAGGTTGTGACATGCTAGCGTAAGGCTAGAAATATCCCTCGTAATATTGTGGCATGCCAACATAAGGTTGTGACATGCCAGCGCAAGGCTGCAAAGTGCCCTTGTAAGCTTGGGATGTTCCCTCACCAACCTGTAAAATTTGTGCCGCTGTATTGCTCGAACTAGCTCCTCGATCTCGTGTCCTACGAGGACGTGCCTGCCTCTGTCTCACGAAGCCTACCGGATGGCTGTCTGGTATATCGAGTGGAGTAAAAGGGGACTCCGTGGTGCGCGCAGATATTGTACAGTCGTCCCTAAAATTCCTTCTGGATCTCTTTCGGGGTCCTCAGCTATATCAGCCAGTGTCTCCGCCTGAATATTTAAATCCACACTCAATGAATATAAAGTAACATATATAAAGATGATAGTTTATGCAAATAAGAACACATACCACTAGATCATCGCGTGCCCTCCTGTCACGCAAGTTCAGATCGTCTAAAGCTCGTAGCTGGAACCGAGGTTCTTTAAATTTATACATCCTATTTTGCACTAGCGGGCATCCATACCAACGTAGAAAATCGGCAGTACCCTCCACTATAAAATGTTAACACAAAAGGATATGTAAGATCTAAAACCGTATAATTTATTTGAAATACCCCTTAACTTACAATCTGCCACCGATGTCATCAATTCAAACATGTGTTCCACGCCATACGTGATAAATCTGGAATGCCAACCAATCATATATGTACGAACCTGCTCTTCCATATTTGATTTGGTACTGCTAGATGCCAAAGGCTCCAGGGGTATCATCTGTTTCAGTCCGAACTATCGCATAACACGATCCGCTGGATGAAACATGATAGATCCGTTGTACATGATATAATACCTATGGAGACTGCGGACACGTTCACCATCTCTCACTTCTTGTGGCACACTTAGAGGTTGCCAAACAACCTATTTGACATTCAGCAAGTAATAAATGGTAGCCACAACAATATATTTTAAAATTTTAATTTAATAATTATATACTAATCTCATAGGCGGTTAATGTGTCAAATCGATGCCGGTAAAGAGATACCACTTTGGTCATACAATACACATAATCTGTTTTTTAGTAATCCAGCGAATGCCTGCTGGCCATACTGTTTGTTCAGCGCTATATATACTAACTGGTCTACCAATCTCGAAGTGATCGTAACACCAGAACTACAAAGAAGAACACAAATAAGATCCAAACAAATATAGCAGATATTATTCATTTTTTTTATACCTGTATAAGTGTTAGACATCCACTTATATTTTTGGCTGTTCTACCCTGTGATACCTTACTCACAAAAGACGTCATAGAGCGGTATAAATTTGCTAACACTGCTTCACTCCATGCGTGTTTTGTGTTGGAATGGATGTCCGCAAGAAATGGTAGCAGTCGCACGTTGACCATATTTCCCGTAGCGTCGGGGAATAAAAAAGCACCGCAAAGACACATCAAGTAAGCTCTAGTGCAACATATCACCTGAAAATATAATTGAATATTCATACCATTTACATTAAATAAATATTAACAATAATTAATACATGTAAATAATTACCCGCGAATAATCGATAGGAACTGTTGTCGAGCCGATATGATCAACATGCATGAAAGTAGACCGGAGCTAAGTGAGTTTGACAGTGCTAGTTTCTTCCATGTCAGAGGGGAGCTCCACACCGAGGTATTCTCTAATGAGATGTTTTGCTTCCAATTGTTCGTCGAAATATATAGGATTACCCTTGATAGGTAATCCCAGAATCTGTGCCACATCCGCTAATGTGATCGTCATCTCCCCGAAGGGTAACTGAAATGTGTTGCGTGTTGGCCACCATCGCTCAACGATACTTAATATCATGTCTCTATCGTGACGCTTAATTCGTATAGCGTCAACAAAGTAAAAACCAAAAGCCTCCACCAGGACCTTTTGGTCTTCAGTCAACTCCCATGATGACCGTCACTTACCATGCTCTCGTAATTTTACATCTGGATAATCATAATGCTATATATATATATATATATATATATATATATATATATATATATATATATATATATATATATATATAGTACAATATAATACGCTTAACAACAATAATATTAATTATCTAAAAATTACATTATCGGTCCTGCGAAAACCAGACTAGAAATGTGAGAATCTCGTTCACGTTCAATGGCCGGAGTTGTAGGTCCACCGGGTATGCGTCCTTCATTTTGAAAAGCCATCTGCATTTATGATTACGATATTACATGAAAAATTCGTAATTAAATTGCTATTTAACTCTTTTCAAACTTTTAAACTCTTTTACCTGTTTTTTTCTTTTGTATCTTCTTCCTCTTGAACTCTTTCAGCCTTCAGCTTCTCCTATTGAGTTCTCTCACTGGAGAAACTCTCACAAATTATTTGTGAACGGATTTCTCATTTAGATGCATTCCAATGCATTAAAATTAAAATTTTAATGCTCCCAATGTATGCATTTATTCCAAGAGATAGAAAAGTAGAGGAGAATGGTCACGGGTTAGAGAGAGGGAGAGTCACGGGCTAATATTAGAACATTAGAGAGAGGGAGAGAAGAGGACAAGAGAGTGTCATGAGAACATTAGTGAGAGGGAGAGAAGAGGACAAAAGAAAAAGAGAAAAAAGAGGAAAAGAAAGAAGAAAGTGGTCACGGATTAGAGAGAGAAGATGACAGGAGAGGAGAAGAGAATTAGAGAGGAGAGAGAGAGAGAGAGAGAGAGAGAGAGGAGAACAGGAGAGGAGAGGAGAGGAGAAGAGAAGAGAAGAGAAGAGAAGAGGAGAGGAGAGGAGAGAGGAGAATAGGAGAGGAGAACAGAGAGGAGAACATGAGAGGGACGAGCGGGAACAGGAGGAGAGAGGGTTAGAGTGAGAGAGAGAGAGAGAGAAGAGAGAGAGAGAGAGAGATTGGACGGGTGAGTGAGTGAGAGAGAGTGGACGGGTGAGAGAAGAGTGAGTGGGTGGAGAGAGAGAGAGAGGAGAAAAGAGATGAGAGAGTGTGAGTGAGAGAGAGAGAGGAGAGAGGAGAGACAAAAGTAAAAATAAAAAAAGGAAAACGTCCCTAGGAAAAACGTTTTTTTTAGAAAATACGTCATTCCCAATGACGTTTTCCTATATATATATATATATATATATATATATATATATATTGGCTTTTTTAACGGAGCTTTTACTTTTTTAACGGAAAAACGTAAAACGTTCTTAGAAAAGACGTTTTGATACTATTATTGTAAAATTTTAAAATTGAATGCTTTTATTGGAAATTTTTATTTTTTCGTTCCTCTGAACGAAATTTTCCGATGTACTAATTATGTTCGTTCGTTCGTACCTATGTTGGAACTCCGTGGTCAATGGAGACTTGTGAATGTACTAATTTTAATTCTACTTTTTGCTTGGAACGGAACCAATGACCTCTTGTAGTTTGTTGACGACCATTCCAGAAATACTTGTATTATCTTCTGCTTGGTGGACCAATATAAAATTTATAATCCTTTAATTAACCGTCACTATATTCTTACACTTAACTGTGAGTTAACGGTGTAATTGCAGTAACCTCAATATGGTTTCAAAACCTTGCCGATACGTGCTCTTGCCAAAAAAATTGATATCTTTGCAAGGAAGATAAATGCTTGAAATATGTCCTCGTTTAGTTATACGCCCCCTGTTTCAAATTCAGATTCTTAATTGTTAATAGGAGGTTCGGCCATTACAATCTCAACAAGACTGTTGGGTGCGTCGCAGACGCTTTTGTCAATTCATCTGAGATAATCAATCAATTTACGAACATCAATCACAGATGATGACAAATATATGACGGTGACTACGTCACCTGGACAAATTTTAACCTTTATAACTCATATCAAATTACAATGTGGCAAAAAACTAATGTTGAAACGCTTTGTCTTAATAGGTTCAATCCTCTCACCACACTCAAGAAGGAACGACAAATATTAAAATTGAAATCACTCACCAACCAGTAGCAATTTTTCTAACCGAAGTTGACGACTCATCGATTAGATCTATTTTTACTTCTGTCTTGTATGAAGAAGAACCCTAATTAGATCTATTCTTCCTTCTGTCTCGTATGCAGAAGAACCCTAATAGCAAAGTACGGAAATTTTTTTTTTTTAGATTTTTTTTGTGGACGAGCACTTCGAATTTTCATCTTTGTGCATACTTTGTGTCTCTGCCATCCTTATATATTTATAGGATAAAAAATTCTATTTTAGGTCATAATATGATTTTCTAAATAGAAATCCTAAAATAAGAATATTACACCTAAAATAGTGCAACATTAATTATGGACGTTCAAATATGGTTAGATTAAATTTTTGATACAAATTTAAAATCTAATCAAATCTAACATTTAATGTTAAATTTTAAATTATATCAAATCAAATTTTTGACTATATTTGAACTTTCAAGTTTATCAAATCCAGAATGGACCAAAACACAGAGAAGGCTGAGTAACACATATACTAAAAATAAGCTGTATATTAGAGGAGAGGAGGAGTTATTAACCACAAGAAAGTCTGTCAGAAAACCCATACAAAACTATAGAACAAAAGAAAAGGGGGAGGGGGAAAAACAGAAAAAGAGAAAAAATAAGCAGCAGCAGGTGCAGATTATTGTTTCATATTTTCATATTAAGAGTCTACTTAGACTGAGGGTTAAGAGAATAAAGTGATGGGGACATTAAGTGAGAGGGAACAAAATTTTTGCTTGGATCGAAGATAGGGCTTTGGGAGGAAAAGTAAAAGTGTTAAGTGGGATTTGTTTAGTCTTTGTCCATTATTTTAATCTCCTAAATCAGAGGGTTAGTGAAATTAAATGATAGATTTTATTTTAAAAGTCATAAATATTTTTTACTGATATCATAATTTTTTTTTTTTACATTTTTTTTGCTTTCAACATGTTCCTCCTTAGTTTTCTGACTTTGTTCAGGCACATCATTTCTCTTTTCGCTTTCTCATACTTTATTACTCACCGTTGATAAAAAATATCATTCATGATGCATCCGTTAAGTTGATAAAAAAAAAATTCTAAATTTTTGATACATATGTTGATAAAAATAAAAATAAATATTAATGGATCTGTTGATAAGGGTATTTTAGTAACTATTATATTTTTATTAATCTTCCTCCCACTCAGAACTTCCAATCTAAATAAGAGTTATTAAACATCCCCTACTTAACTCTCCCTCCAATCAAAGCAATGTTATATTTATTGACTTGCCTCCCCCTTACTAATCCTACTTAACTCTGCTTATTTCTCTCTCTCAACCCATGCAGACCCTAAGGGATAATGTAAACCCCAGATTTTTTCAGAATTTAAAAATAAATTTTCAGGATTTTTTTTTTGATTTTTAACTAATTCAAATAAATATTTTCTGGTATTAAATAATTTTTGTGATTTTATTAAATATAAAAATAATATAAAAATAATATTTTTGAGTGTAAAATGAAGAAATAGACTTACTATAATTTTTATGGAATTTATTGGACCCCAGAACTAGTTTTAAAGACCTAAAAACAATATTTTTAAAATAAACCAATATAAACAAAATCTTGAACCAAACCAACCCTAATTAATTAAACCAAACCCAAACCCTAACGGGTCGGATCTGAACCCGACCCGCTGACCCGCAACACGTACCCGAACCCATTACCCTATCGGATCGGGTCGGATCCGAATCCAACGTCCGACCCGACCCGACCGAACCCGCTACTGCTACAGTAGCCGTTTCCCTGACCCCTCGCCTCCGCGTCGCTCTGCCTCCCCGCCGACCGTTCAGCCACCGCTCTGCCTCGCCGTCGACCGTTCAGCCACCGTCTCGCCTCCCCACGCCGCTCCACCGCCAGAAACCGTCGCGGCCTTTCTCCTCCCCGACATCCCTATAAAACCCGCCCCTTCATCCCCCGCCAACCGTCGCTGCCAACCACCGCTGCCACCACCACTCCACCGCACTTCGGCCGCCTCCGCGAGCCCGACTCCCTCGCCAACCCAGCTCTCCGGCGACGTCTTCGTCCAGAACCACCAGCCGCCCTCGACCCTGGCCACCCCCTTCACAAACCACCGCTGCTAACACCACTCCACAGCCACCACCGCCACCTCTCCGGCGACGACCCTGAGCTCCCCGCTGCGACGACCCTCCTCCGACGACCCCAGCCACACCTCGACGACAGCGACGGCCACCTCTCCGCTAACTCCGAGTAGTCGCAACACCCACGCCGCCGGCCGAGCACCGCCGTAGCCGCGTCGCGCCATCGCCGTAGCCGCGTCGCGCCACCGCGTAAACGCAAATTTTCAGTCAATTCCAACTCCACGTTCCAGTAAGTTTTTCTCTCGCCTCGTCACCTCGTATTTTGAACCGTCTGCTGTGACACATTCGCTGTGTAACCCTCTCGAAATTCGTACAATTTGTTCGGGGTATCGCGTCCTATGTCAGTCGCAAATTGCGACGCAAAATCAGAAAAAATACTCCCATATTTCTGAAAATTCAGAATTTGTCCCGATCTTCCCGGTTCACGACCATTTTACGCGCAACCTGTTAATTATTTTTAAAATCTACATGAACAATTATTTAGACTGTATAACCTAGTTTTAAACCCTATTTTAGTTTAATTTATTGAGCTGTAGTTTGTAATATTTTCGAGGGTGAAATGACCAAAATATTGGTTATCTAAAATCCTAATTTTTCCGGAACTGGATGCGTCCCGCTAAACGAGGCGACTTGGTCATGTGCGAACTTCACCAAAAGGTGCGCATCGTTAATACGGACGTGTGGAATTTCGCGGAAGTTGATTTGGATGTCCGTGCACACCGGAATCAACGCGTATCCGTCGACAACACCCCATATCGGCCCTGTTCTGAAACTCGTTGTATCTTCGTGTGTGCTCGTCGTTTCAAAACGAAACTTGCGCCATCGGACTCATAGCGATACGTAGGTCCTGTGACCCAAGTTTGGTTCGATTCTGAGAACGTTGACAAAATTCCGTATCGTGGGCCCTACGACTCCACTTGACGGGCGATTTTGTGATCGGCTCATCGGAATCCAGTTCTGAATATTCTTTTGGATTCGTATCGTCGTTCTGGACTTGTAGACACTAAGTATGACGAATTTGGAGAACATTATCTCTGGCACATTTTTCGGTGCGAAGTGGGCCACATGTGGACCCCGCTTTGACCAGAAACTGTCATTTTTGTCCCTGTGTCCAAATTGGACTTATGGACAGGCAATTCTAGCTATTTGATATCTTCTGAACATGATGGTAACGTTTATTTCAGCAACCGAAGAAGTACCTGCAGATCCCGCTGATACCAGGGCAGCAGTTGGTAATCTAACCCCAAGCAAGTGTACCTTGCCAATCTTGCAGTATTTGCTACATGTTATTCCCTTGATTTAATTATATGATATAAATGTTCAACCCAGGACCGTGTTACATTGCGTAGCGTCCAAATAATATTCGGATGTCGACGCCGTACGCGGAATCGTGTAACGTCACTAGAGATTGATATCGCAACCCTATATATCTTCGTGCTTGCATTATCAAGTACGTCATACCATAGGACACTTGACACTATTCAAGTGACAGAATCTTCCTGAGATATTCATGGTGATTCTGTATAGGATAAATGTTTCGTGACGTATACTTTATACACTTGCATAGATATCATTATGACTTGCTGCATTAGATATGATCTTGCGTGTCATGGACATGAGATGTGTGATTACATTGGGTGGGGAGAGACACACAGGCTACAGGCTGATTTATATATATATTTATTATTGTGAGGCCTTAGACTCTACATCAGAGCTAGGCACTCTACTAGTGATATTACTGCTACCGGCTCCCCGACACCGAGCTTGTAGTGGTCTCAGCCTGAGTTCTAGTGATGCTCTCAACTTGCATATCACTTAGCTGGTTATATAGTTTACCCTATTGATTTATTTATTTATACTGCACTTATTTGGATTGAGTTATTCTTGTACCTTGCTATGTCCCCTGAGGACCTGAAATCCGGATTATGTCCCCAGGTTTAGCAGAGGAGATCTACCCCGAGGTGTACGGGACAGGAGCATATTTTGGTGCAGTACCAGAAACCGAGGACGAGGTGATCGCCGAGGATTTCTCCTGAGTATTTATTTTATCTATACTCAGTCTTTGTTGTTGTTATACTCTTTATTTCTTGTCTATTGACTATTGTATCAGACTAATTATCGGGTTGTTCCCCGAGATTTATTTTATTGAGACTTGATGTTGCTTTATATTTCATACTGATTGTATTATTTCTGTGGATAAGATTAATAGCATAGACCTTTACTGTTATTTTACAGCTTAAGTACACCCTGATGGGTCCATTAAAATGGGTTTGCCCATCGGTGTGTGCTGCTTGCCATTGCCACGTGTCCAGTCCCTCGGTATTTTGGGACTGGGGCGTGACAGATAAATTATAGCTAAATTGCGGATAATTTTTTTTCCAGAAAATTAAGTTTGGAGGGATAGAATGCGAAGGGAATGGCGTTTTTCAGTGTTTAACCCAAATGACTTGGTGTGCGGTGATGTGTAGAACACCTAAGAGAATGGTATGATATGCTGACGTGGATACCACACGTGTAGAACATCAAAGAGAATGTAGTGATGTGCTTTGACACGCCAAAGAGAATGGCGTGATGTGCTTTGGCACGCCAAAAGAGATGGCGTTCTTTTGAACGGGAATTAAAAAAAATATTGGTGAAGTGGGTTGGATTGATTTGTTGGAAGAAGCTGATTGGTTTTTAGGATTTTGGTTGGATTGATTTGTTGGACGAATATGCTTGGCTAGGATAGAGGAATTTGAATTGAAATATTGGAAGAATTTGATTGGCTATGCTTAAGGAGATTTGGATTGAATAAGTGTGAGGAAGAGAAGGAAGAGTGGAAGAGAAAGAAACAAAGAAAAGAAGAAGAGCAAGGAATGAGGATAAGTAGAAAAGCCAAACTAGAAGAAGAAACGGTGAATAGTTTATTTAAAAAAAAATTATTAGTATAATGTTATGTTTTAATTTTTTTTTAATTCTAATCCGTAACAATGATATTTTTACATATGACTTCTCAAAACGATCGAATTATTTCAAGTTGATCCACTACTGACATAATTAATATGAGAACCACATATCTAGTATGATATTTGGTGGACAGATAATTTAAAGTTTTGAGTTTCAAAATTCAAAATTCGAGTTTCAAATTTCAAAATTACCTAGACTTGGACCTGAACTCTACTTGGACATGTAGGGGTTCAATTCAAATCTCAACGGACCCAGACCCAAATTAAAGTCAATCGACTCAGAATCTGGAGCTAAATTATAATAACCTGGACCCTAGTTGGAACTAAATAACTAACCATAACTTGAACGGAAAAATAATTTCGTTACTATTAGAAAAAAAAAACCCCATATATTTGATAGGAATAGGTTCCCCCTAAAAAAAAAAAAATTAACACAAAACACAAAAATAAGAAAAACAAATGTCTTTATACCACAAAAGCCCTTAGGAGTTGTATATGATGCTTGTAATTAGGCCTGTTAATGGTTTACGGAAAATTCGCATTCGATTCGCATTTCAAACCGATAATATCCAAAATTTCATATTTATCGGATATCGGATACGGATACCAAAAGTGTTATATCCGATCTGATAACATCCGATCCGATAATGGAATAATTAAACATATAAAATATATTTTAATTATATATATATAAACGGTGTAGATTATATTTGATATAATCAAATGTTTGTATTACAACTTACAACCCTAAAACTAAATATATTTTAATTATATATATATATATATATATATATATATATATATATATATATATATATATATATATATATATATATAAATATAAATATATGAAAGGTGTAAATTATATTTGATAAAATCAAATGTTTGGATTACAACTTACAATTCTAAAACACTTATATGAATCTTTATTGGTTATGATATTATCCGATATCCGATATCCGATAAAATAAACGATAACAAATACGGGAGCCAAAACTCATATCCGATAGCTATCAGTTAGGATGTGGTAATACCAACATCCGACCGATAAGCTACCATTGACAGGCCTACATGTAATGGGTTTCACTACACCAAAAGTTGTAAATGATCTTTGGGTACAAGCCTTCAACAAATGGTGGTAGAAATTGTCTTGAATATGTGACAATTTCACGGTAAAAATATATTAAGGGTCGGTCTATACACATCCCACCCTCTACTTAACACACCTAAAATGTTAAACACATCCAAATTTAGCTAATTTAAAATTACAAAAATTCTAAACACATCCCACTACATTACCATTTTACCATTGTTGTCTGCTCCCACACCACATGCTCCCACGTAGGTCCTTGTACTCCCTCGCCGCCTGCTCCCTCGTAGGTCCTTGTACTCCCTCGCCGCCTGCTCCCACACAGGTCCTTGTACTCCCTCGCCGTCTGCTCCCACGCCTCCGTCTTGACCCGCATTTGCCGTCGCCGCAGTACGAACTGCAGGCCGGACCCCGCGCCGTACGCGGGCCTCGGCACCGATCTTGCCAGTTGGGTGGGTATGAAGTCGGGGGAGGAGAAGAATTCGTAGGCGTTGGTGGAGGAGGAGGTGCAGATGGTCTCCACTGTCTCGACGATGTTGGCGAGGGAGCGGGGGGGTTAGGGGGAATGTGTTAGGTTTGGGGATTAGGGTTTGCTTTGGCTGGAAGTGGACGACCTGAGGGGGGCAAGCAGCAGCGGCGACGGGGTCACAGGGACGCGCGAGCGGGGTCGGGGGACACGCCGGCGGAGGCGTGCACGTGGTGGGGGGGTGCGGCGTAAGGCGGAGGCGCGCCCGTGGTGGTGCTGGGGGGGGATGGTGGTGTCGGGGGGGGTGGTGTCGGGGGGGATGGTTCGCTGGTGGCCGGCCGGAGAGTGGATAATCATGTCTTTTAATATATATTTATTTTTTATTTAATTTAATATGTGATGTGTTAAGTAGAGGATAAGGTATGTATAGTCCGGTCCATATATTAAATTATTATAAATGCTACATGAGTTATATTTATCAAACAGCTTCTAAGTTTTATATAAAAAAATAGAAATATACACGATTTCGATCTACATAAATTTTATCGTAACCATAAAATAGGGCTGTTGATAAGGGCATTACATATTTTACTTGGGCTAGCCCATTAAAAATTTTGTAAAAATTATAAGTTTGTCACTCCTCAAAGTTACTTAGGGCTAGGCCACACTAACCTATATAAGTAAAATTCATTTCTCTTCTTTGTTTTTCACCCTCACATGAAGAAATCTCTCATTCTCCCAAGTCCAAAAATCTAAACCTAACTTTGGAATTTGATAGTTGTGGTCCCAAGTGGAAGAAAATTTTGCTTTGGTGATTGTCCAACGAATATTCTTCCAGTATGTCTTCGACAACATACGATGAATAAGTTTTGCGATTGTCACAAAAAATTAGTTTTATTTGACTATTGTAGGAGCGATGCATGAAATTATGTTTGATGAAGAAGTCGGATCATGCAATCCATTAAATATGTACTCCGGTCCTTCCGAAGAATATGCCGGTTGTTCCGAAGCACGTAAGGTACGTAAAATGACAACCCTAATTCGACAGTCATCGTGTAAGGACTGTATAAAATTCGACAGTCCAATATAAATATAGGACTGTCAATAATTCGACAGTCCTATATTAATATAGGACTGTCATAATTTTGACAGTCCTATATACTAAGTGGACAGTCAAAATAGTGACAGTCCTGAATCTTAAAGACTGTAAATTATTTGAACTGTCAATTATTTGAAGTTATTAAATTTTAGATTATTTTATATTGGTTATAGGACCAAGATCGTATAGATGTTGTGGTATATCCTGCTATTGGGGTTGATGAGGAGGATATATTCTCAACGGATATTCAATTTGCATCCCAGGAAGAAGTATTAGATTGGTGCAGAGAAGTTGGAAGATGACATAATATAGTCATTGTCATTGCAAGATCCATCAGATCTCGGCCGGGCCAAAAATATGTAGAGCTGGGCTGCGAAAGAGGAGGTGTGTTCAGGGAGCATCATAAAAAAATAGTGGTGTTAAAAAAAATCTCCAAGAAAAACGTCGGGACTAGAAAATGTGGTTGTCCATTTAAGTTGTTGATTGTAAAAGTAGAAGATGTGAAGTGGATAATCGAAGTTAAGAATGGAATACACAATCATCATATTTCAGAGACACTTACGGGTCATGCCTACGTGGCACGGTTGAAGGAGGATGAGAGAAAGTTGGTTGAAAAAATGTTCCTTTCCGGAGTTGCACCGAAACAAATTTATTCTGCCGTGCGACAAAAAGAATATGGAAAAAAGTCAACCATGAGGACGATCTATAATAGTTTGGCGAGAGCGAAATGTAATAGTATGAAAGAAAGAATGGCGATGCAGCAAGTATTGAAGTTGCTTGGGGAGCATCACTACGTGGAGTACCATAAAAGACATCCACAAACTGATGAACTTCTTTCATTGTTTAGGGCTCATCCTGATTGCACACACTTGGCTCGGTCCTTCGTAGACGTGTTGGCCCTTGATTGTACATATAAGACCAACAAGTTCAAGATGCCTCTTTTTCATGTTGTTGGGTTTACGTCTACGGGAAAAACATGTTCAGCCGTTTTTTGTTTTATGAAGAGTGAGACAGTAGAGGATTACACTTGGGCGTTGAGGAAACTATAATCCCTTTACACAGGATACAAAGAGCCCTTTGTTTTTGTTACCGACAAAGAATATGTGCTGATAAATGCTATATATATTATATTTCCTCATGTGCATAGACTACTATGCACTTAGCATATAAATCAAAATATCCAAGCTCAATGCAAGAAGAAATTTGAAAATGTGGACGGTAAAATCGACATGGTTCACTTCGAAAAATTCTACAGTGATTGGAGTCTTGTATGGCGAGCAAGTACTACAGACAGCTACGACACAGCATGGTACATGTTCAAACAAAAGTGGGAGACGTGTAACCCGACATGCATATCTTATATCAAAGATACTTGGCTAGAACCACATAAAGAATAATTCGTCTTAGCATGGACGAACATGGTGAAGCATTATGGCATAATCACTACGAACCGGGTCGAAGGATCATACTCAAGTTTAAAAAGTTATCTACGGTCATCGGTCGGTAATTTTGTCTCCGTTTGGCAATCGATTCATTTGATGATTATTTCTACGATGAATGAGATTGTAGCATCATTTGAGATGAGCCTCAATATTGCAAACCATGAATACAAGCATGAACACCTCTTGGATGGTTTAATTCATGTAGTATCTCATAAGGCCTTGGGCTTATTGTTTGAGGAGATTGGTAGGTCGAAGTCGGTTGGTTATGATCCCGAGGTTTGCGGTTGTTCATATCGACATTCACTCGGCCTTCCTTGTGCACATGAGATTAACGAATATTGTCGTCAATCGATACCAATTCCAATAGATGTAGTTGATCAATATTGGAGACAGCTGTCGATAATGTCGACGGTGGAAGTTCACGATGATTTCTTTTCTTTGCCACAAGTGAAACTCCTGCACGCAAGGTGGTGTGTCGCATCGGAACCGGAGAGAAGATCCATTAAGGTTAAAATCCAAGAAATTGTAGTCTCGGCAACAACTCGATTGCAAGAGCCATCTGTTGTTCGAACTCCTAAGGAAAGACCACACTCAAGAATGAGTAGAGCAAAAAAGAAGGAGATGTAGTCAACTAAAAGAGATCCATCATTGTTTGAACATATTGAACGCAATTTAGAGCAAGTTGAGGCAAAGTCGGTTATCGAAAGTGTGGTATTTTCGCAGAAAAAAAAGTAAGCTTACTATTCGAAGGGGGAAGAAACAGAAAACGAACGATGCAGTCACGGCGGAGGGTTTAGATAACTTCTCTGATTTATATAGTCTATACATTCTAAATTTTCTACCTGAGATACGGAATTTCATTTGGTCTATTGTTGATGTTCCTAAGGATGGCCATTGTGGATATCATGCACTAGCAAGACATCTAGGCTATTCAGTTGAAGCAGGATGAAGACAGGTTAGGGAAGAGCTGTACGAGGAGTTGGAGTCTCGTCTACCCTTCTATAGGCAGATACTCGGAGAAAAAATTATTGGAGATTTGTTGGCAAGCATACCTTGTACGGAAACAGTTACCGGACCAGACCATTACATGGATGTCTCGCCTGCTTCATACGCATTTTCTAATGGGTATAAGATACCTATTGTAATTATCTCACAAGGTATTAACAATACTTTCTTTCCAATGTGTGCTCCCCCGGCCGAACACAGACTATCTAATCTATGTTCGTTAGGGCTTGTCGGACAACACTTTGTCATCCCTAGGTTGATCGGTCATTCTCCTATTCCTCCACCTTCTACGCTATGGTATAAACACGCACCAGAGGAAGCGATCGCATGGACGACACCCTACACGGAGGCAATTGCTGGATATAAGAAGATGATGAAGATGGAGGATCCAAAATTCTTGTCGAATGACTACTTTGATATTCTAATCGATTGATTCATCTTATATTGTATGTTGTGCAATGAGCCATGTATGTTGAACTGTATATTGAACTGTATGTTGTGCAATGAGCACTGTATGTTGAACTATATATTGAACTGTATGTTGTGCAATAAAAGAAATCTGTATAAAACTAGAACTGTATATTGAACTGTATGTTGTGCAATGAGTCAAAATCTGTATAAAACTAGGACTATCACAATTTGGACAGTCCCACAAGCTATGAGGACTGTCAAAATTATGAAAGTCCTAATTTTAACCCACTGTCTATTTTATATAAACTAGGACTGTCAGAATTTTGACAGTCCCACAAGCAATGAGGACTGTCAAAATTTTGACAGTCCTAATTTTAACCCACTGTCTCTACCTTTATATGTAAAATTAGGACTGTCACAATCTGGACAGTCCCACAAGCTAAGAGGACTGTCAAAATTGTGACAGTCCTAATTTTAACCCACTGTCTATTTTATATAAAAGTAGGACTGTCAGGATTTTGACAGTCACACAAGCAATGAGGACTGTCAAAATTTTGACAGTCCTAATTTTAACCCACTGTCTCCACCTTTATATGTAAGATTAGGACTGTCACAATCTGTCTCCACCTTTATATATAAAATTAGGACTGTCAAAATTTTGACAGTCCAACAAGCTAAGAGGACTGTCAAAATTATGACAGTCCTAATTTTAACCCACTGTCTATTTTATATAAAACTAGGACTGTCAGGATTTTGACAGTCCCACAAGCAATGAGGACTATCAAATTTTTGACAGTCCTAATTTTAACCCACTGTCTGCACATTTATATGTAAATATAGGACTGTCAGAAATTCGACAGTACCACAAGCTATGTGGACTGTCAAAATTTTGACAGTCCTAAATCTAACACACTGAAAATTTTATGTAAAACTAGGACTGTCAGGATTTTGACAGTCCCACAAGCTATGAGGACTGTCAAAATTTCTACAGTCCTAATTTGAACCCACTGTCTCTGCAAAATTTTATATAAAACTAGGACTGTCATAATTTTTACAGTCCTGATAGCTTACAGGACTGTCCATAATTTGACAGTCCAAGTTTTTAGCCACTGCCTATGCACATTTAACAACTGTATGTAGCAAACTTAAAACACAAATTGTAGCAAATTGTAGTAACTTAAAACATAACCAATCAAAATATTTCAACAATACATAACTACTCAAAGTTTCAAACTGTAAAGTTTTACATGTCTCAAAACACAAATTTTAGCAAAGTTATAAAAATCTTGAAACATGGCCTAAACTTCATGCCGCCTCTTTGTACGTTGCTCTCTATTTTCCAAGAAATAAAAATCTTCAGCGTTGTCGATTTGTTGTAGCTCGTCATTGATGGCCATATAATTCGTACCCTGGCAACTTACGAGGCTTATTCCCAACTTTTTCACTTTCCTAGCCTATTCATGAGAATTAAAAAAATTGTTAGGTTATAAACATTTACACATATCAAACTGAAAGTGAAGAAGTTGGCTCACCATCTTGACCAATGCAGTATACAAGACAGATTTGACGGGGAGATCTGATGGTACGCACACAATATCGCCTCCGCGTTTGAACAACGTAGGTAGTCCGACACCAGCGTAGTAGGCGAGGTAGTCATCGCTACAATCCGTCATATTTACTGCTGGTTGCCGTTCGGTTTCTCTAATAACGTGACGTTGCCACTCAGTGAAGAAGTTCGAGACCCAGTTGAACGCCGTAGGAATATAGTTTAGCGGTTTTGTACCTCGCAGAGCAGTTATCATTTTCAATGTGCGCTTCGGGACTATTTGTACGTAGCCAAACTGACGGAGCACTCTATCAGGCATATAAGCCTCCTCGATTTTATGACAACTTATCAGACCGTGATATAAAGCGACTGGTTGCAATGGACGACTAGTCTGTCGCAAATCATGATATGGATCCCAAAGAATCTGCAACGCATGAAATTTAGCATAACGTCATTTAGCATAACGTAAATTAGTAAATTATTACCAAAAATTAAAAAATTAGGTCTCAATTCACCTCTTCTATCGTCATATCTTCGAGTGCATTCCGTAGGGCGGTTAATACGTGTGGACGTTTGGCATCTTCCTTAGTTGGCTTCCATCTGCACATTCTAGGAAGGTGCTCGTCATACCCTCAGTTAAGTTTAGCCCGCTGCAGGGTTGAAAAGTGCTCATATATCCATGCCTTCACGTAACCAAGTTAAAAAAATATTAGTCCAAAAATTAACAATAAAATTTTTAATTATGTATACAAGTTGACAAAAATATATTTATACATGGAGTAGAGTCTGGCATCCGGATATTGTCTTTGAACCGACGTGGGATGCCGCACCAAGCTCGCGGTAAAGGTATGCGAGTATACCGCTTCCCCAAGATATTTGTTCTACCGTGTCTATGTCGTCCAAATTCAGGAGATATTTGGCATGTATGGACGTTCCAGACTTATCCGTAATGCCGACAGCCCCTAAGATGAACTGCATATATCCACGGGCCACATTATCGCTATTATCCACTTCGGGGTCCGGATCAACGAATATCTCCTCCAAATATTTTAAAGGAAGTCCGTACTACTTCTTGAATTCTCGAAGGATGGTAAAACTAGTGGCATCAACTCCCAGACACCCTGATACATAATCCACGATATGGTCATAAAAGTTGATGCTCGATTCGTCAAAAGTATGATTCATTATGACTTGACCATCAACCCTAAGTCCCAATATATGATGGACGTCATCAAGGGTAATCGTCAACTCCCCGTTTGGTAGATGGAAGTGTTGGTTTCTGGATGCCATCGTTCTACAAATGCTGATATCAGTACATTATCCACCGTCGTATATGAGTAGTTACCCAAATATTGTAAACCGGTAGGAATAATTTTAGCCTTCACATCGTCTCCCAATAATTCAAACCTCCATGTATTGTAATTTTTTGCCATGGTTGATCACCGTTAACATACGAGAACTCTCCTGAAAAGTAAACAATTGGATGAACTTATACCTATATATAAAATGTACTTATCTATAAATAATTTGATGAACTTAGTGTAAAACCCCTAATTCTGAAAATCGTATTATTAATTTATTTTAGTAATTATAAGTTAAATATAGGGAATAGATTTTATTTAATTTTAATTTAAGGTGTTTATGTAATTAGGGGATTTATGGGACCATTATAAATTTTTCCTAATTTATTCCATGTAGGAGACCTTTTGGACAGTTGCATATGCACCAATATAATTTCTAGAAATTTCTAAGTGTATATATGTATAGTTTATTAGAAAAAGAAAGAAAAATGAAATAAAAGAAAATGGGTTGGATTCCTATTAGGTCTCAACCCGAAACCCGTAAACCCAAACCTAATAGGAAAATATCAACAACAGCAGTAGCAAAAATCAATTTTGCTTTTTCTTTCACCCGCGCGTAAAATAACCCCACGCGTAAAACAAAACCAAGCGTAAAAACCTCACCGCTTAGTTCCCTTTTCCACGCGTAAAGGAACCCCACCGCCTAAATTCCACTCCGCGCGTAAAGCAGATCTCCACCGCCTCTTATCTCTATGTTATTACTAAACTCTCCTCAACCGAAACCAAAACCAATGAAAGAAAAACATCAGCAGCTCATCCACCGCCTCATTCCACCGCCTCCTTATTCCTATATATATATTACAACTCTCAAACCCTAACCCACTTCTTCTTACTAAAACTTAACACTGTTGGACGTGCACTATACAAGACTTTTTCTCGGCAAGTATACCTTGTCATTTGTACTATTATTTATATTCCAACTGATATATGCATGTTTAATTCTGTTTACATAGATGTTTATTTATGCAGATTTTGGACCTACTTTATGAGACCATCCCATTATTATGGAGCATCATTAGATTCATTGATCGTGACACAGTTGTTACACGAGTTGTGAGTCTCATATAGATCACGGACAACGTGACAGGTTTGGCCTCTTGTACGCATGAGTCGTGCATTAGAGATGACTGCTGATAGAAACTTTGTATGCTAGGAGACCTGGCAGTTATTTAGAGATTTTATTGTGTCATGGATATGGCATGCTTAGAGCATGGGATGGGGAGAACAACAAGTAAGGCATTTGTGCTCATTTGCACTTTTTCCTTCTGTAACCCGGAAGCTCCACTGGAGATAAGGGCGGTGATGACCCATTTATTTCAATTGGCGGCCTCTGCCGTTCAAAAGACGACATGCTTTGAGGCCCCTGATTCTCCGAGAGAGTCATGCCAATCCCATATTTTTAGCCAGATAGCCCACTTGGTGGAAAGTTGTTCTCAAACTGCATTCACTTAGACGGTTAGGTGACCCATTGGATGTTTATATTTTAGTACTTTATTGGCATGTTTATATATATCTTGTTACGTCTCTCTGAGGACCTGGTCCCTTTCCAGATATAGACGAGCAGGAGTATCCACAGGAGTACGGACCTGGACCTGACTCTACTTACCCGACTGAGGAGGTCTTACCCTCAGAGTATCTGTGATTTATTTCCACTGTTTAGAGATTTTGTTGCCACTTCAGTATAGTCATTTTGTAGTGGATTTGTTTTCACCCGACTATCAGACTTGATACTCATCTTGATATATAATTCAGCTCTTTATGCCTACTTATTATTTGTGCTGTGGATGAGATATAGATTATGTGTGACTTGTTGTGACAGTATATTACCACTGATGGATTGCATATTCATGTACAACGTACGTGTGTATATGGTTTCCATATATTGGAGTTCATATACATACGGCTGGGCGTGTTACGTATTCCTAGTCCTACGTATTTTGGGACTGGGGCATGACATGTTTTTGGTGGTGGTCCATGCAGGTCAAGAATATATTGTCTTGGTTACGTAACTGTACCAAACAAGCCTGCGTATAGGAATAAAGTATAAGGATCTCATCCACACTTGACTAAACCACATTCTTCCTTTTAACTATCCTCTGTTGGGTAAAATAAAGTTTTACGCCAAAAACCCTTTACGCTGTGACCAGACCCTTTACCTTGTTGGCGTAAAAGCCAAAATAGCTGTTGCTGGCGTAAAAGGGCCAAACTATGAAGAAGATAGTCTCCTTTACGCTGCGGTTATGACAATTGCTACCCATGTTCAATTTACGTATGACACGTATCCCTTTGTAAGACCACGGCATACAAGTTACATAGGAAACCGTCCTTCGTAAACTTGATGATTCATATATAAACCAGCGTAGAGTAGCCTAATTTGGCGTAAAATGTAAGGATGGTGAGATCAGCATATTTGGCACAGCCTTAGCTTCCCAGTCATGACCAAATCTCGTGCATTAAATGCAGAGATATACCTCGAGCCTTGTGCAAGAAACAACTTTTTGACGTGGCACATGATTTTGTTTTATTTTGAGCGTAAAACCCATTTCTGTAGGCAGCATATTCAGAGACTCTATGCGTAAAAATGACTTATATCAGATATACCACTAAACGACAACCTGGGTCTCTGTGCAAAATTATTATCACAGTCGTTCTTTCGATCTTCGTGCAATACTTTTGTCAGATGTCAGGTTCACTGAATTACTTGACAAATTCATCCGAGGAAATACGAAGAATTTCTCGTACAACTTTACGCTGCAATATATTTCAGATTTTACGCAAGCAGATTTTACGAAGAGTTTACGCAGACAGAATTTTACGTAGACTTTTACGCGCAGATATTATGTAGATTTTTACGTGTAGACTTTACGCAGAAGAATAGTAAACTTTTACGCCGACAGTTTTTTTTCCTCTGTTTTACGCCTACTACCTTGAGTCCCTATTTTACGCAGGAGAGACTTCAAGTATGTTGCGAGTTTTTGACTGTGAAATACGCAGACAATTCCCCTGCATATTTTATGCTTCTGCATCCTATTTAATACTTTCCCCTGTTTGATTCCCATACTTCGTCTAAACGTTGTGTACATCGCCTGCAGAGAGATGGATATGCAGAAAGGATGTACTGTCGCCAATGACGACACAACTCTTAGAGTCAATGGTCAGACTCAAGGAGAGACATCAACAAATCCTAGACTTCCAGGACCAGATGGACAGATTCACAATCCAGTTCCATCTGATCTTCCCGTTCCACCTAATGGGACCCTTCCAGTTTCATCGACACCGCAGGATGGCCAGGCACAACTGTTCCAATTCTTCCAGATGATGATGCGGGAACAGAGGCAACAGGCAGCCGAGCAGAGGCAAAAATTTCTTACAGCACTTGAAAGGATGGCTGCACAAGCTACTGTACCAGCTCAAGCACTAGCTCTAGAATCTCGAGCTAGAGTTGGTTCAGTAAAGGACTTTATACAGATAGGTCCGAGGTCGTACAAGGACATTGAGAGTCTAGAAGAGACTACCAACTGGATTACTCACACTCGAAAGTTATTAGAAGCATCGCAGCTACCTACAGAACTGTGGATGACGGGTGTAAGGACGCTTCTAGATGGTAATGCTCATCACTGGTGGGAATCTATGGAGCGCCAGTTGGGTACATACCAGACTTGGGAGCAGTTCTTGGAGTACTTTGAAAGAAAGTACTTCCCGGACACCGTCAGAGATGCATTGTACGATCAGTTTCTCCACCTGGAGCAGGGGAACCAAACAGTTGACGAGTACGATGCTGAGTTTAGTCGCCTCAGTAAATATGGCGTTGCTCTGATACCAGATGACTTGGCTAAGGCTAAGAGGTTTCATCGCGGACTGACTCAGGAGCTCCAACATTATACAAGTTCACAGTCCCGGATCTCTTACGCCGAGTTACTAACAGAAGCCAGATTGCAAGAAACCATCAGCAGAGGAACAGGAGGTCAGCTGAGGACGCAACAAGGACCCACAAGGATACAACAAGGACCAGCAAGAGCACAACAAGGGGCACCTATCAGACGTCCTTTAGCTCAGCAACAGCAGTACCAGCACAGAGTCGGACCGTACCAGGTCCCAGAGAAGCCTCAATGTATTTATTGTGGAAAAATCGGACACATTTTGAGAGATTGTCAGAATCGCTTGGGACAGTGTTTACGATGCGGTTCCGGACAACATTTGGCTAGAGATTGTCCAAGGCAAAATACATTGACCCTAGCACCGCCAGCACAGAGACTAGCGCTTCCAGCACCAAAGCCAGCTCAACAGATGGCTAGACCAGGAGCACTTCGACCTCCAGCAGCAGGAGGATTTCAACGAGGACCACCGCTACCTACCCAGGAGGATCAGTACCTGAGGGCTAGTCATGGACAGCCACAGAGGAATGGACAAGCTTTTGCAATGGAAGTAGATGACAGGATCAGGAGGTTGATGTCATAGCAGGTATCACTCTTGCTTTTACTTTTTCTGCTGTGACATTGTTTGATACGGGAGCCACCCACTCATTCATATCATCTAGATTTATTACAAAACACAACATTGCCTCTACACCTTTACCTAGTTGTATTAGAATTCTTACCGGAGGAGGAGTTGTACCTGTTAGTAGAATTTGTAGATCGTGTCCTATAGTGATACGTGATAGGGAGATGAATGCCCGACTCTTAGTCCTTTCTATGCCAACTTTTGATATTGTGCTTGGAATGGACTGGTTGAGCAAGTACCACGCTTTCTTCGATTGCTTTGGCGGAAGCATTCTTTTTAAGGTACCCGGCCAGCCTGAACTTGAGTTTGCACGAGGATCCACGAAAATCCTTGATGGTATGCAGCTCGCAATAGACGATGTTGTCTATCATCCCATTATTTCAGAATTTCAATACGTCTTTCCAGAGGAATTGCCAGGACTACCCCCAGATAGAGACGTAGAATTCTTAATTGAATTAACACCGGGAGCAGCACCCATAGCATTACATGTTTATAGACTGGCAAAGAAGGAGATGGATGAACTAAAGACACAGTTGAAAGAACTAGAAGAGAAAGATTTTATCCGACCAAGTGCATCACCCTGGGGAGCACCAGTGTTGTTTGTACCAAAGAAGGATAGGTTAGTGCGTATGTGCATTGACTATAGAGCCTTGAATGCAGTGACAGTGAAGAATAAATATCCATTACCACGTATTGATGACTTATTTGATCAGCTCAGTGGAGCCAAGATGTCCTCAAAGATAGATTTGAGATCGGGATATCACCAGGTGAAGGTACGGAAGGAGGACATTCCGAAAATCGTATTCCGGACAAGATATGGGCACTACGAGTTTCTGGTTATGCCATTTGGATTGACCAATGCTCCAGCCATCTTTATGGACTTAATGAATCGAGTCTTCCATCAGTATTTGGACCAATTCGTGGTCGTCTTCATAGATGATATACTTGTCTATTCAAAAAGCCACGAGGAGCACGAGAAGCACCTAAGAATTGTTCTAGAGACCTTGAGGAGAGAGCAGTTATATGCGAAACTCAGTAAATATGAGTTCTTCTTGGACAGAGTCTCATTTCTTGGGCACGTCGTTACAGGAGATGGTATTTCTGTTGACCCAGAAAAGATCTCAGCAGTCGAGACATGGCATGTTCCTAAATCAGCAGCAGAGGTGAGAAGTTTCCTTGGACTTGCGGGATATTATCGATGGTTCGTGGAGAACTTCTCAAGGATAGCAACACCTATGACTCGGTTGACTTACCTTCGGGCCCGAGCAAACGTGTCTGCTTATGTTCCTTAGGAACGCATGCTTGTCTGCTTGTACGTTGCCATGTTTTCATCCAAATCCCGGGAGACTACTACGTAGTCGTTCCGTGCATGAATGAACCTGCAAGTATCCGGGACCGTTGGGTCTCCAAGGCAATCCCTGAACCAGGGGCACGCATCAGGGTAATGAATACTGAACGTGAATCACACTTGAATGATAATCATGCTAAGTATGCATCTGAACAAGGATCGTGTTATGTACTGATGGAATCCCAGCTCGTGGAGCAATATGCTCGTTCAGATTAAGTTTAAGTTTCATGATTATCATGTCAAGCTATGGAAAAGAATAGACCCTGACCTGCATAGTCGCGGACAACTTGTGTGCACAAGGTATGTTATGTTGAGTTCCGCGGACGGTCACCGGGGCACTGGGACCGATCCGATCCGGACGGGACGTATGTATAGTCGTATGTTACCCGGCAAGTGTTATGCAGCGGGGCTCGCCACCCGCGTTGCACGTCACTTCGCCCTGAGACTAAACAGTCCTTTATGGCTATGCCAGCGACTCATGTTCATATAGATAAGTCATCCCCGCTTAGCGGCTATCGGCGTGCGAGTCACTGCATCGCATCAATAAACAATTAAACACCTGAACGATCATGTTAAAATGGCCCTCGTATTTGCATATGCTATGCTCCTGAATGCTTATACTTGCCCGTGCTTGAATTAATAATGTTTGCCTCAATGTTTGCCTTGGACAGGGAAGGAGATGGTAAGTTGGTAAGTCTCGCCGTGTTTCCTCTCATGCTGCACGGCGCACTGTCCGACACGTTAGGCTATTCAAATCTTGCATGAAACTGATCCTAAGGCAACTAGAAAGACAACTTAATAGTTGTGTACGGAACCTGTATTACGTGTTTGGATTTGTCGAGCGGGCGAGTAGCTTCCCCACCAGTGCATTCAATGTACTGATAATCCACCAGTTTGTGTGCAGGGTGCGGGAGAACCTCGTTCGGTGCGGATGCCTCCTTCGTACGTGCTAAGGCCAGGAGTTCCCTCTGAAGTCTTGCAATGGTGCGTCCGGAACAGAAGCACATATACAAGACATAATGTTGGAACATAGCCCGAACTCGCCTGAACATCGCCTGTACAATCATTCCACAATTGTAGCCACTTGGCACGCTTTTACTGTTTCAGAGAGAGAGGCTTGAGCGACTTGTAATCTCGGCTATACGCCGCATGTAACACTTGTTTATATCAATAAAAGAGCTTGCTTTACTTCAAACTTGTGTTTCAATGCTTCCGCTATATTGTCGACTCAGTGAACCTGTTACCAAATCGCTATGCGTTCATGACTCTGCTGCACTCGGACAATTTGTGCGACTCTGTGGCTTAGAACTCTTACCGCCAGTCAATGAATCATGGCCTTGCACGGGCGCGGTTCACGCTCGTGCGGCATCACGCCCGGATGGGTCAAGCGATCGTTCTGCGGGAGCGCTGGCGAGGGTGACTCCCGCCTAGCGGGAACGGTTGATTGCCTGCGGGAGATCGGGGCGTGACATAGTGGTATCAGAGCCTGGCTTCTACGCCTTTGGCCTTCAATTCGATATCTCTGTTTCGAAAGCTCGTTCGTGGGTTATGTATACGCTCTCTCTCAATGCCTCGATGGGATATTCCAACAATAAGTCTAAATACTTTCAAAATGCGTTTTGAATGATGTGATTGCTTGTCTGGTTGTATGCTGCGAGTGGCCTTTGTGCCAACCTGTGCGAACCCTTGAGAGTATCGCTAGTAGCTTGTCCGATTTTTACTAACTCTAAGTTTGGTTGAATGCATCTATTCGAGGGATGCCTTGAACTAGTGCACCATCCAAGACTTAAGAATAGTGTGAAACTCGAGTGCTAAGACTTCACTATCACTAAGCTGGTTGACGTGTTCACGCTAGAAGTGTACTTCGAAAGTGCGCACGATCCAGTCTAAGCGATATGCTGATTTCGACGCTTGTGCAAGTGAATATCCAAATGAACAAGTACAACGACTTGTCTAGGATTGCCTCAACCCTAGATTACCGCTTGTCCTTAGTAAGTCTCGAGGACGAGACTTTTTCTAAGTTGGGTAGGATGTAACACCCCATTCCGCTCAAGCGGACTGCCGTCTCAAACGACAATAGTGCAGCTGTCCCGACCCGCTTTGCCTCAAACGAGAAGCAAACGATATCCAGATTTGCCCCTACAGGAATTCAGCTTAGGCTTTCAGAGGCTCGCTCGGCGTATCGCCCTACCGAGGCGAATCATTGCTAAGGTGGGTGGCTACGGTGAACTTGTCTTTGCTTAGCCAGCACACATAAAATCTGGAATATTTATGCTAGTCGCTAGGTGAATCACCCCCTGCATGCTAATAAGAAACCAACGCACCTAGCTAAGAGAATAATCCCAACTTGTATTGCTTATGCTAGAACATGGAAACTGAAATATTGATTATATTCAGACCCTCGCATGCTAAGTCCCTAACGGTTTCATCTCTCGGCTTACCTTCGGGCCCGAGCAAACGTGTCTGCTTATGTTCCTTAGAAACGCATGCTTGTCTGCTTGTACGTTGCCATGTTTTCATCCAAACCCTGGGAGACTACTACGTAGTCGTTCCGTGCATGAATGAACCTGCAAGTATCCGGGACCGTTGGGTCTCCAAGGCAATCCCCGAACCAGGGGCACGCATCAAGGTAATGAATACTGAACGTGAATCACACTTGAATGATAATCATGCTAAGTATGCATCTGAACGAGGATCGTGTTATGTACTGATGGAATCCCAGCTCGTGGAGCAATATGCTCGTTCAGATTAAGTTTAAGTTTCATGATTATCATGTCAAGCTATGGAAAAGAATAGACCCTGACCTGCATAGTCGCGGACAACTTGTGTGCACAAGGTATGTTATGTTGAGTTCCGCGGACGGTCACCGGGGCACTGGGACCGATCCGATCCGGACGGGACGTATGTATAGTCGTATGTTACCCGGCAAGTGTTATGCGGCGGGGCTCGCCACCCGCGTTGTACGTCACTTCGCCCTGAGACTAAACGGTCCTTTATGGCTATGCCAGCGACTCATGTTCATATAGATAAGTCATCCTCGCTTAGCGGCTATCCGCGTGCGAGTCACTGCATCGCATCAATAAACAATTAAACACCTGAACGATCATGTTAAAACGACCCTCGTGTTTGCATATGCTATGCTCCTGAATGCTTATACTTGCCCGTGCTTGAATTAATAATGTTTGCCTCAATGTTTGCCTTGGACAGGGAAGGAGATGGTAAGTTGGTAAGTCTCGCCGTGTTTCCTCTCATGCTGCACGGCGCATTGTCCGACACGTTAGGCTATTCAAATCTTGCATTAAACTAATCGTAAGGCAACTAGAAAGACAACTTAATAGTTGTGCACGGAACCTGTATTACGTGTTTGGATTTGTCGAGCGGGCGAGTAGCTTCCCCACCAGTGCATTCAATGTACTGATAATCCACCAGTTTGTGTGCAGGGTGTGGGAGAACCTCGTTCGGTGCGGATGCCTCCTTCGTACGTGCTAAGGCCAGGAGTTCCCTCTGAAGTCTTGCAACAGTGCATCCGGAACAGAAGCACATATACAAGACATAATGTTGAAACATAGCCCGAACTCGCCTGAACATCGCCTGTACAATCATTCCACAATTGTAGCCACTTGGCACGCTTTTACTGTTTCAGAGAGAGATGCTTGAGCGACTTATAATCTCGGCTATACGCCGCCTGTAACACTTGTTTATATCAATAAAATAGCTTGCTTTACTTCAAACTTGTGTTTCAATGCTTCCGCTATATTGTCGACTCAGTGAACCTGTTACCAAATCGCTTTGCGTTCATGACTCCGCTGCACTCGGACAATTTGTGCGACTCTGTGGCTTAGAACTCTTACCGCCAGCCAATGAATCAAGGCCTTGCACGGACGCGGTTCACGCTCGTGCGGCATCACGCCCGGATGGGTCAAGCGATCGTTCCGCGGGAGCGCTGGCGAGGGTGATTCCCGCCTAGCGGGAACGGCCAATTGCCTGCGGGAGATCGGGGCGTGACAAGCCGTGCGTTAGAGATGACTACTGATAGAAACTTTGTATGCTAGGAGACCTGGCAGTTATTTAGAGGTTTTATTGTGTCATGGATATGGCATGCTTAGAGCATGGGATGGGGAGAACAACAAGTAAGGCATTTGAGCTCCTTTGTACTTTTTCCTTCTGTAACCCGGAAGCTCCACTGGAGATACGGGCGGTGATGACCCATTTATTTCAATTGGCGGCCTCTGCCGTTCAAAAGACGACATGCTTTGAGGCCCCTGATTCTCCGAGAGATTCATGCCAATCCCATATTTTTAGCCAGATAGCCCACTTGGTGGAAAGTTGTTCTCAAACTGCATTCACTTAGACGGTTAGGCGACCCATTGGATGTTTATATTTCAGTACTTTATTGGCATGTTTATATGTATCTTGTTACGTCCCTCTGAGGACCTGATCCCTTTCCAGATATGGACGAGCAGGAGTATCCACAGGAGTACGGACCTGGACCTGACTCTACTTACCCGACTGAGGAGGTCTTACCCTCAGAGTATCTGTGATTTATTTTTACTGTTTAGAGATTTTGTTGCTACTTCAGTATAGTCGTTTTGTAGTGGATTTGTTTTCACCCGACTATCAGACTTGATACTCATCTTGATATATTATTCAGCTCTTTATGCCTACTTATTATTTGTGTTGTGGATGAGATATAGATTATGTGTGACTTGTTGTGACAGTATATTACCACTGATGGATTGCATATTCATGTACAATGTACGTGTGTATATAGTTTTCATATATTGGAGTTCATATACATATGGCTGGGCGTGTTACGTATTCCTAGTCCTACGTATTTTGGGACTGTGGCGTGACACTTAGAACTTACAACTATATATAAAATTATCATAACGTAATGTATTTACCGGATTGTTCCATATTTGGTATGCAATATGGTTCTCGATCGACGGCAACATAGAGCAACCGTTTGGACGAGTCTCGACTGGACTATCTGGCTGCTGAGAGGGTCCTGAACCATCAGTAACCCGGTTTTTGAGGGTTTGTGGGAGAGTCTCGACAGGACTATCTGTCACGACCCGCACCCGGTTATTCGGGTACGAGTGCGTGGGGACGTCCAGCCTACGCCGCAGTGTCGGCGGTAGTACGCTGTTTAGGTCATAATCACAGGTAATTTAGAATCTATCTCATCCACAATAAAGTAAATAGACAAGGAAAATGACAGGGAAATAGAAATGATAAGATTTCATAAGACAATTTGTGATATACAAATCCATGGTTTAATACAGAATCCAGAAGATAAATCGGGGACAAACCCGATTGCTGTGCTGAAAGAAAATGAATCACTAACTGCTATCTACTCCGCAGGAGTAGTCTCCTGAGTGGGAACAGGCTCCTCAGATGTATCACCTGCTGCCTCATAGGGATCATAATAGGTGGGGGCATAATCCTCATCATTGCCTAAATCAACGGATCCAGTCAGGAAAGGAGCAAAGTACACAATGCACAACAAAGATTAAACTAAATATTTATGACAAGTAGAAAAGAACTGACAGGTATCATGTTGAGGATATGTATAAATAAATAGTAACAATAACTAAGTGTTAATTGCTGTAAGACAGGGACATGAGTAAAACAGGAACAAGGTGACAGGAAAATGAATTACAACCAGACAATAGGAACTGTAACAAGACAAGAAACTATGTGTGTGAACTTGTGTATTTAGAATACCTAGTTGGCATGTAGGGGTTTATAGGGTTAAACCGGCCGTCATAGACGGCTATTAAACAGGAATAATCGAGATCCGGCTGATGGACAGTCGTGTACCAACAGCTATTAATCATGGCAAGGGTCAGGGTAAACTACATGCCTTTCAGTATTCTCCCACCCGACACGAAAGCAAGACATGAAATCCAGTATTCAAGACATGAAATCCAGATTCTAACACTACGTGTAAACATCCAATGGTACTAGTAGAGCAAGGAATTAATTATCATAATATAAAGAATAAACTTGAAGTGCAGGTACTTGCCTGATGTTTGGATCCAATTACAGTTTTGTCTCTCGGGGAAATTTCCAGAAATGAGTCCAAAAGCTGAAATAAACATTACCATCACGCTCAGAAGATATCAAATATCTAGAAACGCCTGTCCTTGGGTCCAATTTGGAGACAAGGGCAAAAACGGCAGTTTCGGGTCAAAACGGGGTCCGCCGGTGGGCCCGCTTTGCACCGAAAAACGTGTCCGGGTCAAAGGTCTCCAAATTCACCAAACTTAGTGTCAACAGGTCAGGAACGCTGATACGAACCCAACGGAACTTCCAGATTTGGATTCCGATGAGCCGAACACAAAATCGCCCGTCGAGCGGGCCTGTGGGGCCCACGATAAGCGATTTCGTCAACGTTCTCAGAATCGAACCAAACTTGACCCACAGGACCAGCGTATCGCTACGAGTCCGATGGCGCAAGTTTTGTCTCGATCCAACGAGTGTACAAGAAGTTAGGGCGAATTGCAGAAAAGTCGGATACGGGGCGATGTCCGCGGATACGCGTTGATTCCGGTGTGCACGCACACCCGAATCAGCTTCCGCGAATTCTCACACGTCCGTATCGACGGTCCGCACGTATCTGTGAAGACCGCACGCGACCAAGTCGTCCCGTTTGGCGGGGCGTACTCAGTTCCGGGGTGAAACAGGGTCTGATTTTTTCCTGTTTTTGGATCGCGGTGTGCGATCACCACAGGACGCGATGCCCCGAGCGGTTTGTCCGGGCACCGAGAGGGTCATACAGGCTTCGCAACATAATTTACGGAATTGAAAAAGGAGCTACGAGGTGAAAGATATGAGTACCTGAACAGGGCTCAAAACCGGGGCTTCACCGCGTCCGACATGACACGAGGACTCTGTGTCCTGTGTCCTGTGTCGTGTCCGGGTCGGATTTAAAGAGAATTAGGGTTAGGAGCTCCGGCGAGGGGCTGGGGGTGGCTCGTCGGGCTGCTGGGAGGCGTTGGCGGCCGGGGGCGGTCGCTGCGGGGTGTTGGCGGCCGTGGGCGGTCGCTGCGGGGTGTTCTGGCGGAGGAAGGATGAGGAGAGGGGAGAAAGAGGAGGAGGGAGCTAGACGGGGCAGCTCACGGCGGCGCGGCGAGGAGGTCGGCGAGGAGCGCTGAGGCGACGGAGGACGGAGGCGGAGAGAGAGGGGGCGGAGCTAGGGCGTGGTGGCCGGAGGGGAACTCGGGGGGAGTTTAAGTAGGGGAGGGGAGGAGTCGTTAGGCGGAGGAGGCGGAGGAGGAAGCGGGGTCGTGGGCGCTGGCCGGGTGGAGCGGAGCGGGGCGTGGCCGGAGGCGGAGGATCCGGAGGGCGACGCGGGCTGCGGGAGCCGGTCGTGGGGATGAGGGGTCAGGCGGGTTCGGGTCGGGTCGGGTTCGGGTGGATCCGACCCGACCCGTTAAGGCGGGCGGGCCGAGCGGGTTTGGGCCGGGCTGAGAGTATTGGGCCGGGTTAGGGTTTGGGCCGGGTTATTAATTTAATAAATAATAATTAAATGAATAAGTAATAAATAATTAATTAATAAATTAAATATAATAGTTTTTAGGTGATTAAAAATAGGTCCGGGGCCCGATAAATTCCAGAAAAATTACCCTAGGTCCGGTTTTCCATTTTACACCCAAAAATATTATTTTTATGATATTTTAATATTATTTATTAACAAATAAAAATCATTTAATAATTAAAAACCCTGATCTTAATTACAGAAAATTCCCAGAAAATTCCAGAAAATTGCGAAAAATCAAATTTTAATATTTTTGAAAAATCAAGGGCTTACACTATCTGCATGCTGAGAAGGTCCTGAACCATCAGTTGACCGATTTTGGACATTTGGTATGTCCTCATCGGAGGAGGAAGAAGAACCAGAAGTACTAGGAGGAGCACGTCTCTTCGAACTGGTGACAGTCCTCTTCGTCAGTCGACGTTTCCTAACTTCAGGGCGCGCCTCGGGGTCGCATATAGTGAGAGCTGGTTCAATAGTACGCTGAACATTGCGTTCCTTATGCATCGACGCAGTAGACCGTCTTCTTACGATATCTTCATCCTCAGTGCCCTTCCGAGGGGCGTGACTATATGACCAAAAAAAATTAATTTTAACATCCTAAATTAATTTAACATTCAGGACTGTAGAAATTTCTACAGTCCTATATGTATACAGGACTGCAAAAATTTTCACAGTCCTAAATTATACAAGACTGTTGAAATTTCTACAGTCCTTTATACATATAGGACTGTAGAATTTTCTACAGTTCTCAATATATATAGGATTGTAGAAATTTCTACCGTCCTCAATCTATATAGGACTGTAAAAATTTCTACAGTCCCACATGATTGTGCTCGATACATTCAACTAATGTCGAAATTGTATGCCCTAAAATCGGGTACGAGCATCCAGAAAAACGTCCAAACTACATCCTAAACTACATTCAGGACTTGTATGCCCTCATTTTAAGAATGGAAAGATAACCATTGAAAATTTACGAAATGCAATAGAAATTTTTTAAAAGTTTGATTTTTTTTTTTAAATGCAATAGAACAAGGAGAGGGAAGAATTGTACCTTAATTCTTTCGAGATTTTGGGAGCCATCGACAAGGAGGAGGAGGAGGAGGAGGAGGAGGAGGAGGAAGAAGTGGAGGAGGACGGCTCCGACAAGAAAGGGAGGAAGGGAGAGGGCTTCGGTGGAGGTTTGGAGAGTTTGGGAGGAGAGTTTAAAATTTGGGCTAGTATGAGTAAACTTCATTCATTAATGGACTACCCCAAACCTGAGCTAGCCCTAAGTAAACTTTGTAGTGCCCTTATCAACAGCCTAAAATAGCCGCTATTAGCCCTCTCCTTGATGTTGAGTCGAGCAAAGAAAGTAAAGCCCATGGAAGAATGATGGAGGAAGGAGCACCCATCACCATTTGTTATGTTAAGGTCCATTCTCAACCATTCTCCTTCCTCCTCCTCCTTCCTCCTTCTCAAACTCGCCCACGCCACCACACCCATCTCCCGCATCGGCACCGTGGCCGACATCCTCTCCATTCTCGGCCCGCTCGAAGCCTCCACAGCCACCGGCCGCTGCGTCCGCCTCCTCCGCCGATGCATACGCTCCAACACCTTCCCCCCCGGAAGCTCCGTCCACGCCCACCTCCTCAAGTCGGGATCCGCAGACGACGTGCGCGTCTGGAACGTAATGCTCGACTTCTACGCCAAGGCCGGACTTTTGAGCAACTGCGCCGACCTGTTCGACGAAATGCCCGAGAGGGATATCGTGTCCTGGTCCACCCTCATGTCCGGATTCGCCGCCCCCGGGCTCGGCTCGCAGGCGAACGCGCTGTTCAGGCGGTTCATCAGGAACGGGCTTGCGCCGAACCGTTTCGTCGTGTCGTCGGTCTTGAACGCCTGCTCAGCTTCCGGGATGGTGGAGCTCGGCGTTCTCGTTCACGGGCTGGTGGTCAAGTCTGGGTTGGGATTCGACGCGTTCGTGGAGGTTGGGCTGGTCGACGTGTACGCGAAATGTGGGATCTTGGACGCTGCTCTGAAGGTGTTCTATGAAATTCCCGTGAAGAGTTGTTTCGCTTGGAATGCCATGCTGTCGGGATATGTTCACAATGGGGGATTTGTGAAGGCTGCAGAGTTTTTTAGGGAGATGTGTCGGATCGGATTTGCTGCAGATGTCGTGACGTTGAGAATGGTCGCGAATGCTGCTTCCTCTTTGGAGATGTTTGAGTTGTGCAAGTGTATTCATGTTTACTCGATCAAGATTGGATTGGATAGCGATACTTTTATCACCGCTGAGCTTGTACGGTTACTGGCTAAGCTTGGGCAGGTGGCCTATATGAGCGAACTCTTTAAGAAGGTCAAGAGACCTGATGTTTCATTGTATTCTTTGCTCATCTCGGGATTTCACTCGCACGGGCATAGATCGGAAGCTGTCAGGCTCTTGAAAGAACTTTTGGTTCTGGATTCGAGTCCGAAACAGGGAGCCCTCGTCAGTGTGATTAACCTCTGCTTTCTCAAGGAAGAGGGTACACAAGTTCACGCTCATATACTGAAAACTGGATACCTATCTCATCTTTGTGTTGGCAATGCTCTCATTTCTATGTACGTCAAGTTTGGAGAGGTGTCGGACGCAAAATTGACGTTTTTTGGGATGGTGGTACATGATGTGATATCATGGACATCCATCATGGCAGGTCTTGCTCAGAACCTACAATTTGGAGAAGCACTTGAAGCCTTTCTTGCTCTGAGGAAGACCGGAATACAGTTGGATCAACACTCTGTAGCCACGACTGTGAATGCTTGCATGGGTGTTCAGAATGTAGTTAAGGGTAAGCAGGTTCATGCATTGGGCATAAAACTTGGGTTCGAGTTCTCTAAATATATGACCACGTCGCTTCTGCACATGTATGCCAAGTGTGGCTATATAGACAGTGCTTGTAGGTTATTCTTGTTCGCATCCTCACCGAACGATGTTATCTTGACAAACATTATGCTTGCCGGATACTGTTGGAATCTTCAACCACGCAAGGCTCTCGAGCTTTTTAGTAGGGAGTGTCGAGTTGGGATGGTTCCTGATCAGTTTAGCCTTTCTACTGTTCTTGGTGCTTGTGCCGATGTTAGGTCATTGGAACTGGGTGAGCAAGTATATTGCTGGGTTACAAAGAGTGGTTTTGAAATTTCGGATGTTGTCATTGGAAATGCAATTATAAACATGTACATCAAGTCTGGAAGCATGGCCGATGCATGTAAGTTTTTCTATAGTTTAAAAAGGTGGAGTACCAATTCATTTGAAATGTTAATGACGGGCTACATACAGAATAGAGGTAGTAGTGAAGCTCTGCAACTTTTCCATCAAATGCAACAAAATGGAGTCCAAGCCAATCCCGTTACATTTGCCAGAATACTAAGAGGTTGTGCTGATTTAGTGGCTATTGATTTAGGGAAGCAAATACATGCTTTCATTGTAAAGATTGGTTTACTTTCAGATCTCACCATAGGCAGTGCTCTGGTGGGTATGTACTCAAAATCTAAGAATGGAGAAAAGAAATCTGCAAATGAAGCTTCTGGTACGTTGCCGTTGGAAGAAGTAAAACAAAATTGGAATAGCTATTCACATGACATGGACCTTTTCCCGGTTGCCTCCAATCTTGTGTGTGAGACATTTGCTCTTTCCCATGTGGTCCATAATGGTCTGAAACTCTATTTGTTGCCAGGGAAACCACTTTCTAATGTACAAACAATAAGCTTCTGCCGATGATATTGAGTTATACTCCGACAGGGAATCGGGGAAGGGCTCTCGTGCCAGGGACGAGAAGAGGGCTAGCTATGGTGGTGGGTAAGTTGGGGAAAAGCCTATACGAGTGTACTACCTGCAACAAGAGCTTCCACTCCTACCAGGCCCTCGGCGGCCATCGCGTGGGCTACAAGAGGGGGAAGGGGGTGTCTCGGAGAGAGCAGCTTCGAGACGGATGCTTCGGTTGATGATCGGATGGTAGAGGATGGTGGGGAGGTCAAAGGGAGTCACCAATGTGGTATTTGTGGGAAGGTGTTTGGTTCAGTACAGGCATTGGGAGGGGGCACAAGAGGTCTCATCTGGTTATGAGTTCGGTGGCAGTCGCGATCGAGGAGGAGGAGAAAGCGTTGGCGATGCCAGACTTGCTCGATCTCAACCTGCCAGCTGCGGTCGACGAGAATTCTAGCAACAGGAGGGGGGCTTCCGCTGCCGTGGCCAATGCGGAGTTCGAGTCTTGGTGGGCTGGAAGCAATCTCAGGAGTGAGGCGAGTGTACATATATTCTCTCATTCCATTCATTCTTTAGAGGGGTCAAGGCAGAGGTAACACTTCTACTACTAATTCACAAGCTTCATAGTTCTACTTCTTCTTATGAGAGTTAGAATAATTCAGTACTATACATTAGCTGATAAAGGGGTTGTTAGATCAGTGCTTGTGTAGAACTTTGACTCTGTTTCAGAACTTCACTTCAGTACAATAATTGAGTATAAGAATTGTCTATTGATTTTGTCCACTGGTGATGATACTTTTGTTGTCAAATTGGTGCACAAACATATGTTCCAGTAAAAATCTTTGTGACAGTGCTTTATGATCAATGGTTGAGGCTTATAATTTCATTTATGGTTCCAGTCAGTTCCTTCAATTTGATGCAATTTAACTCTCTGAAGTGAATGTTCAAGATTTCAGTCTCTCCTTAATACTTAAGTGAATGTTGTGTGGAAGCTACTGTTACCGAGCATTTTCTTGCCAGGATGAATCCAACTGCCAAATTTAATAGTTATGGTTGAACTTTTTAGTCTCTTCTTCAGCTTCACATATCACTATTTTACTTGGTACAAAATCCTTTGTTTAGTACTTGGAATTAAAACACTACATTAGTACTCCTCCTCCTATAACTTGTTGGAAATGGAAGATTAGATGTCAGAAAGGGAGTAGAAATAGCAATTGTGCTTTCTATTATGTTGGTCTCATCTGACATTGTGGCGGAAATATGGTTCGCATTATCACTATTGGATCCTTAATTGGCAGTTTTCAGTATGGCCGATGCCGCGAACTATGGGTTACTATGGGGTGAAGCAATGAAGTGGTGAGAGTAGAGGTGAACGAGAAGGAAATGCGAAGGCATGCCAACCACAGCTGCTGCCTTTGCCAACAAACCAATGTAGCTGACCCTTGGCCCCCGTTGGTATAGGAAGCTTCAAGTGAGGGTGGAAATGATTGGCTTTGTGAGATCATCTGCAGGCCAAGAAGGAGAAGGTTGATAAATGGGCAATTTTAATAGTGTTTTGATGGCATGTGGGGATGTTGATCTCAAAGTTGGGTTGTTTACTTGTCCACCAAAACACATGACAACCCATCTCTCTATAAACTATGCTCCTCTTTCTTTTCTTTCATGCTTTAGTTCGAGTAGAATAGTGCTTGGGTTGTTCTCTCTTTATTGTGAAATGTTAATGCTCCTATTGCACTTTCTTCTATGTATATAACAGCCTCTCATACTTGTGACTATATGCTTTTTTCCTCCATTGGGAATCCCAGTCCCTTAATGAGAGGTCCACACATACTGGCCACTGCGTATATACTACTGGTACAACCTTTTTTTCCCTGAGAAATCAATACAACTACTAGGACTAGTAATTATAATATTGACCATAGCTTAGGAATTGTTCTCGACTATGTTGCATGAGTACGGTCACGGTTAGGGATACATGGTAAGGAAATTTTCAAATTGGTACGTGTACGGACACGGTGCGAATACGAACAACCATTTGTCCTTGTCCGTGCAACATAGGATCTGGATAGAGGGATCATGACACATTAGGATAATTACGGATTAGGTTTGGGATATGTTTCAGTATATGGTTGGATGTGATCTGATTTGGTGTTACTGTTTTTATCTTCTGATAACAGAAACTGTTAAAGATGTGCTATATGCAGAATGCTATTGCAGATTGTCAGCTTTGCCGTTCAAATCAGGAGTGGAGGTACCTGTAACTGTGCCTCACATGTAGCTTGTGTATGCATCACTTGAGGTACCATGCTAGTTGGTTAGGGAGGCAATTTAAACAACCAGAAGTAGATTCCACGTGCTGCGATTCGGCTACTCGTAGGAATTGCCGACATTGTTTTCAAGAACACTGTTACAGTGAACCGATAGATCACCTCGGATATATTATTATTGAACACGTTTGATGGGACATAAATGAGAGAAATGGGACGGATATCGTCTGTTTTCAAAACGTATCCCAATGGAGTTTATGGTGATGCATGTTGGGGGATTATTACCCATCCTACTTGCTGTCTTATCAAATACTAGTCAAATTGGCCTAGTTGACGAAAAATTGGCACACTACACGTATGCACAGAAATCATGGACTGGTGCCAATCATAGTGCAACAACTATTGGCATCGTTTTGTAAATCTCATGGTTGCATAGCTTTTTTGATGATCTAGTTCTTGTGGAAGGCACAGGAAAATTGAGTTTGGAGCAAGAGACACTGGCCATACACTTGATGCGCAGGAACGGAATTGCTCCAATGCGCAAGAGACAATTGGCCATACACTTAATATGTGGCATGTCTTTCCGGGTCCAGATCTGCTGTCCCAAAAAACTCCGTATCAAACATGTTTCCTATAAAAATGTGGGTTCCACTGGTTGTGGGTGTTATTTAAAAAGAAAAAAAAAGTAGGACCCACATTTTTATATAGAGAGGACATGTTTGATACACGGTTTTTGGGGACAGCAGATCAGACTCCCAGTCTTTACATTTGCACATGAGAGGCGTTACTTTTTGCACACGAGAGACGCTGCTTTTTTGCACATGATAAAGGTTATTCTGCATGCAGATGGGCATACTACGCAAGTGAGTGATTAACGGAAGTGAACCGAAGGATGGCATATTTAACTTATTAATTCTAATTTATGCATATGCTATTCTTGTTTCTGGAAAATCTAGATATGATAGGAGACACTTGTTCAAACTTCGAAGTTCAAACTTCAAAAACGTGTGAATGATATTTCTATGTTACTTGGGTACTTCTCTAAGAAGAATTATAACTTCTTCCAAGAAACTTCCCTAGAATCTCTGAATAATAACTCAAATCCACTCTTAATTTTTCTTTTTATGTACATCCTGCAAATCTTCAAAACATAAAAAGAAAATGGAAAAAGAAGAAAGATTACACATACTTGAGAAACAATTATAACATGCTTATAAACTTACAGTTAAACAAATTAGGATTGACGTTGATTTGAGAGTCATTCTTTTCCTGGACTACTATTTGGCAAAAGATAGAGACACCCTCCCTTTGAAGATATCATATACTTAACTGTATGTAGTCTGTACATTCATAGAACATAGGAAGATAAGCTAAACTAAACTAAAGATGGGTTGTTTAGAAAAGAACACACCATATATAATTTATCAATTACAAGAGAAAGTTGCAAGTTTTTGTGATCCTCCACCCCTCTTTAATGCTAAATCCATGAAGTTCACATCTGCCACTGCCATCTTTAATTTGTTTTGAACCCTCCAAATCTCCGTTGCAGCACCCAACTATGGCTGTGGTTTTGATGATGACAGCCTTCTCTCTGCCCACTCAGAAGTAGTTAGATGCTACTTTGATGACAACAGGCAGAGTTTTAGGCAGTGAGCTGGTAATGAAGTCTCAATAGTAAACCTTTTTGACCTGAAATATTTCCTCTTTTTCCAGATATTCCAAGGAATGAGGGGTCTGGATCTTTTCATTGCATTTTCTTTTCTTTGCATTTTTGCACATTGTTTTAGTAGCTTATTGTCAGGAAGATCATTTTTTTTAATTTGTTCTGACATAGAATTTTGTGAAATGTTGTAACAGGAAGCGGCTTTTGCGCAGCTGAAGTTGTGGCAAAGTGGTGCAATTGCCGTCGTATTCTTCTTGAGCCCATGCATCTCTCTGCAGGCCATGCTGAGAACTACGGTCACTGCCCTGTGTGCTGCGCTATCTGGGTTCCTGTATCTGACACTCCATGTTGAGGAGAAACTATTCAGCAACAGTGAGGTCTTGTTCTCATCCAATAACAACATGACACGCCAAGAGAAGAGCAAGTAACGTGACACTAAGAGTGGTGAGTAAAGGAGATCAAGGTCTCACCACTGCCATGTGGGCCATCCTCAACACGTGTCAGTGGGCCGGTTTTCACTATTTCGTTTTCAACCTTGTTCGGAATCGAGAGGCCATTCTCATCTGCATCTTGATGCCAACAGACATCTTATGATTGTATCCCAACACTATAAGTTGGGAATCCTTGATGATTGCATGGGATCCCAATGCCGTAAGTTGGGATTATTCTTGATGAATGCTACGCCTCTCAGAAGCTGTTTTTTCTTAGATAATTTCTTAGAATCAGAAAAAAAAAATGTTGGGTGATGATTTTTTTGCACTCAAAAGAGTCTAGTCAAGTATTTGGATGCCCACTTGTTCATAAAGGGTGAGGTTCATTGAATGGTTTAATTGTAATTGCTTGTGCATTAAAAATTATTGCTCGTTCAAGGAACATATTGTGTTATTTTCACCTGGATTCTTCCTAGTTGGCCTTGCAGATTATGCTGCAATATATTTATTTCGGGTACTTTTAAAGCCTACTGTGATGTGTCATGTTGCTATTGGAGAAAAAGGAGACTTCACCACTGAGGCCGGTCTAATGAATAATTTCTCCTACCAAAGATATTATGTGCTTTTTGAATTACTTGCTTTTCTGTCGGTAGTATATAACTTCCCTATTTATGTATGGATGTTTTGGCTTTACAAGATTTGGTATGGTATGTTTGTTTAAATTCCTCTCTGAGCTCATGTGGAGGAAATATAATGTATTCGCAACACATATGTTCTGCCATGTGCGGTTGATTGTTGCCCATTTTATATTAATTGGGTCATTTGAATTATTAGAGTTCTATGAAGATGTATTAGTATTATTGTTACTGTTATCATAATTATTAGAGAAATGATTTACTCAACGAAAAATTACCCCTATGGTAACATAGTTTCGTAATATTAAAGGAGGGATAATTTTTTCTTCAGTATTCTATTAGGGATACACATCTCCAAAACTTATGGTGAAGTGTGTGTTTTGCCTACAACTCCGAAGAAGTTTTAGGAATGTGAGTGTCTGCATTCAAGTCGCCAAAATTTAATGGCGAGATGGTTCATGTACCGTCGTTACTAATGACAACTTGTGTTTTTTTTTACTTATCTAAAAGTTTACTAACTTAGTTGAGATTTTTTTTTTCCAAGAGTAATGGCAAATTGGTCTCTAAATTAGTATTCGCAACTTGAGTGTTATTTATTTTTTATTTGCACATGAACATTATATGCATGCATAAGCAAGGAGAGTTAGGTATTTGAGTCCATTGTTTGTGTTGTAGATTTAAAATAAATAAATAAAAATATAAAGTTAGAGATAGTATGTATATATATACCTAGAAGACATTGCATAAAATGACTATTTTAATGTACATTCAACTCGTCATAAGGTTTTGCGTGGATGCTAAACCGCCAATGGTAACGACAATTTGTGTTTTTAATATTCTGTGTGTCAAACACATAAGATTTGAAGATATATATCTCCATTTAGAATTTCGTGAAACTTAGTATCCCTCCTCTAATATTATGGAAACTTTATTATGTGGAGGTAATTTTTTGTTTACGCAATCGTCCTTCGATAAAATTTATGCCAGAGAACAGATTTAGTCCTCAGACAATGCACCTGGCCCAATTATTGGTGAGGTGGTGAGAGACAAAAAGTGTTTTATACACAACAATATCCGGTAAATGGTCAAATTTATCAATTAATTAATTCAATTCACCTCGTTCCATTGGACAGAAAAGAGCATATAGCATATTGCAAAGGGTCATGATCCAAAATTACCAATGGTTCATCATCCACACTTGGTTAGAATCGCGTCAAAGCATTACATAACTGTTAAAAATATCAAAGTTTGAATCTCATATGTAACTCCATGTATTCTTCGTTGTCATTGATATACCATATACTCCCCCATTGGCATTGATATATGTAATTAAGACGAAAATGTCCCTTCTAAATACTAATTGCACGGGGACAATAACTAAAAAGTCTCTATTCCAATTTTTTTGGGATCAAAAGTTTGCATATTTTTTTTTATCAATTTTTTAATTAAGAACTATATCCTTTATAACATTAATACAAATTATATATACTAGTAAATTCACGTGCGTTGTACGTATGATAAATTTTTTCCTTCTGATATTAATATAAAATTATTAAATATCTAAATATATTTAATTTAAAATTTATTATATATATTTTTATATTTTAATTAGAATTTGTTATATATTTGATTATAATTTAATTATAATTAGTTATGGATATATTTTTAATTTTTATAAAAAAATTTAAAACGGTTAGTTATGTAATATTATCTAATTATATATATAAAAAAAATACTTGTAACTCATGTGGTTAAGGTGTGGGGTATTCTTTCTGGTTGGCTGAATTCAAATTCTTATAGTATTACTTATAACATATTTAATTTTTTTTTAATAATTTTTTATGTAATCCATTATAATTATTTAGGCCTACTTTTAGATCTAATCCTAAAGATTATTTTACTATCATCGTACCAGTCATCCTTATCGAAGCATATGTATATGCTTCACCATCTATTGTTAATCCAAGTATGAAAAGTTTTTTTTTTTTTTTTTCTTATTTTATTCTCAATTAGTCAAGTGTGAAGTTACTATAAGACCCATGAGAAGAATGTCTCAACCCAAAATTTAGAGGACACAATTTATATATATATATATATATATATATATATATATATAATGTATGAAAGTCTACTTTTGAATAAATGTACAATCAACTCATTCTAACTCTTTTGGTCTACGTTTTTATTTATTTTATTTTATAGGATATCTAAACGTCATGATTATACAAAGAAACAAATCGGTTAGTCAAAATAAAGAAAAAAAAATTGATGCTGTTGTCAAATTTCTCTATCCTTCCGTTGTTTTCAATCTCCTCTACACTTATGTCGTCATTCTCTTTTTATATCTCCTATTGGAGGTAATTGAATAATAAAACAAGTTACATTTTTTTTCTTTTTATTATTATCATTATGAGTCATTCTCTTTTTATATCTCCTATTGGAGGTAATTGAATAATAAAACAAGTTACATTTTTTTTCTTTTTATTATTATCATTATGAGCTACCCCAAACATTGTTAGCTTTTTTTTATTTATTTACCTGGAACATCAGTTTTATTTTTTGGTTTAAAATATCTTTAACTTATTAGTATTTTATTATAACATATATTTATTTTGGATATTGTATTTTATTTATTTTATTAATTTTATTAATTTTGTGGTTTTAATATTATCGTATCATCGTTAATGAAAAAAATCTATATGAAAAGTTTCGAGGTCACCACTTTTAGAATTCTTCTCAGTCCGGCACTTGAATTAGTGATATATCTTAAGGGTGAGCATTATTCCGTTCTTAACCTAAAAACGAACCGAACTGAACCGAACCGAATTAGTTATTCGGTTCGGTTCAAAAAGATATCGGGTCGGATTCGGTTCTTAAAATCCTATTATTCGGTTATCGGGTTCGGGTTAGGTTATTGGGTTCGGTTTCGGTTTAAAACCGAACCCGAATTAGTATGTAAAATTACTATAATACCCTCAACCCTAAACCTAACTATATAACATAATTTCCTCACTCTCTCTCCTCTCATCCTCTCTTTTTCCTAGCCGCTCCGCTCCTTCCTCACTCCTCACCGGAAAACGAAAACCCTATTCCCTATCCCTACCTAACTCCGCCTCTCACCGCATCTCACCGCCAGTAAACACCGGTCACCACCTCCCTTCTTGCTTCTCAGACTCTCTTCTCCTTCTCTCACGGTCACCTCCTCTCTTCTTCCTCTCTCTCACACATCTCCAGTCTCCAGGTCTGTGACTCTCCTCCACCTCACTGCCGGCCAACGCCTATTTTCTTACTTCTCAGCCTCTCTTGAGTCTCTTCTCCACCCTGTAAGTATTTTTTTTATTTTTTTTATATCTGTTATATTTTTTATAATTAGACACGAATCTCACTCAAATCTCGTTTTTATTTCTGTTATATGTTTAAATCTCAGATCTCCTAGATCTACATCTCGATCTCAGTTCAGATCTCCAAGTCCACTTTGTAAGTATTTTTAATTTATTAGACATGAATCTCAGCCTCTCTTACAGTTGGTAGTTGGTACTTAGTTCTAGCTTCCTTCTGTATAAGACCTAGTAGCTTTTTTTTGTAGATCTACACTTTTAATTCATATTTTTTTTAGATCTACAATAGAATATTTTCAGTTTTTAATTCATGAGCATGTATACAAGATAAAGATAGAGGTTACTTTATAATTTGTAGATCTATACTTTAAATTCATTATTTTTTAGATATAGAAGAAAATATATAGTTTGTAATTTAAAATTAGTACATGTCTTTGTAGATCTAAAATTGGAGTGTTATATGATTACTTGTGTATATTTTCACTTTTTATAAATGTATTATGGTTGTTGTGTTGTTTAATATATTTAGAAGAAAATATATTTAGCTGGTTGTTGTGTTGTTTAATATATGTTCTTGTTGTGGTTTAATCTACTTTATTGCAGTGGCTTAATACTTTAATATATGTTCATGTAACTCTTTTGTACTCTCTTTGACACTATAGATGTAAGTGTTAACCAATCTATAGAGCTTGATTAATCTACTGACTTGTATATGTTCTTGTTGTGGTTTAATCTACTTGTGTATGTTTAATATAGAGCTTGGTTTAATAGTTATATTGTTCTTTGATCAACTGTGTCAAATTAGTATACTATATAATTAGTTCTCACAGATCTTTTTCATTTATTTTCTTACACTTCTATCATTTAAAATAACTTGTATGTCATTTATTTTCTTACACTGTGTTAAATTAGTATACTATATAACTTTTGTTTTTTCTTACACTTTCTGTCATTTAAAATCAGTGAACATGTATACTTGTTTCAGTTTTTTACTGTTATTTTGTTATTTCAGGAATATATAGTTATATTGTTCTTTGATCAATCTAAATTACTATATATGTTGGCTGGAAATGTAATTTGTTTGCAGGGCTAGCCAACTATGCTTGTAGTGCCAGTTTGCACAAATGTCGCATTGCACAATGGCCAGTTTGCCAAAATGCTTATAATCTAAATTTTTGATTGTCTTATATGATTTTGGCACAGTTTGTTATCTTATATTAGTTTTTGAATGATTTTGGCACAGTAATAAAATTGATTTCTTGTTTACAAAAACTATTATCTTATATGAGTTTTTGTAAGAACCCTAATTCTGAAAATTGTATTCTATATTATGTAATTTATTATTATTAGTAATTATGAGCTAAATATAGAAAATATAATTTCCTATTGGATCCTGTAAACCCCCTGATTTTTCAAGAATTTTTAATTTGGAATTTTTCACAATTTTCTGGATTTTTTCTGGATTTTTTCTCTAATTAAAACTAAGGTATTTTGAATTTAAATAATTTTTAAATAATGTTAAATAATATTAAAATATTATAAAAATAATATTGTCTGGTGTAAAATAAAAAACTAGACATAGAGTAATTTTTCGGAAATTTATTGGACCCCGAAAGTATTTTTAAAGCCCTAAAAACCAAGTTTTTAATCAACCATAATTAAACCCGGTTTATTTAAAATAAACTAAACCGAACCAACCCAAACCGGTTTAGTAAACCCAACCCTGACCCTACGGGTCGGATCCGGGTCTAACTCGCGACCCGAAACCCGCTAGACCCGACCCGCATTCAATTCTTATCGGATCGGGCCGGATCCGCCTGACCCGACCCGCTTAGACCCGACCCGACCCGCATTAGCCAAATCCCTAACCGCCCTGAGTACCCGACCCCCCGTCTCCCCTCCAGCGGCTGAACTGTCGTGGCGCCTCGCCTCCCCGGCGTTGCTCCGACTCCCCGCAACCGGCCCCGCCTCCGCTGGCCTCGCCGTCCTTCTCTCCTCCAGCCCTCTCCCCGCAGAACCCGCAACCGGCCGCCCGCAGCCACCTCTCCCCTCCAGCAGCTCTGCCGTGCCTAGCCGACTCCGGCGACGCCCCTAGCAGCGAACCCTAGACCGGACACAGTACCCGCAGCCCGGACACGGCCCGAACACAGACCCAGTGTCTCGTGTCGACACGCGGATACGTGAAATCTCAGTTTTTGGAGCCCTGTTCAGGTACCCATTTCTCTCTCCTTGCTGCCCCGTTTTCTGCGGGATTTCGCAGAAGTTGATTTGGATGTGCGTGCACACCGGAATCAACGCGTATCCGCCGACAACGTCCCGTATCCGTCCTTTCTGGATCGCATCGTAACTTTGTGTACACACGTCGGATCGAAACGAAACTTGCCCCATCGGACTCGTAGCAATACGCTGGTTCTGTGACCCAAGTTTGGTTCGATTCTAAGAACGTTGACAAAATCGCGTATCGTGGGCCCCACAGGCTCCACTTGACGGACGATTTTGTGATCGGCTCATCGGAATCCAATTCTGGAAGTTCCGTTGGGTTCGTATTATCGTTCTTGGCTTGTTGACACTAAATTGGACGAATTTGGAGACCTTTGACCCTGACACATTTTTTGGTGCGAAGCGGGCCACATGTGGACCCCACTTTGACCTGAAAATGTCACTTTTGTCCCTGTGTCCAAATTGGACTCAAGGACAGGCGTTTCTAGCTATTTGATATTTTTTGGATCTGATGGTGATGTCTATTTCAGCAACCGGAGAACTATCTGCAAATTCCGCTGAAGTCAGAGCTACAATTGGAGCCGGAACCCCAGGCAAGTATACCTTGCCAAATCCTGCAGTTTTTGCTACTATTTACTTGACTTATATAATTGTTGTACATGCTTGACCTAGGACCGTGTGACTTACTTAGCGTCCGATTAATAGTCGGGTGCCAATACCGTACGCGGAGTTGTGTAACGTCACCTAGAGATGGATATCGTGACCCTTTACATTCTCGTACTTGTCTTATCAAGTACACCATAACCCAGGACACCTGACACAAATCATGAGACAGAATCTTTCTGAGATATTCATGGTGATTCTGTATAGGATACAGATTTTATGACATAGACATTATATTCTTAGATCATTATATGACTTGCTGCATTAGTTTTGATCTTGCGTGTCATGGACATGAGACGTGTGATTTCATTGGGTGGGGAGAGACACACAGGCTACAGGCTAATTATATATATATATATATATATATATATATATATATATCACTACATAGTAAACTACATAGTATAACTGCTACCGGCTCCCAGACACAGAGCTTGTAGTGGTCTCAGCCTAAGTTCTAGTGTTGCTCTCAACTTGCATTTCACATAGATGGTTATATAGTGTACCCTATTATTTCATATATTGCTGCACTGCATTTATTTTGGCATGAGTTATTTTGTACCTTGATATGTCCCCTGAGGACCTGGATCCGGATTATGTCCCCAGGATTAGCAGACGAGATCTACCCCGAGGTATACGGGACAGGAGCATTAGCAGGAGCAGAAGCAGAATCAGGTGCATACAGTGGAGCAGAACCAGGAACCGAGGACTAGGTGATTGTCATAGATTTTCTTGAGTATATGTTTCTTCCATACTCAGTTTGTGATGTTCTTTACATTCTTGTTTAAATGAACAATTGTATCAGACTTGATTATCGGATTGTTCCCCGATTTAATTACTTGTGACTTGATGTTTGATGTTTACATTCCTTTTGTTGATATTGATATATTCATTATGTGGATGAGATTAGTAAACCCTGATAGTTGTAATACAGCTTAAGTATGCCCTGATGGATCCATTAAATTGGGTTTGTCCATCGGTGTGTACTGCTGGCCATTGCCACGTATCTAGTCCCTCGATATTTTTGGACTGGGGCGTGACATGGTTTTTATGGTGGCCCATGCAGGTCTACGACTAAATTGTTCGGTTTCAACTTAGGGACCGAACATGCCTGCAATAAAAATAGGATAAATTTTTAGGATCTCATCCACTTGCTTGAAACGTTCTTGATATCTATATCGGATTCGAATCAATTTGTTGACTTGCATCCTGCCTTGATTCCCTTGTGCGTCTTTTATAGTTTATTTTGGATGCAGAGTAATGGAATCACAATCAAGCAACGAGACTTCTGCAGGAACACCACAAGGTGCTGTGGTCACCCAGGAAGATGAACTAACACCATAAGATAGATGTCAATCAACTCAATAAGGCGATCAAGTAGATCAACACTCTTCCAGCAGCAGCAGAGGAATCGACTGCAAGGACGCGGATAAGCCCTGGCGATGACCTTGGAATATTCGCAGAATCATGGAGTAGCTAATGTGCGTAAGTTTTTATAGTTTTCTGTTTCTAGTATTGCTTTAGTTCGTGCCTGCTGGTTCGTGACCTTAGACTTAGCCTGACAGTTTTAACTTGCTAATAATAGATAACCTAATGATAACCTAGTAATTTTGAACTTGCTAAAATAACCTAGAATATTTTATAAATGTTAACCTGATATGTTTTTGAAGGATAACCTGGTTTTCTAAACTGTAATTTTCTAGATTTCCTTCATTCGGAAAATTTCATAACTTCCATCGCTTAGGAAAATGATTTTCCCTATGTGTTATTCTTACACCCTCAACTTTGATTCTTCTTGATAGTAAAGTGCTTCGAACAATGTTTGCAACCGTGTCATCTCTGTTGACCGGTTATTCTTTGATTGCGAGGACGCAATCCTCTTAAGGGGGGTAGATTATAAACCCCCTGATTTTTCAAGAATTTTTAATTTGGAATTTTTCACAATTTTCTGGATTTTTTTGGAATTTTTCTCTAATTAAAACTAAGGTATTTTGAATTTAAATAATTTTTAAATAATGTTAAATAATATTAAAATATTATAAAAATAATATTAAAATATTATGAAAATAATATTAAAATATTATGATAATAATATTTTCTGCTGTAAAATGAAAAACTAGACATAGGATAATTTTTCGAGAATTTATTGGACTCCGGAAGTATTTTTAAAGCCCTAAAAACCAAGTTTTTAATAAACCCTAATTAAACCCGGTTTATTTGAAATAAACCAAACCGAACCAACCCAAATCGGTTTAGTAAACCCAACCCTGACCCTGCGGGTCGGATTCGGGTCTAACCCGCGACCCGAAACCCGCTAGACCCGACCCGCATTCAATTCTTATCGGATCGAGCCGGATTCGCCTGACCCGACCCGCTTAGACCCGACCCGACCCGCATTAGCCAAATCCCTAACCGCCCTGAGTACCCGACCCCCCGTCTCCCCTCTGGCGGCTGAACTGTCGTGGCGCCTCACCTCCCCGGTGTCGCTCCGACTCCCCGCAACCGGCCCCGCCTCCGCTGGCCTCGCCGTCCTCCTCTCCTCTAGCCCTCTCCCCGCAGAACCCGCAACCGGCCGCCCGCAACCACCTCTCCCCTCCAGCAGCTCTGCCGTGCCTAGCCGACTCCGACGACGCCCCTAGCAGCGAACCCTAGACCGACACAGTACCAGCAGCCCGGACACGGCCCGGACACAGACCCAGTGTCTCGTGTCGACACGCGGATACGTGAAATCTCAGTTTTTGGAGCCCTGTTCAGGTACCCATTTCTCTCTCCTTGCTGCCCCGTTTTTTGTTCCGTCTGTTGCAACGCGAACCCTGCGTGACCCTCTCGATGCCCGTGTAACCCGCTCGGTGCATCGCGTCCTGTGGCGATCGCAAACCGCGATCCAAAAGCATGTAAACCAACGCCCTATTTTACCCCATAACTGAGTACGCCCCGCCAAACGGGACGACTTGGTCGCGTGCGGTCTTTACCGATACGTGCGTGTCTTTGATACGGATGTGCGGGATTTCGCAGAAGTTGATTTGGATGTGCGTGCACACCGGAATCAACGCGTATCCGCCGACAACACCCCGTATCCGTCCTTTTTGGATCACGTCGTAACTTTGTGTACATACGTCGGATCGAAACAAAACTTGTGCCATCGGACTCGTAGCAATACGCTGGTTCTGTGACCCAAGTTTGGTTCGATTCTGAGAACGTTGACAAAATCGCGTATCGTGGGCCCCATAGGCTCCACTTGACGGGCGATTTTGTGATCGGCTCATCGGAATCCAATTCTGGAAGTTCCGTTGGGTTCGTATCATTGTTCCTGACTTGTTGACACTAAGTTGGACGAATTTGGAGACCTTTGACCCTGACACATTTTTCGGTGCGAAGTGGGCCATATGTGGACCCCACTTTGACCTGAAAATGTTATTTTCGCCCCTGTGTCCAAATTGGACTCAAGGACAGGCGTTTCTAGCTATTTGATATTTTTTGGATCTGATGGTGATGTCTATTTCAGCAACCGGAGAACTGCCTGCAAATTCCGCTGAAGTCAGAGCTACAATTGGAGCCGGAACCCCAGGCAAGTGTACCTTGCCAAATCCTGCAGTTTTTGCTACTATTTTCTTGACTTATATAATTGTTGTACATGCTTGACCTAGGACCGTGTGACTTACTTGTCACGCCCCGAGGCGTCCCCCGAGTCGCGACCGTCGTGCGGGCCTGGAATTGCGCCCGCACAAGGCTTTAATGATTTGCATAGCAATCACATATTCAGAGTACGCAGATAAATTGAAACACAGATTTGAAACATGGAAAAGTTTTCTTTATTGATAATGAACATCTATTACAAACTCTTGAACGAGTTAGCTAATATGCCAAACGGCTTACAAAGAGATGACTCAAAATGAGATAGCAGTCCTGTACATTACATCCCTTTATAAACTCAAAATAATAAGGACCTCCTGGCTGGAGGATAGCTTTGCCACGGAGCTGCATTTGTGTATGAAGAGTTGCAGGCTCCTGACTCCAAAATGCTTCGAGGGGCGCGGTGAAGATGCGCCAACAGCTGGACTGGATCGGGAAGACGACTTCGGCTCCTCGCTCGGTTCGCCTTAGTGCGGAGAACCTGTTTCAACGAGGGTCAGCATATCGAAATATGCTGGTGAAGGCGAGCTAGCCTGACTATACCAATCAACACGTTGTTTTAATGAAGCATGCATATTTGTGGGTTTCTATCTTGCCTTAGTTCATTTACAAGTAAGCAGCATATAGAATTTACTGAAATAAACTTGCCACCGTTCGGTGGATTTTACCTGCCCGCTGAATTACCTGCACAATACTTACCTTGCCTTCCCTGCCACGGAGACACAAGTTAGTATGCAACAGGTTTAAATATACACGTTGAACACACGATGCATTGCAAGCTATATTCACACGATAAATACACGAGGCGTTGCAAGCATATACACACGAGGATCACTGGCTTGATGCCATATGGACTAGTCAAGGACAAGGATAGCATGCAACGAGAAAACACGAGGAGCTCAGAAAACACGATACGTTGCAAGTTATCCCGTCCGCACACGATTTGACTATAAACACGAAGTCTGCCCGGATCGGATCGGTGCCAGTGCCCCAGCAACCGTCCGCAGAACTTATTATCCTTGTGCACAAGTTGTCCGTGATCGAACACACGATGTTTAGTTAAATTATCACTTCACGCAGTTGAGGCAACACGAGTAATGCATGGTTCATTTGCATAGCCTCTAGGAACAGTTTTGCGCATGCACGATATGATTCATAAATAGCACAATTTATAGAAGAAGATATATTCTAACTACAATTTATGCATATGATGAATATTCCGAACGAACAAGCATGCAAGTAAGTAACCGTTCACGAATTTGATTGACAAGCAGTATTAACCAAGTCTATTCTCTTTTATCTTGGTTTCTTTTATTATTACTTGGTATCGTTTGATTGGGGCAAAGGAGAATGCAGATTATTAGCTTTGAAGCTTGGAAGCAGGGCTAGCTAATCGGGTTGGTAGCCACTCACTTCGATGTTTGGAATGGAGAAGGAAAGAGGCGCTTCACGACTCGCTCGTAAGCCGCCTACTGCTCGTTCACCTGCACACGAACAGCTCGATTAATACTTCTTCCTCTCTTTCCAATCTCGGAATTGAAGTGCAGTTCAATGAACGAAAACAATGAAAACCATCGAAACCGTTCAAGGAAAACAAGCAAATCCCAAAACCAACTCAAAGCACGAAAGCAATAAGCGACATCGAAAACCGAGGCAATAAAAGATAGCAGCGGAGAGGTCCCTCCTGACTCTGCCGCTAAGTCGATCCCGGGGGCACGGTCCACTAAATATGGGAATCGATTCCGAAGAAACAAATCCATAACGAGGACGAGTTCTTAATTCAATCTATCCCGATCGAACGATACCGTCTTGTGTTTCTTAGCCGCGCTCTCCGCACCGGGAGAACGGGGCGCTACATTACTTAGCGTCCGATTAATAGTCGGGTGCCAACACCGTACGCGAAGTTGTGTAACGTCACCTAGAGATGGATATCGTGACCCTTTACATTCTCGTACTTGTCTTATCAAGTACACCATAACACCGGACACCTGACACAAATCATGAGACAGAATATTCCTGAGATATTCATGGTGATTCTGTATAGGATAAAGGTTTTATGACATAGACATTATATTCTTAGATCATTATATGACTTGCTGCATTAGTTTTGATCTTGCGTGTCATGGACATGAGACGTGTGATTTCATTGGGTGGGGAGAGACACACAGGCTACAGGCTGATTATATATATATATATATATATATATATATATATATATATATATATATATATATATATATATATATATATATATATATATATATCACTACATAGTAAACTACATAGTATAACTGCTACCGGCTCCCAGACACAGAGCTTGTAGTGGTCTCAGCCTAAGTTCTAGTATTGCTCTCAACTTGCATTTCACATAGATGGTTATATAGTTTACCCTATTGTTTCATATATTGTTGTACTGCATTTATTTTGGCATAAGTTATTTTGTACCTTGCTATGTCCCCTGGGGACCTGGATCCGGATTATGTCCCCAGGATTAGCAGACGAGATCTACCCCGAGGTATACGGGACAGGAGCATTAGCAGGAGCAGAAGCAGAAGCAAAATCAGGTGCATACAGTGGAGCAGAACCAGAAACCGAGGACTAGGTGATTGCCATAGATTTTCCTGAGTATATGTTTCTTCCATACTCAGTTTGTGATGTTCTTTACATTCTTGTTTAAATGAACAATTGTATCAGACTTGATTATCGGATTGTTCCCCGATTTAATTACTTGTGACTTGATATTTGATGTTTACATTCCTTTTGTTGATATTGATATATTTATTCTGTGGATGAGATTAGTAAACCCTGATAGTTGTAATACAGCTTAAGTATGCCCCGATGGATCCATTAAATTGGGTTTGTCCATCGGTGTGTACTTTCTCGCGTAAAGTAAAGAGTTTATCAGTAACAGCTCATTACCCGCGTATATTTTCCCCACGCGTAAATTAAACAAATAGCAGCAGCTCATCCCGCGTAAAGCAGTCAAACAGCAAACCGATCACCACACTGCGTATACTCCTCCGCGCGTAAACCACAGCAGCAGCAGTATCAAACCACCGCTTATTTTACCCCGCTTAAACTTTTTCTTTCACTACGCGTAAAACCAACCTTTGTGTAATTTCCTTTCATCACGCGTAAAACCCAAACCATAACTATTAGGAGAAGAAAATATCAGCAGCAGAAGCAAAATTCAACTTTGCTTTGCTTTCCCACACGTGTAAGTCTCTCATTTCACCACTCCTTAAAAATATCCTCAACCGCACACCTAAACCAATAAAAGAAAAACCGCAGTGGCAACAGTTTCTTACCCATTAAGTAAATTCCATCGCCTCCTTATTCCTATATATATATATATATATATCACAACTCTCCTAAAAAAAAATATAATTCCACTTCTTACACCAAAGCTTAACCACTGTTGTGGACAATTGCACTATACAGAACTTGTTCCGCAAGTATACCTTGCCACAAGTACTCTTATTTACATTCCAAATGATGCATGATTCTATTTTATTTATGTATTTGCATTGGACCTTGTTTATGAGACCACCCCAGTATTATGGAGCATTATTTGGTTCATTAGCCGTGACACAGTGGCTACACGAGTTGTGAGTCTCATATAGCTCTCGGACTACATATTGGGTTGGCCGCCTGTATGTATAAGCCGTGCGTTAGGGATGACTGCTGATAGAAACTTTGTATGCTAGAAGACCTAGCAGTTATTTAGAGGATTTATCATGTTATGGATATGGCATGCTTAGAGCATGGGGTGGGGAGAACAATAAGTAAAATATTTGGGCTCTTTTGCACTTTTTCTTGTACGCCTGGATTCTCCACCGGAGAAACGGGTGATGATGACCACTATATATTACTGGCGGCCTCTGCCGTTCAAAAGACAACATGATTTGAGGCTCCTGATTCTCTGAGAGGGTCATGTCTATCCCATATTTTTAGCCAGATAGCCCACTTGGTGGAAAGTTGTTCTCAAACTGCATTCACTTAGACGGTTAGGAGACCCGTTGGATATTTATATTTCAGTACTTATTGGCATATTTTTATGTATCTTGTTATGTCCCTCTGAGGACCTGGTCCCTTTCCAGATATGGACGAACCGGAGTACCCACAGGAGTACGGACCGGGACCTGACTCTACGTACCTGACTGAGGAGATCTTACCCTCAGAATATCTGTGATTTATCAACGGTGTTTAGCTATTTTGCTACTTCAGGATAGTCGTTTTGTAGTGGATTTGTTTCCACCCGACTATCAGACTTGATACTCATTTTGGATATCCAGTTATTATTCAGCGTTATTTTCCTACCGATTATTTGTGCTGTGGATGAGACATAGATTTGATGTGACTTGTTATGACAGTATATTACCACTGATGGATTTGCATATTCATATACAGCGTACGTGTGTATATAATTTTCACATATTGGAGTTCGTATACATACGGCTGGGCGTGTTACGTATTCTTGGTCCTACGTATTTTGGGACTGGGGCGTGACATATTTTTGGTGGTGGCCCATATAGGTCCTCGATATATTGTCTTGGTTACGTAACTGTACCAAACAAGCCTGCGTATAGGGATAGAGTATAAGGATCTCATCCATGCTTGACAGAAACCTCATTATTCTTTCCCACCATCCTATATTTAGTTTACGTCGAAGACCCTTTACCCCTGTTGGCGTAAAGAGCCAAATGACTATCTTGTTGGCATAAAGACTAAACTATGTAGAAGACTGCCTATTTTACGCTACAGTTATAAAAACTGTTAACTACGTTCCAATAGTGTTCTTAATCCTGCGTAGGACATGACATGTAAGCCACATAGGTAAATATCTAGCGTAAACCTGATGATTCCTGAACCCAGCATAAATAGCTTGATTAGGCGTAGTGAGCGTGTTATTACAGTCTTAGCTTTAGCTTTCTCAGTCATAACTAATTAAGAACCAAATCTCGTGCATTAAATGCAGAGATATGCCTCGAGCCCTGTACAAAAATAGCTTTTTGACTTAGCATCTAATTTTGTCTCATCTTGAGCGTAAAACTCATTACTGTAGGTAGCGTATGCAGAAGCCCAACTTTTCTTCCTCATTAGAAGCGTAAAAATGACTTTGTATTAAACGATGACCTGGGTCTCTGTGCAAAATCATCATCACAACCGTCCTCTCGATCATCGTGTAGTACTTTCTGTCAGATGTCAGGATCACTGATTTGACTGACAAATTCGTCCGAGGGAAAACAAAAAGATCTTCGAACAACTTTACGCTACAACGTATGTTAGATTTTACGAGCAGAATTTATGCATTAGACTTTACGCACGACAACTTTTACGCAGACTTTTTCCCAGACAGTTCTGAAGCCCTATTTTACGCGAACAGTTTTGAAGCTCTATTTTGCTGATTTCTTTGAGTCTCTGTTTTACGCAGATAACTCTAAAAACCTTACCTTACGCTTCTCTGCTTTACGCAGATATTTCTGAAACCATATTTTATGCCAATAATTTTACATCTCTGTTTGATCCCTGTAATCCTTATAAACGTTATGTACATCACCTACAGAGAGATGGATATGCAGAAGGGATGTATTGTCACCGATGGTGACTCAACTCCTGGAGTCAATGGTCAGACTCAAGGAGAGACCTCAACGAATCCTAGACTTTCAGGACTAGATGGACAGATTCACAATCAAGTTCCATCTGACTTTCACATTCCACCTAATGGAAACCTTCCAGTATCATCGACACCGCAGGATGGTCAGGCTCAACTGTTCCAATTCTTCCAGATGATAATGAAGGAACAGCAACAACAGGCCGCCACACTAGCTACAGAGCAGAGACAGCAAGCAGCAGAACAGAGACAAGAGTTCCTAGTAGCACTTGAAAGGATGGCTGCAAAGACTACTACACCAGCTCAATCACTAGCTCTAGAACCTCGAGCTAGAGTTGGTTTAGTAAAGGACTTTATGAAAATGGGTCCAAGATCGTACAAAGGCATTGAAAGCCTAGAAAAAACTACCAACTGGATCACTCACACTCAGAAGTTATTAGAAGCATCGCAGCTACCTACAAAGCTGTGGATGACAGGTGTGAGGACGCTTTTAGATGGTAATGCTCATCACTGGTGGGAATCCATGGAGTGCTAGTTGGGCACATACCAGACATGGGAGCAATTCCTAGAGTGCTTTGAAAGAAAATACTTCCCAGACACTATCAAAGATGCAATATACGATCAGTTTCTCCACCTGGAGAAAGGGAACAAAACAGTGGACGATTATGATGCTGAATTTAGTCGCCTCAGTAAATATGGCGCTACTTTGATACCAGATGACTTGGCTAAGGCTAAGAGGTTTCATCGTGGATTGATTAAAGAGCTCAAACACTATACTAGCTCCCAGTCCCGAATCTCTTATGTCGAGTTACTAACAGAAGCCAGATTGCAAGAAACTATTAGCCGAGGAAAAGGAGGCCAACTGAGGACGCAACAAGGATCAACAAGGACACAACAAGGAGGACCTATCAGACGTCCTTTAGCTCAGCAACAGCAGTACCAACACAGAGCATGACCATACCAGATTTAGAGAAACCCTAATGCAATTATTGTGGGAGACGCGGGCACCTCTCAAGGGACTGTCGGGTCTGTTTGGGACAATGTATGAGATGTGGTTCCGGACAACATATATTAAAGAACTGTCCTATGCAACAAGCAGTGACCCTTCCACCAACAGCACAGAGACTAGCACTTCCAGCACCCAAGCCAGCTCAGCAAATGATGAGACCATGAGCACCTCGACCTCCAGCAGCAGGAGGATTTCAGCGAGGACCACCACTACCTACCCAGGAGGATCAATACCTGAGAGCTAGTCATGGACAGCCATAGAGGAACGGACAAGCTTTTGCAATAGAAGTAGATGATATAAATCAGGAAATTGATATCATAGCAGGTATCACTCTTGCTTTTACTTTTACTGCTACGATATTGTTTGATACTGGAGCCACCCACTCATTCATATTATCTAGTTTTATTGCCAAACACAATATTACCTCTACACCTTTACCTAGTTGTATTAGAATTCTTACCGGGGGAGGAGTTGTACCTATTAGTAGAATTTATAGAACGTGTCCTATAGTGATACGTGGCAGAGAAATGAATGCCCGGCTCTTAGTCCTTCCTATGCCAACTTTTGATATTGTGCTCGGAATGGACTGGCTAAGCAAGTATCATGCTTTCTTCGATTGCTTTGGAGGAAGCATTCTTTTCAAGGTACCAGGTCAACCTGAACTTGAGTTTGCACGAGGATCCACAGAAATACTTGATGGTATGTAGCTCGCAATGGACGATGTTGTCTATCATCATATTATTTCAGAATTCCAAGATGTCTTCCCAGAAGAATTACCAGGACTACCCCCAGATAGAGACATAGAGTTTTCGATTGAATTAACACTGGGAGCAGCACCTATAGCATCACATGTTTATAGACTGACGAAGAAGGAGATGGATGAACTAAAGACACAATTGAAAGAATTAGAAGAAAAATGTTTCATCCGACCAAGTGCATCACCCTGGGGAGCACCAGTGTTGTTCGTACCAAAGAAGGATGGATCAGTACGTATGTGCATTGACTATATAGCCTTGAATGCAGTGACAGTGAAGAATAAATATCCACTACCACGCATTGATGACCTATTTGACCAACTTAGTGGAGCCAAGATGTTCTCAAAGATAGATTTAAGATCGGGATATCACCAGGTGAAGGTACGGAAGTAGGACATCCCGAAAACCGTATTCCGGACAAGATACGGTCACTACGAGTTTTTGGTCATGCCATTTGGATTGACCAATGCTCCAGCTATCTTTATGGACTTAATGAATTGAGTCTTCCATCAGTATTTAGACCAGTTCGTGATTGTCTTCATAGATGATATACTTGTCTATTCAAAGAGCCACGAGGAACACGAGAAGCACCTACGAATTGTTCTAGAGACCTTGAGAAGAGAGCAGTTATATGCAAAACTCAGTAAATGTGAGTTCTTCTTGGACAAAGTTTCATTTCTTGGACATGTCGTTATAGGAGATGGTATTTCTGTTGATCCAGAAAAGATCTCGGCAGTCGAGACATGGCCTGTTCCTAAATCAGCAGCAGAGGTGAGAAGTTTCCTTGGACTTGCGGGATATTACCGTCGGTTCGTGGAGAACTTCTCAAGAATAGCAACACCTATGACTCGGTTGACATGCAAAGATCAAGAGTTCATATGGACCAACGAGTGTCAAGCCGCTTTCAAAGAATTGAAGAAGCGACTGACTACAGCACCAATATTAACTATTCTATCAGGATCAGGAGGCTATGTGATTTACAGTGACGCATCAGGAAAAGGCTTGGGATGCGTATTGATGCAGCATGGCAAGGTGATTGCATATGCATCTAGGCAATTATGAGTACATGAGAAGAATTATTCAACTCATGACTTGGAACTTGCAGCCGTTGTATTTTCTCTGAAGTTATGGAGACATTACTTATATGGAGAACGAGTGGAAATATATACATACCACAAAAGTCTCAAGTATGTCTTCACACAGAAAGAGTTAAATATGAGGCAACGTCGATGGCTCGAGTTGATGAAAGATTTCGAGATAAAGTTATATTATCATCCGGGCAAGGCTAACGTTGTAGCAGACGTATTAAGCCGGAAGCCAACAGTTTACCTCTTGACAACACAGAAAGAATTATTGAAGGACTTGCAAAGTCTTGGCATTGAAGTAATATTTTTCGGAGCAGATGGGACATTAGCCAACTTACAAGTACAATCATCACTAGTAGAAAGAATCAAGACAGCATTGCCTACAGACGCCAGATTCAAAAGATTAAAAGAAAGAACAGAAGCTGGAGAGCAGACAATACTGCATATTCATAATGATGGGACATTACGATGTGGTAATCGTCTATATGTTCCAAATGGAGAAATTCGACAGGAGCTGATGACAGAAGCACATAATTCAATATATTCTATTCATCCGGGAGGCACCAAGATGTATTGTGACTTAAGACAGCATTTTTGGTGGCATGGAATGAAGAGAGAGATAGCTCATTTTGTAGCTAAATGTTTAATATGTCAGCAAGTAAAAGTGGAGCATCAGAGAACAGCAGGATTATTGCAACCACTTCCGATTCCAGAGTGAAAGTGGGAGCACATCACTATGGACTTCGTTACGGGTTTTTCCAAGAGTCCAAGTGGAAGAGATGCAGTATGGGTAATAGTGGACCGACTCACCAAGCCAGCCCATTTCTTACCTTTCAAAGTTGGCCAATCTACAGAAGCTTTGGCTGACTTATATATGAGACAGATCGTAAGATTGCACGACGTACCAGTCAGCATTGTGTCGGACAGGGATTCACGCTTTACATCACATTTTTGAAAAAGCATGCAAGAAAGCCTTAGAACTCGTCTGAAATTTAGTACATCTTATCATCCGCAAACAGACGGGCAGTCAGAACGTACTATTCAGACATTAGAAGATATGTTGAGGGCTTGTATGTTAGACTTTGGAGGATCATGGGAGGACTACCTACATCTTGTAGAGTTTTCTTACAACAATAGCTATCAGACGAGCATCCAGATGGCTCCGTTTGAAGCATTGTATGGAAGGAAGTGTAGGTCTCTTATGTGTTAAAATGATGTAGGAGAACGTCAGATTCTGGGACCTGAGTTAGTGGTCAACACCATTGAGACAGTTAAGAAGATACAAGGACACTTGCGAGCAGCGCAAGACAGGCAGAAATAATGGACAGACCATCATCGTCGTCCCTTGGAGTTTGTAAGCCCCCTGATTTTCAGAAATTATTAATTTGGACTTTTCATAATATTCTGGAATTTTTTGGGTTTTTTCTGTAATTAAAATCAGGGTTTTAATTATTAAATAATTTTTAATTGTTAATAAAATAATATTAAAATATTATGAAAATAATATTTTTGTGTGTAAAATGAAAAAAACTGGACTTAGGGTAATTTTCTGGGATTTATTGGGCCCCGGACCTATTTTTAAGCACCTGAAAACTATTATTTATTTACTTATGTATTTATTTATTTATTTTAATTAATTATTTAACCCAAGCCCAACCTAGGCCCAGCCCAACCCTAGGCCCAGCCCAACCCTAGGCCCAGCCCGATTGGGTTATCGGGTCGGGTCGGGTCCGCCCGACCGAACCCGCCCGACCCGTGAACCCGCCTCTTCCCCAGCCTCTTCCCCACGAATCCGCTCGGCTGACCGCCTCCGGGCCACCCCCGCGAGGCCGCCCAGCCACCGACCTCCCTCCTTCCGCAGCTGCCCGCCGCATCCGGACACTCGATCCCCTTCCTCTTCATCCTTCTTCTTCTCCACAGCGCCGCCGCCAGCGCCGCCTCCGCCCGCCCCAGCGCTCCGCCCAGCCGCCTCCGCGACCCGCACGGCCGCCCAGCTCCGGCCGCCGTCCAAACCCCTAACCCTAATTTCCCTTTGTGTCAGGACACCTGTCGGACACGTGTCGGACACGATTTTTTCGGGTTTTTAGGACCCTGTTCAGGTATGCGTATCTTTCTGCTCCTAACCCCATTTTCAATTCCATCAATTGCGTTGCGTATCCTGTATGACCCTCTCGGTGCCCGGATAAACCGCTCGGGGCATCGCGTCATGTGGTGATCGCACACCGCGATCCAAAAACAGGAAAAACAACGACCCGATTCACCCCGGAACTGGGTACGCCCCGCCAAACGGGACGACTTGGTCGCGCGTGGTCTTCACAGATACGTGCGCGTCGTTGATACGGACGTGTGAGATTTTGCGAAAGTCGATTCGGGTGTGCGTGCACACCGGGATCAACGCGTATCCGCAGACACCGTCCCGTATCCGCCTTTTTTGAATCATGCCCTAACTTTGTGTACACACGTCGGATCGAAACGAAACTTACACCATCGGACTCGTAGCGATACGCTGGTCCTGTGACCCAAGTTTGGTTCGATTCTGAGAACGTTGACAAAATCACGTGTCGTGGGCCCCACAGGCCCCGTTCGACGGGCGATTTTGTGATCGGCTCATCGGAATCCAATTCTGGAAGTTCCGTTGGGTTCGTATCATCGTTCCTGACCTGTTGACACTAAGTTTGGTGAATTTGGAGACCTCTGACCCTGACACATTTTTTGGTGCAAGGCGGGCCCACATGCGGACCCCGTTTTGACCCAAAATTGTCATTTTTGCCCTTGTCTCCAAATTGGACTCAAGGATAGGCGTTTCTAGCTATTTGATATTTTTTGAGCATGATGGTAATGTTTATTTCAGCATCCGGAGACATTTCTAGAAATTTCCTGAGGATAGAACTGTAGTGGGATCCAAACATCAGGCAAGTACCTGCACTTCAAGTTTATTCTTTATATTGTGATAATTAGTTCCTTGCTCTACTAGCACCATTGGATGTTTACACGTAATGTTAGAATACTGGATTTTATGTCTTGAATATTGGATTTCATGTCTTGCTTTTCGTGTCGGGTGGGAGAATACTAGGAGGCATGTGGTTTACCCTTCCCCCTGTCATGTCTGATAGCTGTTGGTACGCGACTGTACCATCAGCCTGATACTCGATTATTCATGTCTGATAGCCGTCTATGACGTGCCTGATTAGCCTTATAACCCCCTACATGCCAACTATGTATTCTAAATACACACTTACACACACATAGTTTCTTGTCGTGTTGCAGTTCCTGTTATCTTGTTATAGTTCCATTTTCCTGTCTCATTATATTTCCTATTTACTCATATTCCTGATTTACAGCAATTAACCCTTAGTTATTGTTACCTCTTATTTATGCATATCCTCAACATGATACTTGTCAGTTCTTTTCTACTTGTCATAAATATTTAGTTTAATCTTTGTTGTGCATTGTATACTTTGCTCCTTTCCTGACTGGATCCGTTGATTTAGGCGATGATGAGGACTTTGCCCCCACCTATTATAGTCCCTATGAGGTAGCAGGTGATACCATTGAGGAGCCGGTTCCCACTCAGGAGACTACTTCTGAGGAGTAGTTAGTAGATAGTTATTATTTTTCTTTCAGTCTAGTAATCGGGATTGTCCCCGATTTATCTTCTGGTTATGTACTAAACTATGGATCTGGTTGTCACATTTCGTTTATGAAATCTTAACATTTCTATTCCCCTGTCATTATCATTGTCTATTTATTCTGTGGATGAGCTAGATGTTAAATTACCTGTGAATATGATCTAGACAGCGTACTACCGCCGACACTGCGGCGTAGGCTGGATGTACTCACGAACTCGTGCCCGAATATCCGGGTGTGGGTCGTGACACATTTTTATGGTGGCCCATGCAGGTCAACGACTAAATTGTTTGGTTTCAACTTCGGGACCGAACAGGCCTGCAATAAGATAAGGATAAGTTTAGGATCTCATCCACTTGCTTGAATCGTTCTTGACATCTATCTTGGATTTGAATTGATTCATTGACTTGCATCCTGCCTTGATTCCTGTGCGCCCCTTATCGTTTATTTTAGATGCAGAGTAATGGACCTATCAGCAAGCGACGAGGTTCCTACAAGATCACCACGAGATGCTCTACCAGCACTCGAACTGAAACCACCTTGGTACCACAAGCAGCACTCTCCCAGCTAGCCCAGCAACAGCAGAGGGCACCACCACAAGGATGCGGACAAGCTTCCGCGATGACCGTGGAGAACGCGCAGACTCTTGGAGTAGCTAATGCGCGTAAGTGATTTGTAGATACTGTTTCTAGTATCGTTTAGCTCGTGCCTATTGGTTCGTGACCTCAGCCCCAACCTAGTAATTTTGAACTTGCTAATAACCTGGTATGCTTTTATAGTTGATAACTAAAGAGATTGCAGAGTCTTTTGTTATGATTATTTGTTTTTATTTTGTGAACTTAAATAATTTGTACCTCCTTTCATCATCATCTAGCGCACTTAATTTTGATGTACTTGACTTATGCTGCTATTCTATAGCCTAGTTTTGCAAGCTTACTCTTTATCGAGCTTGTTCATGACCAGTGTATTATTGGGGAGGCCCACAATGATACATTTCAGAATCAGTGTATTACGGTCTGATTAACCATAGTGCGCTTGATTCGCCCTTCGAAATAATACTTTAAGTGGATTGAGATATGTACTGATTAGTAGACAAATATACTTGTCCTAGACATGTCTGAGCATATCGTATCGGTTACATAACTGTACTAGTACGAGCAGGCGAACAAAGGATTACCAAAATAGGATTTCAATCCACAACTGCTTTGACAAATTCCCAATTGAATTCTTTAAATGCCTTGATTCCGATACTTCTAATCTATTACCTCGCCCTTGAAACTCTTTATTATTGATCTCCGTCTTCCCTTATTTTGGAAAGACGAAACCTCGTGCTTGATATAAGTTTGATACACGGAGAGTACTAGATATACCTCATAGGCCGATCACATATTTGAGGATTATTCTTCCGTAATTAAGGACATATCATATGTAATATGATCGGCGTTGAAGTTTCGAGGATTGAAGGACATGAGTAAACAAATTAAGGAACATTTTCTTAAGGTATATAGCCTTATGTGATGGATGGGTAAATTCTAAGTTGGGTAGCAGTGCATTGTCAACTCGAGATAAATTTCTTTTAGATTGTGACCGAGTAAGATTAGATTGGGAGAGGTTCAAGCCATTCTAATTTTAAAAATCTAGAGGATTAATGGACTTCAAAATTCTTGATATTGAGGACCCAATAATTATACCTTGGGTACATGATTTAAATTTGGAATAATGAAGGTAAAATCATCAATTTGAATTTAGAGGATAAAAATATAGAATTTCAGACTTGAATATTGGTGGATTGCATTTAAATTATTTTTAATTTGATGATTGGGATTAAGAATTAAAATTTGATGGTTGGACTACCTATTTGAAACGTTGAGGATGTGAATGGAGTTTAAAAAGTCGGAGCATACAAAACTTTATAAGTGAAAATGGAAATAATATTGGACTCGGATTACTGCTATAGGAGATTATAATAGTTAGAGATCGTGAGGTAAAATTTACATGCTTATTTAAATTTGAAGATGTTATAAGGATTTAATTTAAATTTGGATATGGATATGCATAATTTGAGAAAGTGAGAAGAGATAACTATAGGTGGAAATTTTGATTGGAACAGTGGTCATCTTAACCTTGAAGTGATTGCAATGGATACGATTAGAATTTTGATTATCGCAAGAAGATTGCGATTGACTTGTCTTATGTACATAAAGGATTAATAGATTATGGCTTAATTTTAATTTCGAGGACGAAATTTTTATAAGTTGGGTAGATTGTAAGCCCCCTGATTTTCAGAAATTATTAATTTGGACTTTTCATAATATTCTGGAATTTTCTGGGATTTTTTTGTAATTAAAATCAGGGTTTTAATTATTAAATGATTTTTAATTATTAATAAAATAATATTAAAATATTATGAAAATAATATTTTTGTGTGTAAAATGAAAAAACTGGACTTAGGGTAATTTTCTGGAATTTATTGGGCCCCGGACCTATTTTTAAGCACCTGAAAACTATTATTTATTTACTTATGTATTTATTTATTTACTTAATTAATTATTTAACCCAAGCCCAACCTAGGCCGAGCCCAACCCTAGGCCCAGCCCGATTGGGTTATCGGGTCGGGTCGGGTCCGCCCGACCGAACCCGCCCGACCCGTGAACCCGCCTCTTCCCCACGAACCCGCTCGGCTGACGGCCTCCGGCGCCACCCCTGCGAGGCCGCCCAGCCACCGACCTCCCTCCTCCCGCAACTGCCCGCCGCCTCCGGACACTCGATCCCCTTCCTCTTCCTCCTCCTTCTTCTCCACAGCGCCGCAGCCTCGAGCCGCCGCCAGCGCCGCCGCCTCGAGCTGCCGCCAGCGCCGCCTCCGCCCGCCCCAGCGCTCCGCCCATCCGCCTCCGCGACCCGCACGGCCGCCCAGCTCCAGCCGCCGTCCAAAACCCTAACCCTAATTTCCCTTTGTGTCAGGACACGTGTCGGACACGGTTTTTCCGAATTTTTAGGACCCTGTTCAGGTATGCGTATCTTTCTGTTCGTAACCCCGTTTTCGATTCCGTCAATTGCGTTGCGAAGCCTGTATGACCCTCTCGGTGCCCGGACAAACCGCTCGGGGCATCGCGTCCTGTGGTGATCGTACACCGCGATCTAAAAATAGGAAAAATAACGACCCGATTCACCCCGGAACTGGGTACGCCCCGCCAAACGGGACGACTTGGTCGCGCGCGATCTTCACAGATACGTGCGCGTCGTTGATACGGACGTGTGGAATTTCGCGGAAGTCGATTCGGGTGTGCGTGCACACCGGGATCAACGCGTATCCGCGGACACCGCCCCGTATCCGCCTTTTCTGAATCATGCCCTAACTTTGTGTACACACGTCGGATCGAAACGAAACTTGCGCCATCGGACTCGTAGCAATACGCTGGTCCTGCGACCCAAGTTTGGTTCGATTCTGAGAACGTTGACGAAATCGCGTGTCGTGGGCCCCACAGGCCCCGCTCGACGGGCGATTTTGTGATCGGCTCATCGAAATCCAATTCTGGAAGTTCCGTTGGGTTTGTATCATCTTTCCTGACCTGTTGACACTAAGTTTGGTGAATTTGGAGACCTTTGACCCTGACACATTTTTCGGTGCAAAGCGGGCCCACATGCGGACCCCGTTTTGACCCGAAATTGCCATTTTTGCCCTTGTCTCCAAATTGGACTCAAGGACAGGCGTTTCTAGCTATTTGATATCTTCTGAGCATGATGATAATGTTTATTTCAGCATCCGAAGACATTTCTGGAAATTTTCTGAGGATAGAACTATAGTGGGATCCAAACATCAGGCAAGTACCTGTACTTCAAGTTTATTCTTTATATTGTGATAATTAGTTCCTTGCTCTACTAGCACCATTGGATGTTTACACGTAATATTAGAATACTGGATTTCATGTCTTGAATATTGGATTTCATGTCTTGCTTTCCGTGTCGGGTGGGAGAATACTAGGAGGCATGTGGTTTACCCTTCCCCCTGTCATGTCTGATAGCTGTTGGTATGCGACTGTACCATCAGCCTGATTCTCGATTATTCATGTCTGATAGCCGTCTATGACGTGCCTGATTAGCCTTATAACCCCCTACATGCCAACTATATATTCTAAATACACACTTACACACACATAGTTTCTTGTCGTGTTGCAGTTCCTGTTATCTTGTTGTAGTTCCATTTTTCTGTCTCATTATATTTCCTGTTTACTCATATTCCTGATTTACAGCAATTAACCCTTAGTTATTGTTACCTCTTATTTATGCATATCCTCAACATGATACTTGTCAGTTCTTTTCTACTTGTCATAAATATTTAGTTTAATATTTGTTGTGCATTGTGTACTTTGCTCCTTTTCTGACTGGATCCGTTGATTTAGGCGATGATGAGGACTTTGCCCCCACCTATTATGGTCCCTATGAGGTAGCAGGTGATACCATTGAGGAGCCGGTTCCCACTCAGGAGACTACTTCTGAGGAGTAGTTAGCAGATAGTTATTATTTTTCTTTCAGTCTAGTAATCGGGATTGTCCCCGATTTATCTTCTGGTTATGTACTAAACTATGGATCTGGTTGTCATATTTTGTTTATGAAATCTTAACATTTCTATTCCCCTGTCATTATCATTGTCTATTTATTCTGTGGATGAGCTAGATGTTAAATTACCTGTGAATATGATCTAGACAGCGTACTACCGCCGACACTGCGGCGTAGGCTGGACGTACTCACGAACTCGTGCCCGAATATCCGGGTGCGGGTCGTGACAGAGTTTAAAGAGGAAGATCATGTCTTCTTAAGGATATCACCTACCAGAGGCACCATCCGATTCGGAGGGCGTGGCAAGTTAAGTCCAAGATATATTGGACCATTTGACGTGCTAGAGAGAGTGGGAGAAGTAGCATATCGACTTGCACTACCACCTTCACTTGAGGGAGTACATGATGTATTCCATGTATCGCAACTCAGACGATATGTGGCAGACAACAGTCATATTCTTGACCATTCAAAAATCACCATTGGGCCGAGCTTATCATATCAAGAACAACCCGTGGGAATTCTCGATCGTCGAGAGAAAGTATTGAGAAAACAGTCTATTCCCTTAGTCCGCGTAGCATGGAAGCATGGTTCGCCAGGAGAATCTACTTGGGAGCGCGAGGATGACATGCGCCAACGTTTTCCGAACCTATTCATTGACCAAGGTATAAATTTAACCTTGATAATTTATATCTTATACCATCCTTAACTTTTACCGTGGCTTAGTTTTAATTTCGAGGACGAAATTTTTATAAGTTGGGTAGAATGTAAGAACTCTAATTCTGAAAATCGTATTCTATATTATATAATTTATTATTATTAGTAATTATGAGCTAAATATAGAAAATAGAATTTTCTATTGGATCCAACCCAAAACCCGCAAACCATTAAACCACCCTTCCCGCGTAAAGTAAAGAGTTTATCAGTAGCAGCTCATTACCCGCGTATATTTTTACCACGCGTAAATTAAGCAAATAGCAGCAGCTCATCCCGCGTAAAGCAGTCAAACAGCAAACCGATCACCACACTGCGTATACTCCTCCGTGCGTAAACCACAGCAGCAGCAGTATCAAACCACCGCTTATTTTACCCCGCGTAAACTTTTTCTTTCACTACACGTAAAACCAACCTTTGTGTAATTTCCTTTCATCACGCGTAAAACCCAAACCATAACCATTAGGAGAAGAAAATATCAGCAGCAGAAGCAAAACCCAACTTTGCTTTGCTTTTCCACACGTGTAAGTCTCTCATTTCACCACTCCTTAAAAATATCCTCAACCGCACACCTAAACCAATAAAAGGAAAACAGCAGTGGCAACAGTTTCTTACCCATTAAGTAAATTCTACCGCCTCCTTATTCCTATATATATATATCACAACTCTCCTAAAAAAAAATCTAATTCCACTTCTTACACCAAAGCTTAACCACTGTTGTGGACAATTGCACTATACAGAACTTGTTCGGCAAGTATACCTTGCCACAGTACTCTTATTTACATTCCAAATGATGCATGATTCTATTTTATTTATGTATTTGCATTGGACCTTGTTTATGAGACCACCCTAGTATTATGGAGCATTATTTGGTTCATCGGCCGTGACACAGTGGCTACACGAGTTGTGAGTCTCATATAGCTCTCGGACTACATATTGGGTTGGCCGCCTATATGTATAAGACGTGCGTTAGGGATGAATGCTGATAAAAACTTTGTATGCTAGAAGACCTGGCAGTATTTAGAGGATTTATCATGTCATGGATATGGCATGCTTAGAGCATGGGGTGGGGAGAACAATAAGTAAAACATTTGGGCTCCTTTACACTTTTTCCTGTACGCCCGGATTCTCCACCGGAGAAACGGGTGATGATGACCACTATATATTACTGGCGGCCTCTGCCGTTCAAAAGACGACATGCTTTGAGGCTCCGGATTCTCCGAGAGGGTCACGCCAATCCCATATTTTTAGCAAGATAGCCCACTTGGTAGAAAGTTGTTCTCAAACTGCATTCACTTAGACGGTTAGGAGACCCATTGGATATTTATATTTTAGTACTTATTGGCATGTTTTTATGTATCTTGTTATGTCCCTCTGAGGACCTGGTCCCTTTCCAGATATGGACGAGCCGGAGTACCCACAAGAGTACGGACCGGGACCTGACTCTACGTACCTGACTGAGGAGATCTTACCCTCAGAGTATCTGTGATTTATCAACGGTGTTTAGATATTTTGCTACTTCAGGATAGTCGTTTTGTAGTGGATTTGTTTCCACCCGACTATCAGACTTGATACTCATTTTGGATATCCAGTTATTATTCAGCGTTATTTTCCTACCGATTATTTGTGCTGTGGATGAGACATAGATTTGATGTGACTTGTTATGACAGTATATTACCACTGATGGATTTGCATATTCATATACAGCGTACGTGTGTATATGATTTCCACATATTGGAGTTCGTATACATACGGCTGGGCGTGTTACGTATTCCTAGTCCTACGTATTTTGGGACTGGGGCGTGACATATTTTTGGTGGTGGCCCATGCAGGTCCTCGATATATTGTCTTGGTTACGTAACTGTACCAAACAAGCCTGCGTATAGGGATAGAGTATAAGGATCTCATCCATGCTTGACAGAAACCTCATTATTCTTTTCCACCATCCTATATTTAGTTTACGCCGAAGACCCTTTACCCCTGTTGGCGTAAAGAGCCAAATGACTATCTTGTTGGCATAAAGACCAAACTATGTAGAAGACTGCCTATTTTACGCTACAATTATAAATAACTGTTAACTACGTTCCAATAGTGTTCTTAATCCTGCGTAGGACATGACATGTAAGCCACATAGGTAAATATCTAGCGTAAACCTGATGATTCCTGAACCCAGCGTAAATAGCTTGATTAGGCGTAGTGAGCGTGTTATTACAGTCTTAGCTTTAGCTTTCTCAGTCATAACTAATTAAGAATCAAATCTCGTGCATTAAATGCAGAGATATGCCTCGAGCCCTGTACAAAAATAGCTTTTTGACTTAGCATCTGATTTTGTCTCATCTTGAGCGTAAAACTCATTACTGTAGGTAGCGTATGCAGAAGCCCAACTTTTCTTCCTCATTAGAAGCGTAAAAATGACTTTGTATTAAACGACGACCTGGATCTCTGTGCAAAATTATCATCACAACCGTCCTCTCGATCATCGTGTAGTACTTTCTGTCAGATGTCAGGATCACTGATTTGACTGACAAATTTGTCCGAAGAAAAAACAAAAAGATCTTCGAACAACTTTACGCTACAACGTATGTTAGATTTTACGCTACAACGTATGTTAGATTATGAGGACATTATTTCTTGTTTTGTTTAGTGCTTGGTTGAGTTTTGAATATTTTTAACTGATAAGAACAAATAAGTTCTTACTAAGATTTAAGAACAAGTAAAACCACACTTTCTTATATCTTATATGATATTTACTGATAAGAACAGATAAGTTCCTTAGCATTTTTAACTGAGTTTTGAATATTTTTAACTGAAATAAAATTAATATTTTTAACTGAAATGATATTTACCGACAAGAACAGATAAGTTGTTTAGTTTGTTACTTTGTTTACAAAAAAGTATCTGAGTTACTTTACAAAAAGTTGCTTAGTTTGTTTACTGATAACTGAAATGATATTTTTAACTGAAATGAATAGTAATAAAATTGATATCTTGTTTACAAAAAGTATTATCTTATATGATATTTATTAATTAAGAGAGCCTATTGAAAGTCTAAAAATCTGAACATTATTGTTGATTGATGAGAATATTATTAATTTTTTTATGAGAATATATATTTTTTTTAGTATGTGGTTGATTTTTGAATTATTTTTGCATACTGAGAAGAACATTAATTTTTTTCATAGTGATTGGGTTAGTTTTGAATATTCTAACTGATAAAAACGTATACTACGAAGGGATAAAAACTGATAAGAACATATCCTACAACAACTTGGGCTTTTGCATATTGATGAGGACATTATTTCTTGTTTTGTTTAGTGCTTGGTTGAGTTTTGAATATTTTTAACTGATAAGAACAGATAAGTTCTTACTAAGATTGAAGAACAAGTAAAACCCTACTTTCTTATATCTTATATGATATTTACTGATAAGAACAGATAAGTTCCTTATCATTTTTAACTGAGTTTTGAATTATTTTTAACTGAAATGAAATGAATATTTTTAACTAAAATGATATTTACTTTACAAAGCACAAAGTTGCTTAGTTTGTTACTTTGTTTACAAAAAGTATCTGAGTTACTTTACAAAGCACTAAACTGAAACAGATAAGTTGCTTAGTTTGTTACTTTGTTTATAAAAAGTATATGAGTTACTTTACAAAAAGTTGCTTAGTTTGTTTACTGATAACTGAAATAATATTTTTAACGAAAATGAAATGAATTTTTTGGCACATTTTGAAATCTTATATATTATTTACTAAAATTACTTTCTTATACTAAAATTACTATCAAAAATTAATAGGTCATTTATTGCGTCAAATAAGTCAAGTTCATGGCATCAACATCATACTCATGCAATGTGCGTTTTCTTATCTTCAGTTTCGTTTTGTGAATTTGCTTTTGAATTGAAATATATTTTTGTTTTCATGTTTATTTTAGATGTCAAGCGAAGCTCAACCTATTGAGCTCGAGGTTCCGGTTGTGAGGGGAACAAGTTCCCAAGGCACAAATGACCCTGACACAATTATTTGTAAACTCAAAGCAAAAAAAACAAACGAATTGGAAAAAAAAGGGCTGTTTATTGGGATGAATTTAGACAAGGAGAATGGGAACCCAAAAGCAGAGTATAACTACTGCAAAAAATAGTATTATTGTCACCCCGTAATTAATGGGACCTCCTCAGTTAGAAATCATTGGCTTATATGTCCCCTTAATCCAAAGCACAAAGGTTCTTCTCAATCAGTATTGAGTATGCAATGTGTTGAGAAAGGCAAGTCAACTCTCACTAGTTGGCAATTTAATCAAGAGTCCGTAAGGAAGGCCTTGTCTTATATGCTAATTGTCGATGAGCTTCCATTTCAGTTTGTCGAGGGTGAGGGCTTCAAACGTTTTATTTCTATTGCATGTCCGATGTTTGGTGTACCATCGAGATGGACCGTTGCACGAGATTGCTACAATCTTTATACTAGTGAGAGGACTAAGTTAAAGGCTTATTTTAGGGAGTCCAATCAAAGGGTGTGTCTTACGATGGACACATGGACATCTAATCAAAAGATAAACTATATGTGTCTTACGGCACATTACATTAATGAATATTGGAAATTACAGAAAAGAATTATCAACTTTTGTCTAATTTCAAGTCATAAAGGCGAGGCTATTGGGAGGGAACTTGAGTCATGTTTGATTGAGTGGGGCATTGAGAAAATTTTTACAATCACCGTTGATAATGCTAGCTCTAATGATGTTGCTATTTCTTATCTAAGCAAAAAGTTTGCACAACGGGGAAATAGTATTCTTCAATGCAAGTATTTACACATGCGTTGCATTGCACATATTATCAATCTTGTTGTAGTAGATGGGTTAAAAATGATATCTTTTTTAGTTGCTCGTGTCCGGAGAGCTATTAGCTATGTTAGACAATCTCCTTCACGTATTCAAAAGTTTAAACATTGTTCTCAAATTGAAAAAATAGAAAGCAAGAAATTATTGTGTCTAGATGTGAGCATCCGTTGGAATTCAACATATTGATGTTGGATACGGCCCAAAGGTTTCAAACTGCCTTTGAGAGATTCCAAGACGAAGATCTTTCATTCAAAAGAGAACTTGAGGGTGAGAATTTGTTTCCAACCAAAGAAGATTGGATGAATGTGAGAAGGTTGTGTACATTTTTAGAACATTTCTATGAATTCACCTTACGTGTGTCGGGCTCTTTATATGTCACTTCAAACAAGTTTTTTGAAGAGATTGCATCTATTGATTTTCTCTTGAAGAATGCTAAGAGTAATGGCGACTTCAAGTTGTCTATTATGGCGGATAAAATGAGAGAGAAATATGATAAATATTGGGGGGACGTCGAGAAGATGAATATGGTTGTCTTCATTGCGCCACTCTTTGATCCAGGGCAAAAGTTTGCATATTTGGAATGGTGGCTATATCAACTCTATGGCCAATCAAAGGGTGACACCATACTAGAGAAGGTTAAAATTGTTGTTTATTCCATGTTTGAAGAATACAGAAAGTTGTATGCACCTATAGTTACTTCTACAACTAGTGAAATGACTGAATCTCCTACCATCGAACATCGTCCAGTCTTTAACTTGAAAAGTATGATGAAGGCTCAACATAAAAATTATAAAATAAAAACTGTTGGTTGTGATAATAAATCTGAGTTCGATCGTTATCTTGTTGAGCCCACCGAAGCTGATGAAGATGAGAATCCAAATTTTGATCTCTTGGCTTGGTGGAAAATCAACTCTCCTCATTTTCTTATTCTTTCAAGAATGGTTCGTGATATCTTGGCTGTTCCTATATCTACGGTAGCTTCGAAGAGTGCATTTAGTACCGGTGGTCGGGTCCTTGATGCATTTAGGAGTTCTTTGACACCTAATATTGTTCATGGTCTTATTTGTTCTCAAGATTGGTTTAGGACTGGTTTCGATCGATCTATTGTTACTAATCTTGAAGAGAATTTGGAATCCTTGGATAAACTTGAAAGAGGTATCATTTTATATAACAATTTATATCACATAATGTTATTTTTTTATTTTTTACTTGTATTGATTGTTTGTTCCTGTAATTTTTTATACTTGTGTAGATTTAAGCCAATTGATGGGTTCAACCTCAAGCGATGTTTGAAGAGTTATTTTTTGGAATCTGGATTGTTTGGTTTGGATTATTTAATATTTAACACTGTCACTGAAATATGTAGCCAGGCCCCAGGTTTTCAGTTTTTACTAAACAATGCACTACCTCATTTTGGATTATGTAATTTAAATACTGTCACTGAAATATAATATTATACAAGACACTAAACAATGCACTACCACATTTTGGATGTTTATAACTGCACATTTACACATTATATGTAGCCAGGCCCCAGGTTTTCACTGCACTTTATATGTAAATTGGTATATCAGTGCACTTTATATGTAACAATTAGCCAATGTTATTTCTTAATAGTTTGTGTATTACAGTTACTTTTTTTATTCCATTATAAGTTGCTAACAAGTATGTGAAGAAAATTGCAATGATGATATGGCATTAGTAAGTGGATAGATACTACAATGCAATGCATCATTTTTTGATGCACAATTGCCTATCTGAGCTTCAAAGACTTGCAATGATGATATGATGATATGGCATTAGTAAGTGGACAGATACTACAATGCATCATTTTTTGATGCACAATTGTCTATCTGATCTGAGCTTCAAATACTTCAAACCATACTTTCTCTTGCTCCATACATGTTGAACTTCAAGATTCTCAATGTGTGCTAGTCTGCCACTTTCAATCAGTGATGTTCCTGTAGTTGCTCATCGTCTCCCTTCATTAATCAAACAGAGGTAAAGGCTCAAAACAGTTGTAAGAATATTGTACTTGTCAGTATGTTTTCCTTCTTTTTGACTGTTCATGTTTGTTAAGATTGATAGTAGCCCATAAATCTAAAAGGCTATTGTGAATGCAGGAAAATCTATATTAGCTATGTAGTTATGCTCATGCATTTAGTTTTACATTGATGCTATCTTATTTTTCCACATACTGATAGTTTAATCTTTCACGTTTCATGTATCATTTGATTGTTTCATGTCTCTATCAACAAGCACACCTCAAGTATGCAGCAAGTCTAGTTGGTTTGTCTTGAATTTTTCATAATCAGGCATTCATCATAAGTAATATATTGTACTTGTCAATATGTTTTGCTTCTTTCTGACTATTCATGTTTGTTAAGATTGATAGTAGCCCATAAATCTAAAAGGCTACTGTGAATGCAGGAAAATATATACTAGCTATATATTATGCTCATGCATTTAGTTTTACATTGATGCTATCTTATTTTTTCACATACTGATAGTTTAATGTTTCATGTTTCATGTATCATTTGATTGTTTCATGTCTCTATCTACAAGCACACCTCAAGTATGCAGCAAGTCTAGTATGACAAAGGAGTGGGCTACACCATTTGTGATGTTTGGCAAGGAAAGTCTTCATAGCTTAACAAATCTGGAGCTATATATATAATGCCCCATTTGTATTGTTGTGACTTGTATGCATAATTAAGAAAGTTGAGTATAAGAAAGAAAGAAAGCTGTGTATATATTGTGTATGAATTTTTATGAATTTTTATGGATTTTTTTTTGACAACTGTTTGGTCCAGGCCAGTAACAAAAAATGGTCCTTTGTATAAGAAAGAAAGAAAGCTGTGTATATTTTGTGTATGAATTGTTATGGATTTTTTTGACAACTATTTGGTCCAGGCCCAGTAACAAAAAATGGTCCTTTGTAGTAACAAAAAATGGTCTTTTGTATCTGTGTATCATTTTTTAACATCAAAATTTAGAGGATTTGTATGTTTATTTTGTGTATGAATTTTTATGAATTTTTTGGACAATTGTTTAGCCCAGGCCCATTAACAAAAATTGGCCCAACTATCCGGCCCACTATAAAAAATGGCCCAACCGAATAAACCGGTTAAGCCGAATAAACCGATATAATTATCTCGGTTCGATTTTTTTCGATTTCTCCTAAATTTGGTTCGGTTTCGGTTTAATTTTTTTTTAATTTCGGTTTAATCGGTTTTCGAAAAATCGGTTCGGTTGAAACCGATTTAACCGATTACTCACCCCTAATATATCTTCTAATTGTTTCACATAGATCACTAACAACAAAAAGTTCACACTATTTTTTGCTTTTATATATATATATATATATATATATATATATATATATATATAGTTTAATGTTTACGTATTTGTTTAATAAATTATTTACACTAACTATTCCTATATTTTTTGTCTATAACACGAAATATATGAGATTTTAAACAAATTATACTGACCACCCCTACTTCTTTGGTTCATTACATGGATTAACCTTACTTTAAAATAAAAATAAAAGGGCTAATTAGAGTTTGGACCCTAAATTTTATGTCAGTCTAGAGTTTAAGTTCCGACTTGTCCAACTAGAAAGTTTAGACCCTGAATTTTTATTATTTGTTTCATTTTTTTTTTCCATAATATCCTTCATCCTATGCTTAACAATAAAATCTTCCTATGCATACTATGGAAGATATAATACCATGCTTAACAATAAAATTTTCCTATACATACTATGGAGGATATAATAGAAGAAACAAAATAAACAAATAAAAATTCAGGATCTAAACTTTTCAATTGGACATGTCAGAACTTAAACTCTAAGCTGATATAATATCCATCATCAAAATCTAATGAGCCCAAAATAAAAAAGTTATTTGCTATAATGTACAAAAATATTTGTACAGAGAATATAAATATTAAAAATTTGGGTGTACAGAAAAATGTTTAAAAAATTAGCTGTAGAGAACAAAAACGCACATAATAAGTGCGTTTTTATTTTTCTTTAATTTTTAATTTACATATTTTTTGAAAACGCACATAGTAAATACGTTTTTAATTTTTTTAAATTAAATTTCTTTTTTGAAAACGCACTTACTAATTGCATTTTTAAATTTTTTTTGAATACGCACTTAATTTGTTCAATTTTTTTTTTTACATAAAAGAGAAAAGTAATTTGTTTTCCAAAAAAGAGAAAGAAAAAAAAAAGTAAAATAAAATAAAAATAAAGTAAAAAAAAAATATATATATATTTTTTCGTATCTGATCGGGCTATTTTTATTTGAAAAAAATTTTAAGGAAAAAAAAATTAAATAATAAAAAAATCTCAAAAAAAAATAATTTTTACTTATAAAAACTGTAAACAAAATATATTAAAAAAAAACGCACATACTATGTGCGTTTTCATTTGAACACGCACATAATAAGTGCGTTTTCAATTTTTATTTTTTTTAGAATTATTTTTTAGCGTAAATAAAATATAAATTAATAAAATATTAAAAATCTACTTACTAAGTGCGTATTCCTTAAAACGCACTTACTATATGCGTTTTTTTCCCCTACATACTACAGCTAATTTTGTTAAACATTTTTTCTATACCTAATTTTAAAATTTTTTATTTTCTGTACAAAAAATTCTGTATAATGTACTAAAAAAATTCAATTAGTGGATTGTCCGGTCATAATCCATTGTCAGTTACTTAAAACAAACGAAAAAAAACAAAAAAATTTCTCATCACCATCCGTTTCCTCCGCGTCCTTTCCGCTCTCTCTCTCCCCCTCTTTCACAAATCGGATCCGGACCCGAAACCCGCACCATGGCCGCCGCCGCCGCCGCCTCCTCCTCCCGGCGGCTCCGCGACCTGCAGTCGCAGCATGGGAACAGGACGTGCGTTGACTGCTCGCAGAAGAACCCGCAGTGGGCGTCGGTGTCGTACGGGGTGTTCATGTGCCTGGAGTGCTCCGGGAGGCACCGGGGCCTCGGCGTCCACATCAGCTTCGTCCGTTCCGTCACCATGGACTCCTGGTCCGAGATCCAGCTCAGGAAGATGGAGGCCGGCGGAAACGACAAGCTCAACGCCTTCCTCGCCCAGCGCGGGGTCCCCAAGGACACCGACATCGTCGCCAAGTACAACACCGACGCCGCCTCCCTCTACCGCGACAAGATCCAGGTATAAATAAACAGATCACGAGTCTTTCATCATGAGATTGTTCGGTACCGATTCACCAATTTCTGTAACTATACGTGTAGATCTATAGTTTATTTTTCCGGATCAATTGGTCTTGTTCGCAAAATCGTACTTGAAGTATTGTGCCGTGAATCATTTTCCATAATTAGTTAGAAAGGCCAAATCTTGAAAGTTTACACGTGAGAGAGGCTTGATGGTAAGGGATTAATGCATATTTAGGTTGCACGCGTGCGATATGGCATGATACGATACTGAACAATTGGTCTTGTTTGCAAATTTTGCTTGAAATATTGTGTCGTGGATCATTTTCCATGATTAATTAGAAAGGCCAAATCTTGAAAGAAAAAACTTGGAAGTTTACATGTGAGAGAGGCTTGATGGAAAGGGATTAATGCATATTTAGGTTACACGTGTGCGATATGACATGATACTGTACAATTGGTCTTGTTTGCAAATTTTGCTTGAAGTATTGTGTCGTGGATCATTTTCCATGATTAATTAAAAGGCCAAATCTTGAAAAAAAAGCTGGAAAGTTTACATGTGAGAGAGGTTTGATGGAAAGGGGTTAATGTGTATTTAGGTTGCACACGTGTGATATGACATGATTCGATACTGACACCGTGTATTTTGGTGTGTCTTTTTTGGGGAATGTCTGTGTTGATTCATATACTTGTGTCCAAGATGATGAGAAATAGACAACATTATTGTTTTTTTGGGGAGTCTGTGATTGCTTGATGCGTATGAACAGTGTTGCATGGGAATAGGTGTTGTTTGATACGTATTGGTCAGTTTCTGTCATTTTTTATAACAATAAAATGGAAGGACGAAGGAGGAATGGAAACAAATTTTACCAATAAATTCATTAATCTCTTTCTTGAATTATTGAGTTGCAGATCATTTTCCACATCCAATTAGAAAGGCCAAATCTTGGGGGGAAAACTGGAAGTTATACTGTGAGAAGGGACTTGTTGGAAAGGGATTAATGCATATCTTGGTTGTACGTGCACGGTATGACACGATATGATAGTGACGTGGTGCCTATTTTTAATGCTTCCTATTGTATATATTGGAGTGTCTGTTTTGCATCACATACGTGTCCGACACAATGTGAAACGGACAACTTGAGTCTGTGTTTGTTAGATGCGTATGAACATATTGTTGCATGGGAATGTGTGTTGTTTGATACATATTGGTCGATTTATGTCGTTTCTTGTAACAACAAAATGGACGGAAGAATGGGAACATTTTTACCTATAAAAAATCTCCTATATGTCATGTACCTATAAATCCATAAATTTTTACTTGAAGTATTGAGTTGTTGATCATTTTCCACATCCAATTACAAAGGCCAAATCTTGATAAAAACTGGAAGTTTCACTGTGAGAAGGGGAAAGGGATTAATGCTTATCTTGGTTGCCCGTGCACCGTATGATACTGATATGGCACCTGTCTTAGTGTGTCGTATATGCATAATGGGCACATTAGTGGTTTTTTGGAGTCGTAACTGTTGTTCTGTCTCAAACTTTCTTGTGTACGATGGATGGCAAATTTTAGGATCTAAATTGTTGCACGCCGCTCCCAATATTGTTACACTTCTTTTCGTTGTACAGTATTGTTTAGCAATAATTTCAGAAAAATTTACTTGAAAGTATTGTGTTGTAGTGAAGAATCTTGAAAAAAACGGGAAATTTTCCTGTGAGAAGGGACTTGATGGAAAGGTTCAACACATATTTAGGCTGCCTTGCACGATATGATACAATGTGATAATGATAGTGCCTATTTTAGATGGATATGAACATATTTTTGCGTGGAAATGGGAGTTTTTTTTATATGACATTAATCACTTTCTTTCATTTCTCATAACTATCTAATGGGTGGACGAATGGGAACAGCACTCTGGTAAGCGAACTAGGTCTTTTACGGGTTTTAGCTGCAGGTGGTTATGTAATTTCCCAGAAAATTCAGTGGTATTTCTTAGAAAATGTTGTCATTCTGAACTTTTATCAAATTATTCCAAAACCTTTGACCGATTTGATGATCATTTTCTGAAGTCCAAAACTAACCCTTTAACCAAGTATGGAAGTTCACGAATTTTGTGATTCACAGGCACATGCAGAAGGCCGCCCATGGAGAGACCCACCAGTTGTAAAAGAAACTATCAAGTCAGGTGGTACAGGAGGAGCAAGGAAGCCTCCGTTAGCACAGACTTCGGTGAAAAATGATGGGTGGGACAGTTGGGATAATGATGACTTAAGATCTACTGATATGAGGAGGAATCAGTCGGTGGGAGATTTTAGGGGTGGAAGTGGTGGAGGTGGGAGAGGGGGACCACAGAGATCTAAATCAACACAAGATATTTACACGAAAGGGCAGTTGGAGGCATCAGCAGCAAATAAGGAGAGCTTCTTTTCTACGAAGATGGCTGAGAATGAGTCAAGACCGGAAGGACTTCCTCCATCGCAGGGAGGGAAGTACGTGGGGTTCGGATCAAGTCCATCACCACCGGTTAATCGGAACAATTCACAAGGGGATATGCTTTCCGTTGTTTCTCAGGTAAAGTTGCAAAAACGTTTCTCCGGCTATGAAATCTAAATTGCCTTCTTCATGGTACTCTATATGAAACTTGGGACTGTCTGTTGCATGAAAACCAAAAAGTCAATCCCTGTGTTCTTTGTTGGGAATGACGTACAATGTGTTTTTATTAATAATCGATCTTATGCACGTGAAACTTACAATATGGCGTGCTCGGAGCGCACTTGGGAAGAAAATACATGAAGCTACTGTAACTCCAACGCTTTTGCTTTTAAATAATAGAGATAAATGGATCTTTTACTGTAACTTTATTGCTAGGCGAACTCGTTTTGGCCAAGCAAGACCATCTTCAGTGTATTGCTTGGAATTGTTCTTAGGACATTGGTTTTGCATTGGAACCAAGAGAACAACCACTACATTTGGTTATATGTTTTGAATGGAAGTTTTATCTTTCTTAATATACAAACAATATCTAGTTGTTAAATCACGTGATTCACTTATATAAATTGGTTTTCGGAATAGTTTTGGTCAAGGAAGACAATTTCAGTGCAATGGTTGCTCTGGTTCTAAACACATGGTTTAGGAAGTAGCTTGTGGTATTAGAGAGTAGTGCTAATTTTTTTTTTTCATAACTGTGTTTGGTCACTCTTCTACTGTAGAAGCATGAAAAATGTGCAGCCATGCGACCGACGTCAATGCATTTCCAAATAAAACTCAACAGATAATGGACCACATGGACACCATGCGGTCCAGAAAATGGACATCCATGCGGTCCAAACAAGCGTCATGACAACTGGCTGCACATCGACCTGACATGACGTCCTGACAACAAAGATGACGCCTGACACAGAATCCTGACAAAAATAATTTTTCTGATCGCCTCGAAGGACGAGAACACACTAAGAGGCAGAAGTCCCAAGGATGTTGCAGTCACGTGGACAACACGACAAAAAGATCTCATGTGGCTCTGGTCCATGCTTTCCAGACTCCATGTGGTCCATGCGTATCTGGCCCATGTGTCCCAGACTTCATGCGTCCCATGCGACTCTAGCCCATGCGTTCCAGACTCTATGCGGTCCATGTGTTTCTGGCCTCGTGCGTTTCAGACCCCGTGTGTCCCGTGCGTCTTTGGCCACATGTGTCCCAGATTCCACGTCGACTAAGTCTTGCTATTACAATTTAGTGGTCATTTCCAACCAAATAGCGGTCACGTGCAAGGTAGTCAAAGGCGCAAGGCGCACTTGAGGCGCAAATGGTCCAAATCGCCCGAGGCGCACTTAAGGCGCGCGCCCGAGCGACGTGAGGCGCAAAAATTATATATATATATATATATATATATTCACATTGAATTTCTACATTGATAAACATGTGTGCTTCAAATTCTCCCACATCTAGGTTGCAATTACTTTGAATTGAGTGAGTGAGAGAGAAAACAGTAAAAAAAAAAGTACATCAGTTCAAAAAATAGTCTAAAAACAGTACAACAGTTAAAAAAAAGTCTAAACATAGTTATTTTTTTCACAAGATTTTCAAGGCGTACCTAGGCGCGCCTTAGCTATTCCAAGGCTCTCGAAAAAGGTGCGCCTTAGGTGCGCCTTAAGATTGCGCCCTGCCCGGAGTGCCCTGAGGCGCTGCCCCTGCGCCTAGGAGCAAGGCGCGCCTTAGGCACGCCTGAGGCGCGCCTTTGACTACACTGGTCATGTGTCCATTTGACCAAGTTGTGCCTACACAGTTGAGAACCGCCCGGATACTCAGCAAAATAACAAAATTCTAACAAATGTTCACGTGGTAGCGGAGCCCGTATTCCCGTGCATAGTTGTAGCACCCTTCTGTTGAGAGGGGACACATGGCAAACCCCGCCATCCATGCGGTCCGAAAACCATGTGGCCACAAATATGACTATAAATAGTAGGGTACTGGACCCGAACAAAGGACTGGCCGACTATTTGCGAATCAACACTCAAGGGAGAGAGAAGAGTTGCTGCATCGGATCGTCCACGGAGTAAAGAGAGTTGCTACACTCCTAACCCTCTATTGTCACCCCCAAAAAATAAATTTGTACTTAGATTGTCTTCTAGGACTTTTCTTTGTACTCTCTTAGTTTGCTAATCAAATACAGTTCTTCCAGTTCTCGTTTTGATTTAAATGTCAAACACGGTGGCGACTCTACTGGGGACATCCTTCTCCTCTGTTGAGAAGTCGGTGACGCAGTCCGATGCGGCCAAGCTAAGCTCGACACAAAAGATGCTGGTGGTCTGCTTCGACCAGCAAGTGTTCGAGGACATGCTCTCCGGGGACAACACAGGTCCTTCTCCGAGGCAAGCAAAGCCCAAGAAGACCCGCAGGACGTGGGTAGCAAATGCCTCTGCGCCTCACCCAACTGCGGAGCATGCGCTCCCCGTCTCTCCCAGTCGCAGGGACCGCACATCATGCGGCTACTGTCTATGCGGCAGCCTCTTCCAACCAAAAGGGTGCTCCCCACTCGAAGACCCGCAGAACGTGGGTGGCCAAGGTCGCTGCGCCCCACTCAGCTGCGGAGCAGACGCTTGCAGCCTCTCACTCTGTTGCCAACGACGGTCGTCGGACGAACACCCATAGCGTCCACATCTATGCGGCATCCCGGACTGACGCAGAGACTGTTCAGCACCCAGATTCTGGCAGAGAAAAATACTACGATGCCAGACGTCCTGGTGCTAAGGCAGCTTCTATGCGGCTAAGGAGGAGGCCGCATAAGACTGCCCATGCGACATCAACTCACAATCGCAGACAACAGGCCGCATACGCCCCAAATAGCAACAGAACCTCTGTTTTCGATCGTATCTCATGCGGCGCAGATCCTATGCGACCCACTGAGAACGGTGAAAACCCAAAGCTGGACTCTTCATACTACACGCCTGCGGTAGCTAAGCTGAAGAAGTCGAGGGCAGTGCGATCCCTTCAAGCTCAAATAACCGCTCATACTACCGACCGCTAACCGACATCGCTAGTTATTACGCGAGCCTCTGACGGGCAGTTGTACAAGACTGACCCATACTTCCAGCCCACAGGGACCAATTGACAGGGCCAGTCTCAAAAGTCTTCCACCAGTACCTTGGTGCAAGTTCGTGTACGAACTCCAGGCCAGGGAGCAAATACAACACCTGCGCATCCGTGTGCCCCGGATACCCGGACTCACAAAGAGGATGCAAAAGTAAAACACCCTTCGCATGATTTGCGTGACGTGATTACTCACAAGCGCAAAGTAAGGAAAACAACTATGGCGTGACGTGCCCTCTCCGAGTCCCAGCTGCGCAAACATTATTATCAACTGCTGCTGCAATAAAGCAACAGTACTCATAAACATGGAATCAGCCTTCCAGTGACTGCACCGGAAAGCACCTACCCGGCAGCAACCTGGAGATCAGGTGCAAATATCAGAATATGAGGAGTTGCCCTTCGCCTAATGCTATTCAACTGGAAAGCTTTCCGCCACCAAGGGAAGAAAGAAGTCAAATACCTCCGGTCCGGAGCTCTCTACCACGGCATCGCGAAGGCGATTACCCGGAGGGCTAACGACGGCACCCGCGAAAGGCGTCTTCCAAGGCACTCGCTCAAGGAAGAAGCTGCCAGCCTCTGGGGGTAGTTCTTCCTCAGAACCCCTAGGGGTGACCCAAGTTGGGGGGTAGTGTCCCCTTGGACGTACGCGACAACCCTGCATTCCGATGAGACAACGATTCTCAAGGAACGGACTCCGAGATCCCGGAGGGTAGCTATTCCTACCAAGACGACACAATCTTCTACGCTGGGGTAGTATCCCCTCAGAATCCGAGGAAGACACAACGGCTCCCACCCTCCTTGAAGACTACTCACTACAAGGGTATGAAACAGGGAGCACGACATCCACTGCCCCCTCCATTTCTCTCCGTGTGAGGACGATATACATGGCCACGAAGGCCCCAGTGACCGACAACGCCTCGAGATGCTCGAAGCCATGATGCATATAATGAGTGCATCAATGCAAGCTTTGACCCAGACAATGCCGAAAATTAAGGCAAACCAGCCGGCAAGGGCCTCTGGGCAAGCAAACCTGGACACCGAGACCAACGTGGATTCAAATACGACCGCTCCACCCGCGGGCGGTGATCCTCTCCTACCTAGCTCGTCGGCGCATTCCGCAGGAGATGAAGCTAAGGAAGCAAGGAGGGAGGTTCGAGAACTTTGGGCTCGCCTAGACTCCATGAGCAATCGGGACTCACTCCGTGATCTCGGGGTGCGACAACCATACCCGATAGAGTAGAGGGATGTACCGTATCCGCCCAAGTACAAGCCCTTCAACATTAACATGTTTGACGGAAAGTCCTCCCCTCGCCGCTTCATGAGCTACTTCGAGATCACTACGGGACACTTACCCCGCAACGACGCTATCCTTACCAGGCTCTTCGTCGGGTCATTGGCAGGGGTAGCTTTCGATTGGTTCTGCAGTCTCGAAGATAGCTATATCTCATCATTCGATGACCTCAAGCGTTTGTTCCTTAACAGATTCTATGAGACAGGAAATGATATGACGATGTCTTCTCTGATGGACGTCGTCCAGGGTGAGAAGGAACTGACACAGAACTACATCGAGCGGTTCCGACAGGCCGCGCTAAGGTTACCTCCGGACAATCCCGAGGCCACACTAATGTAGATGTGCTGGAAGAACATGCTCCCGACAGTCAGCCTCTGGATGGACGAGAGACAATTTAAAGACTGGACAACGTTTATTGTAAGTGCTGGCAACGCTGAGAAGAAGCTCAAGGGCACTCGACACTTGGGGATCCATATCCCTATTGCTGAGGAAAAGGGCAAGCATCCCAGCAGCAACAACAACAATAATGGCAGCAATAACAGCCACGACGGAAAGGAAAAACAGGCTATTGTCGCTATCTTGACCAAGAAGCCCGGGCAAAAGCCGGCAGAGCCTCCAAAACCAAAGGAGACTTACTCTTTCGAAGATGCTGATGTCAAACCTATCTTCGACATGCTGATGCAGGGAGGCAAAATCTGGCTCCCCGAGACGTCAGGCTGAGCCGACGGAGATTGCCAACCCAAAGTATTGTCACTTCCACCGCTACGTCCATGATCCGACGCATGAGTGCTATACCCTGAAGCGGTACATCCAACGTCTGATAGACACCTAGGCTCTTTCCCTGGACTTCGATGACGTGACGGTCGCCGCCAACATGGTGTTCCTCCAATTTGGCAACTTTCCACCGACGGAAGTCCAAGACGGAGTAGTCCCTGTCCCTAAGGCGACTATGGAAGTTGTCAACCTTTCAACAGCTCGAGACTAGGCGGTCGGGCTAATATCTATTACCACACCACGCGGAGAGGTCATGTGGGTCCATCCCGACCTCGTGCCAGACTTGACGCAGCCGGCGACATCCTCCACCGCCAAGTCCAAAGGCAGGAAATCTAACACCTGTTACACAGTTTCCTCCTCGGCTGAAGAGCTGGCAGCTGGTGCAACAAGGTCAGGCGCAATATACCAACCGATGCACGGCGATACGCTCCCGGTTGTCGCGCCTACCACCACTGGTCCCAGGCCATCTCAGCTCCTACCGGTGGACATATCCAAACCATAGTTTAAAGTATCGGCCGATACCGATCCGATACGGCCGATACCGATACAGCTTGGCATGTCCCGATCCGATACCGACCGATATCCGATACTGACCGATACCAACATTAGAGGTCTCTTTTCCGGTCAATTCGGCAAAAAATATTGAATTAAAAAACCAATTAGCAAGGGTGTAAAAGCATAGTAAGGTTGTAAAAACATATAAAAGAGAAAAATTTATCTATCGCATATAAATCAATCGACAAGGATGACTACTATTTCATTCAATATCAAAAATACTAAGAAACAATACTGAAAATACTTTAAATTATGCATAAATGTATAAAATATATTCTCTAAAATGTTAATAATTTAGTAATAGTTGTTTGCTTTCCGATACCAAAAAATCCGATACCCCGATCCGAAACCGCCGATACTACCGATACCGCCGATCCCGATACTCATAGGAATGGTCCGATACCGATTCCGATACCGATACTTTGAACCTTGGTCCAAACATAAGGAGACGCGCTTCGATAAACCGTTGTGCAGGGATGCACCACAAGGGCTGGAAAGGTCCTATAATTTTGACATCTTAGCACAATTAGCCTACACTCCGGCGAAATTGTCACTATTTGAGCTTTTACGGTTCTCTAAAGACACTCATGCTTCCCTGAGTGAGGCACTGCAGAATGCCGATGTCTACCTGGCGCAAGTCAAGCCGCCAACCGAAGATCCTGCTGCTTGTCCACATTGCAACAACGCCATGGATGCGATACCCAATATCACCTTCTCGCAACAGGACATATTGCTCAAGAACAATAGGCACGATCGGCCCCTATACTACACATGATATATTGGCGATATCAAGGTGGACCGAATGCATATTGACCCAGGATCGTCGATTAGCATCATCCCAAGAAGTTTGCTTCAGACTCTGGGGATCCCGATGCATCGTCTGGCGGCCACCAATACCGCTATAAGTGGCTTCAACAAGGGGAGGAGCTACCCTCTGGTTTAAATTCGCCTAGAATGTCAGATCGGCGACTTAAAAACAGAAGTCACCTGCTACGTCACAGAAGTAGATACGTCCCACAACGTCTTGTTTGGCCGTCCGTGGATACATGAACACATGATCGTGCCATCCACTCTCCACCAGTGCCTAAAATATGTAGACGAACACGGTTTTGTCAAAACGGAGTTCGCTGACGTCGATCCGTTTAAGGGTATCGAGATTTACTACTCCGACTCGATCCTCTACAAGAAAATCCGCCAAAATGAAGTTGGCAACGAGGCCAACGATGAAGCCGAGGCCACAGCAGTACCCGAGGAGCCTATGAGAATCCGCATCAAGGCTTGCACTCCCGATGCGGCCGCACCCCTCATCGTCAAATCGCGCGGGAAGGCACCTGAATCTCCGGTACCTTCGTAGCCGCCAGAACCAATTGTCGTCTGCCCTCGCAGGCCGAATCGACCACCAAGGAGATTCTGTCCTATCTACGCCTTCCGAACCTATGGTCGTTCGCCTTCACAGGCCGAGTCGACCACCAAAGGAAGACCAGACCGCGGCTGCAACTTCCGGACCTTTGGTGGTAAAATTACGCAGAAAGCCACCAAAGTCTTCGCTTACGCTGGGGGTAGCCGAGGAGAAGGATGAGCTGGAGGAATATATATCCGCCAATGTCAACATCCCTTTCCCTGACGATGTAATCCCGCCGGAAGAGATACCTTATTTCCTCAATAAAGGACTATCTTTGAACTACTCAGAGCGTATGCATATAAGTACACTCTACTCCTTGGAGTACGGTCTGGACCTTCATCTGCACAGACAAGTGACCACTACTTGCACCGTGCACCGACTTTGCTCTAGTAAGGATTCTTATCTCTTAGTCCCACCCAGGAAGAAGGGAGATAAAATCATCATCTTCGGCAGAGTAGAATGTCCCCGGTCCTTCATCCCAAAGGAAGTAGAACCAGAATTTGAGGTAGGAAGAATGCCACTTTACCGGTACAGCTCGCAAGCCCTACATCTTATCCAAAAGATGGGATACAACCTAGAGGTCACTGAAGGATTAAACTACGGCAAAGGCCGAGTGTCGCCTTTACGACTTCTCTCTTCCGCGGGCAAGCCCGAGGATTACTATTATAAGACTAAATATGGTTTAGGATATGTAATGCCTCCTACAACTCCCGAGGGCTTAGATAAAGAAGACGAAGAGCGCCCACACTCTTCAGAATCGTCAGTCTGTGACTCTGATGTCAGCATCGGAAATATGCTCAGACAAACACTGTCCTCCAACATGGTGTCTGCCGACCTTGAGGAAGACAACGAGGACCCATCCTTACTCTTTGAGATGGAACCTTTGGCCCAACACTTGGGTTCACAATGGGAGATGCGATTTGAGCAGCGAGAACCTCCTACCGAGGACGAAGTTGTTCAAGTCGATCTAGGTGACGAGACCTCCCCAAAGCCTATCTTCGTCAGCAAAAGTATGCCCGACGAAGACCGAGAATCCCTATTACAACTCATCAGGGAATACATCGATGCATTTGCCTGGAGTTACGAAGACATGCCAGGCCTGGACCCCAAAATCGCGGTCCACAAACTCAACATTCGGCCAGACGCCAAATCAGTCAAGCAACATCAACGACGGTTCCGACCAGACGTGATGGATTCCATCGAAGCTGAAGTCAACAAGCTGATAGCTAGGGGCTTCATCCGCGAGGAACAACATCCTGATTGGGTAGCCAACATCGTGCCTGTCGTTAAGAAGAGAAGAATGGGAAGATCCGAGTCCGCATCGACTTCCGTGATCTTAACGCGGCATGACCCAAAGATGAATTTCCTCTTCCAATCACCGACGTAATGATCGACATCACTTGTGGCTTTGAGCGCATGACCTTTATGGATGGCTTCTCAGGATACAACCAAATCAAGATATTTTTCGACTATGAGAAACATACATTATTTCGGACCCCGATTGGAGTATACTGCTATACGGTTACGTCTTTCGGCCTGAAGAATGCATGTGCTACATATTAGCGAGCTATGAGCACCATTTTCCGTGAACATCTGCGTAAGACGGTGTAATGCTACGTCGACGACATCGCCGTCAAGAGTCGCTCCAAGGATGATCACCTCCAAGATTTGAGGATCGTGTTCTACTTAATGCGCGCACACCGCCTCAAGATGAACCTTACCAAGTCCTTCCTGGGAGTCTCCAGCGGCAAATTCCTGGGTTTCGTCATCACTTCCCGTGGTATTCACATAGACCCCGACAAGACCAAGGCCATCATGGAGATGCACCCGCCAAGGAACCTCCGGGAACTCCGCGGCCTCCAAGGGAGGTTGGCATACATCATGAGGTTCATATCAAACATCTCTGGACGTTGCCGGTCGTTCACACAGCTCATGAAGAAATGTGTCTCCTTTGTTTGGAATGAAGAGTGCCAACGAGCGTTCGACAACATCAAAGAATACCTATCAAACCCTTCTGTGCTACTGGCCCCGGTCATGGGAAAGCCATTTCTGCTCTATGTACGTGCAACAGATCACTCTCTTGGTGTCCTGTTAGTCCAGAATAGTGATTCATGTCACGGGCAGGTCATATACTACCTCAGCAGGATGATGGTCAGCCCAGAGCATAGATATACCGCCGTCGAGAAAGAGTGCCTTGCGCTGGTATTCGCCATCCAGAAAACTCGACACTACGTGACTGGACAGACCATTCACGTAATCTCGCGAGTCAACCCCCTCAGGGTCCTCATGACCAAACCTGGGGCACTCAGCTACCGCTTGGCTACTTGGACAATACTATTATCTCCATATGATATGGTATTCGTCCCACAGAAGGCCGTCAAGGGTCAGGCATTGGCCGACTTTCTGGCAGCCCACCCGGGGTCAGAAACCTCAAAGCTCTATGAAGAGATTCCAGACGAAGTGGCAGACGCCAACGTCACTTCATACGAAACAATTTGGTGAATGTTCTTTGACGGTGCTTCAAGAGCAGGGCCCAAAGGCAACATCATCGCTGTAGTCGGAATAGTATTGATCTCCCCATACGACATCGTCATCAATCGCGCATACTCTCTCACGGGGCCATGCTCCAATAATATGGCGGAATACAACGCCCTAATCATCGGGCTCCAGCTCGCCAAACAAGTCGGAGTAGAGTACTCGGAAGCCTACGGTGATTCTCAGCTTATCGTCAATCAAGTCCGGGGAGTATATGAAGTCCGAAACGAAGACTTAATCCCCTACCACCAAGATGCACTTAGCATCATCGCAACCTTCGAGATGTTCTTTATTGAGCATGTCCCTCGGTTGCAAAACATTGAGGCGGACGCTTTAGCCGGCCTCGCTGCTTCCTTGGTAGTCCCAGACAACACCCATCAGCTAATCACGGTAATCGGTCAAGAGCTGGTCTGTCCCAAAAGCAACCTATGCTTATGCCTCAGTTATCCAGCGGAGGTCGATACCGATACTCAAGATTGGAGGCTTTCATTCATCGACTACGCAGTCTATGTAATTCTTTCTGAAAATCCAAAGGAAGCTACTTCATTCAAAAGACGTTCCCTCCGTTTCTATTACGACACGGAGACCAAAATGTTGTACCGTCGGTCCTACGACGGCCTTCTGCTCCGATGCTTGTCGAACGCAGAGGCAAAACAAGCCCTCCACGAAGCTCACGACGGCGTCTGCGGGGCGCGTCAACCCGGTCCAAAGCTACATGACCGTCTTTGGAGAATGAGCTACTATTGGCCGACGATGGTAGCAGATGCTGTCGATTACGCAAGGAAGTGCCAAGCATGCCAAATCCACGCGTAATTCATCCACCAGCCATCTGAGTTCCTACACCCAACGGTAGCATCTTGGCCGTTTGAGGTGTGGGGAATGGACATCATCGGGCTAATCAGTCCGCCTTCATCAAAAGGACATCGGTCATCATGGCGATCACGGACTACTTCTCCAAATGGGCGAAAGCTGTTCCGCTCGCTGAAGTCAAAACAACAAACGTGATTAACTTCGTCAAGCATCACGTCATATATCGCTTCGACTTGCCGTGTAGGATCGTCCACGACAATGGTCCACAGTTCACAAGTCACGCCTTTTATCGGTTTTGTGACAAGAACCGAATCCAAAACATAGCCTCTACGACATACAACCCCGCAGCAAACGGTCTAGCGGAAGCGTTCAACAAAATCATCATCAAGTTCCTCAAGAAATTTGTTTCTTCCAACAAACGCGACTGAAACGAGAAGCTGGGTGAATGTCTCTGGGCTTACCGAACAACAGTCCAGACAGCTACCGGGAACACGCCATTCTCTTTGGTTTACGGAAGTGAGGCGGTACTCCCGCTCGAGGTCTAAATCCCTTCACTACGAGTAGCTCTCTCCAACCAACCAACCACAGACAACTACCGCCGACGGTTACAGGAGTTGGAAGCGCTCGACGAGAAACGACTCTTAGCTTAACAACACAGAGAGTTGTATCAAGCGCGTCTTTATGGAGCCTTCAACAAACGGGTAAAACAGAGAACATTTCAAGTGGGTGACCTCGTCTTAACAGTAAGAAGACCGATGGTTATGATTCACAAGACGGCTGACAAATTTTAACCTAAATGGGAGGGTCCGTTCGTTGTGGAAACCGTATTTTCCAACGGCGCATACCGGCTAGAAAAATTCAACGGCGACTTGATCCTGATGCCTATCAAAGGCAAGTTCCTCAAAAAGTACTACGTCTAAATTAGACTGGTACTCCTCTGTTACCAAACTACATCGTATCTTTCTAGGCGCTGGTTCATGTCCACATTACCTCTGGACTGTCGCTCTAATACATTACTCCGGCGGAGTCTGTCATGTCCATATTACCTCTGAGCAAACTTTTCTGCCTTGACCATCGATCATCACGTCCATATTACCTCTGATATCGATTGTCTTCCGACTTATCACCCGTATCCAATCCGGAGTATGCCCGCGGTGTTAAGTCTACAAAAACTGCTACGTCCATATTACCTCTGGCAGAGCTTGTCTCAAACCTATTACTTGCATTAACATGCGCAAAAAGTAGTGGGTCCACAAAACCTATCACGTCCATATTACCTTTGATAGGGTTTGTTTTCGAATCTATTACTCGCACCACAAATGCGCAAAAGGGTAATAGGTCCATCAAAATTCTCCAGCGGGATGTCCTTAAAATCCACAAAACACATCACGTCTATATTACCTCTGATAGGGTTTGTTTCGAATCTATTACTCGTACCCCAAAGTGCGCAAAAGGGTAATAGGTCCACCAAAATTCTCCAGCGAGATATCCTTAAAAAGTTACGGTATGGTACTACATTCCTATTATCTCCAGTACAATACCCAAAAGTCCACAACATACAAAATTCTGAAAAAGGAGAGACTTCATTAATTAATATTCAAGATCATGAGTACATATGATGGAAATCCATTACATTCAAGGATTTTTATTAGTATTCAAGGTCATGAGTACATACGATGGAAACCTGTTTTAAATGTTTTCCATGAAGTCTCGCTGATACAAAACTTTTTCATTAGAAGCGCACCCTCGTGCTGTCGTCGCTACTAACACAAGTCGAGCCAGCAGCAAAACTCGATGCTTTCTGGATCATCCTTCCATAGTGCAAACCTCAGTAAATGGAAAAGAATCCATACCGACGGATAGCAAGGGAGGAGCAGGAGTAGGAGCTCTATAATCATACGGGAAGACCGACGACATGAATGGCAATTAATCCAAATCCTGTCATCGACTCCGCAGTCTCCTGGCCGATAGCGAACCACATAAAAGGAAAAAAAGCAGCTGACACGCTGCATGAACAAGGACAGCTCAGCGTATGACGCGGGATGTTCATCCTCGTCTCTAGGATTAGTTCTTGCCAAACTGACCGCGTCTCCTAGACCAGTTCTTTGCGAAATGCCGCATAAGGTTGGTTTTCATCCCGAACAACGGGTGTTATGATATCCTTCCATGTCCCATCATCAACACGAGCGAAGACAAAACCTGCATAAAGAAGACGCATAAGTCGCATACCCTGCCAGGCCGCAGCCACGTGCAGTTAAGTCTGTACGGACGAGCAAGATGAGACCTCACCCATGCGGCCAAGCCACATACAGGCTCTGCATGCATAAAACAGATAATTCCTCATCCATGCGGCCTCGCCAAAGCTCGGCGCACATGTCAGACAGGTTCTGCATGCGTGCCATGAAGGAGTGCTCACCCACACGACAGAGCTTTGTGAAGAGGTCTGCACATGTCCAAGGGGAGCCTTCATCTATGCGGCAGAACTTTGCTAAGGGTCTGCATACGTTGGGGAGGACTTCCTACCCATGCAGCAAATCTGTGTACCGGTGGCTCTGTGACCTTAGCAGCCCAACACGAGAGACATGGTACCCCCTTACCTCGGAGTAGAATTCCTGCATCAGGGGGCCACAGATTAATCCTGCTCTCGACCGACTCCTCGGCGAGAGAGACAACATCCAGCATCTTCACGAAGGAGGAGGAACTGAAGACAGTTCTCTCTCATCCCCGAGTCGCCTACTTATAGGTTCCAAGAGACGCGTGAAGAGATCGAGATGGCGAACGGGACCGTTATGGCGATGATCCTGACGCCTCAATTTTTGCGTGCCACTTTTTCTCCTTGGGAATTGTCGCCTCGAGTCCCGCATCAGGAGATGGTGCAGAATTCGAACAAAATCTACTCAAGGGTCAAGGCAAATCTGGCAGTTAATGCATAATTGACAGCCTGACACCGTTCGCCTATGCAGCTCAATGACCATGCGGTCCGAACATACCCCATCCATGCTTCTTATTCAAAGTATTTCAAACTTTTCAGTTTGAAAACTTTGAATGGGGTCTTGTAGAACCATGGAAAATGTGCAGCTATGCGACCGACGTCCATGCGCCCCCAAATAAAACTCAACAGATAATGGACCGCATGGACATCACGGGGCCCAGAAAAGGGACATCCATGCGGTCCAAACAAGCGTCATGACAACTGGCCGCAAATCGACCTGACATGACGTCATGACAACAAAGATGGCGCATGACACATAATCCTGACAAAAATATTTTTTTTGATCGCCTCGAAGGACGAGAACACACTAAGAGGCGGAAGTCTCAAGGATGGTGCAGAGCCACGCGAATAACACGACAAAAAGATCTCATGCGGCTCTGGCCCATGCGTCCCAGACTCCATGCGGTCAATGCTTCTCTGGCCCCATGCGTCCCAGACTCCATGCGTCCCATGCGACTCTGGCCCATGCGGTCCATGCGTCTCTGGCCTCGTGCGTTCCAGACCCAGTGCGTCCCGTGCGTCTTTGGCCACATGTGTCCCAGATTTCACGTCGACCAAGTCTTGCTGTTACAACTAAGTGGTCATCTCCAACCAAATAGCGGCCACGTGTCCATTTGACCAAGTCGCGACTACACAGTTGAGAACCGTCCAGATACTCAGCAAACAACAAATGTTCACGTGGCAGCGGAGCATGTATTCCCGTGCATAGCTGTAGCACCCTTCCGTTGAGAGAGGACACGTGGCAAACCCTGCCATCCATGCAGCCCGAAATCCATGAGGCCACAAATATGACTATAAATAGTAGGGTACCAGACCCGAACAAAGGGCTGGCTGGCTATCTGTGAATCAACACTCAAGGGAGAGAGAAGAGCTGCTGCATCGGATCGTTCACGGAGTAAAGAGAGTTGTTACACTCCTAACCCTCTATTGTCATCTCCCCAGAAAACAAATTTGTACTTAAATTGTCTTCTAGGACTTCTTTGTACTTTATTAGTTTGTTAATCAAATCCAATTCTCCGGGTTCTCGTTTTGATTTAAATGGCAAACAGTAACTAGATATAGTTTTGCATTTGGGTCTATTTTTTTGACACATGTTGACCTGTATTGTAGGACATCTCATTGCATCATTGGTTAATCTGGCTGATTTGGTCCATTCATGTTTTATATTTTCAACGTTCATGTATTTACTTTATCGTGATGCTTCATTGTGATCCATACAGTATGATGCATTGGTTCACAATCTTGTTAGGACTTTAATGCATACACTTAGAGGCTATAGGATGGTTTGCCATATAAATTGTTGCAGGTATTGAAGGTCTGTTTTGTTGGATTATTTGCTTGGACATAATATCTTTTGGTATATACAACATAACAAAAATTATGTACTTACGATTTATGTGAAGGATATTATTAATTTCTGGAACAAGTTTATCATGCTACAACTTTTGTTGTTGAAAAATTTGGTTAGGTTTGGAAGTATCCTATATACTAACATAACCAGTGATTGTTGTATGCTTATATTGGACATTATGGGCATTGCATGTGACTTGTGATATGTTTCATGTAAGTATGATCTTATGGCATATGTTTCAAACAAACTTTGACAGAGTTAAGAATATCAAAGATGGAAATGTTACAAATAATATAGCATTCAGATTGTGATAGAAAGAGGATAGATTACAACGCGGAGGATGGTTTTAGTGAGAACCCTTGGGAACCCACTTGCAAGAGGATTAACTCGACCTTCCAAAATTGTTCGATGTTTAAAAAGCTTGAAAGCACAATATCGGTACTATTACCCATTTCAGCAACTTTCTGTATGTTTGGTGGTTAATGAGAAATACTAACAAGCTCCATATTAGTAAAGAATTTTAAGAATAATATTAGTAAATGAATTGTTGTCAATCGAGGAACAAATGAGAAAATTCGCTTGAGATGGCATGGACATACAAAGGAGATCAATGGAAATGATGGGATCCTGCTCGAATTAGGGTCTAGAGCTAAGCCAACATGGAATGAGTATGTCCAAATCAGTATGGCAAGAGATGTCCCTTAACAGAACTGAATAAAGTATTCATGCAGTGCAAATGTGCAATATAAACTTACACTATAACTCTTGTTAAAACTATGATCTTTTTCCACAATTGCAAGCAATTTATCAAGGTAAGTACCTTTGGTAAAACATACATTGTAAGCCACGATTCTGTCAATTGTACTCTTATGCTTTTCTTTTGGAATCTGAACAGGAATTGAAATATGTTATGATTAATACAACATACACAATATATGTACAAAATTTGAATATGTCTACAAACAAGCTTCTACTTGTTATGGCACCACTTTAATCTTGCTGCAAGATCTATTTTCTGCAAGGATGATCAAGTTAGTGACAACAAAGAGGCAGCAGCTAGTTAAATAAAGAAGAGCTGTTGGAGGGGAATTAATTTCTCTTTAGGCCTCGTTTGGTTCACGGAAGGGAAATGAATTCCCTTGTATTTTCTATGGAAATGGGAAAGTAGGATTCCTATCAGATTTTCTTTCTTGTGTTTGGTAAAACAAGGAACCCATTGAGGAAAGATCTTTTGATTTTCTTCCCAGTGTTTGGTTGTTGTAAGAAAGGAAAGAAAAAATATATTAATATTCCCATAATATCCTTGCCTTTTAAAATAAAAATAATATTATGAAAAAATGTGTTAGTAAAATAGACAATAACACGGCTATTTTTGTCTTAATTTCTTGCAATAAATGCTGGGAAAGTAGGAGGGAAAATCAATCCCATGGGTTATGAGAGGAACCATTTTCCTACCTATTTTCTCCATGTCAGGAAAATACTTCCCAAGGTTGTGGCTACCAAACAAAGGAAAGGAACAAGTTCCCGATTCCTTAAATCCGTGAACCAAATGAGATAGTAACTTGTTTCCGTATCCACCATGATTGCAGCCTTTTCCAGAATAAACTTTAGTATGGTAATATAGAAAACTTTTGCTAACTATGTGTCATAGAGGGTTTTGCTTAGCAGGTTATGATTAGTAATTTTAGACTGAATTAGCCCTGTGGTTGCATTGAAATTAATTTGTGATTAGATCTGTTTACCCCAAAGGATTGGGACGATCACCATATTTTTGTACTATTTGTACTTCATGTTGACCTTGGATCTTATGATTGTCTTGTTGGTAGCCTTTTTTATAATGCCACAAACTAATCCGTTTCTTTCTCTACTTAAGTGCAATTTTGGTATGCAGATCATGTTTCTTGTTATTGGCTGGCCATCTTATTATGAAAACTTTCATGTTATAGTTATTTCCTTTTCTAGGGATTTGGCCGATTATCGTTTGTTGCAGCTTCTGCTGCACAGTCTGCTGCTAATGTTGTCCAAGCGGGCACGAAGGAGCTGACTTCCAAGGTACATTGAGCCTTCTTTTAAGTTTTACAGTAGTAATCTGTAGTGCTTAGCTTTATGTTGATTCAGGATTCTCTTTGTACCCTTTGTATGACTCTATAGTATTAGCTATGCGAGGGACTTTCAATAAAAACCGACTGAATCAATACTCCTATAGACCAGAGTAAAGATTTTTGCCTAAATATCTTCATTTTGGCCATGATTTCCAATAAGAACAACTTTCTTGTAGCTATTCTTTTTCATAAATTATTTTTTGTACTCATTTGATAAATCAGTGCTTTGTGATGTTTTGTGTAAAATTACAGACCCCTAAGGTTTGCACGCTCATATACTTGCACTTTCATTTATCTTCTGAACAAATGATTTTATATACCCCCTATTTCAGACTAGTCTGTAAAAGGACCAGTGACACAGCGACACTGGTTATATGTGTAGAAACCATCATAAATTAACCATTTCTCTCACTGACTCTGAAACCCGGGTGATCCAGCCTCCAAATTCTCCTTTCCTAGCCTCTACCTCCTTAACAAGTATCCTTAACAATATACTTGTCACAGGACGAACTCACATTCAATCATTGGCAGATTCGTTTACGTTTTAGCATAGTTTCTGAGCGGCCAGAAGAAAATAATGCTAAAAAATACAACAAATCCTCATCGTATTCAAAGCCTTATTTATTTTGCATTTGAACTGCAGGTGAGGGAGGGAGGATACGATAGTAAAGTAAATGAGACGGTGACTGTGGTTGCCTCAAAAACCACTGAAATTGGACAGAGAACTTGGGGAATCATGAAAGGTGTCATGGCAATTGCATCGCAGAAAGTTGAGCAATTGGCAAAAGAGGGAGGTGCCTGGAATGACGACTGGCAACGTGGCGAGACTGGTAGGAATGGATTTTATCAGGAGTTTGGGCAAGAGAGCAAAGGTTCGAGTGCCCATGGGGAGCATTCCTCAAGCCGTGGTCACAACTCTATGAGCTCTTGGGATGACTGGAACGAGAAAGAAAGAAAAGAATCCTCCGGCAGGGGAAGAACCGAAAGTGGTGGTGATACCTGGGCCGGATGGGACGATGTCAAAGATGATGGTTACGACAATTACACTCACAGCTCGTCAAATGCAGGCAACAATAAGAGTGGAAAATCCGACTCTTCGTGGACGGAAGGTGGCTTCCGCTAGTATGGTAGGTCTTCCTACTATTTTCGTATTGTAATATCATTTATATCAATCAGAAAGGTTGTGTGCTTTTAGTTATTATTGATGTACGATGGGGTTAAGCCCCAAATAAGTTTTTACTTTTGTATCGTGATTTGTGATCTTAAAGATCTCATATATACCTTCTTTTTCATTGTACTCATGTTCTTATCGTCTGCAACTGTGGATTTATATCGATTAACTATAGTTTTCCTTTTTGCTGCAAATTTGTTTTCGGAGTTCATGAAACAAAAATGGCTTGACTAGTTGTGAAGGTTTATTATGCTTGTTAGTGATCTTTAGGCTTTCTTAGAGTCCAATTTGATTGCAAGAGCTACAGCTGAGACCGAGTAAATTATTTTTGTCCTGGTCTTAGTTTCATTCTGGGATGTAGTATGGTTTCGACACAGAATATGTAGGTATGCCACAAAACTACACACTTTTATTCCTTTAGGAGGTGTATCACATCCTGAAGCTAATAATTTACCCAGTGGGAATGTGTCGCAAATTGGGTTTATAATAGGCTAAGTCGTAGGTCTCCTTCATACGGCTAGACTTATGTTTGCAGCACCGTCGGCTGCTGCCGGTTCCAATCTGCTGGCCATGGCCAGCTCTCCCGAGTTCTCGACACGGTGTTGTTGAACCACGAGTACAGATGACACCACTCCATTCCCTTCGGAAGCCAGTATGTTCCCTAGCGGTCCTAGCTCCGTGTGCTCGATCCTCCAATCCCCTGATGCTTCTACCATTGCTGAAGGCCTCGTCCTCCCCACCACCACCAACTTGAACTCTTCGTTGCGACCTACATAGAGCACATCTTTCTCGAGGCCGTGTGTTCTTCTCTCTTCATATGTTGCTCGTCCCTTGCTCCTCCTTCGGAACTCTGCAATAGCTTCCTCGTCCTTCTCCTGCCATCGAAGTCGGATCGTCAGCGAAAAAACCCTAAGAATACCTATGCTCAGAATAGACACGTACCTTTTCCTGGGCTAAACTGTCGTCACCATCTTCCTCTTCCTCCTCCTTGGTGAACCTGATCAATTTCAGCTTGACATTAGGACTGTCCATCGTCATTGCCCCGAGCTCAAGAGCTTCCCGGTCATCCGGCCCGCCGAAGAATACCACACACACACCACAGTCCCTATTAGAAGCTGTGTAGAGAGTCCCACAGAATCCTCTGTCGACGAATAAGCCTACGGAGCAAGGAGTGTGGGCCAGCACCCGCTGGTTCACCCATCCCCATTCACGACCGAGATCCTCCTCCTCCTCTCCTCTCCAGTACTTATGGAAGGGCATGATCACCAAGGCTGCCCTCTTCTCCTCTGCTACGTGCCGGACATCTTCGTGCATGGTAGACAAAGCCGAGATGGCAGTCATTGGCCGGATCTTGGCCCGTCCCAACTTCTCGTAGACTTCGAAAGCGCCCATCACTCGGTCAAGGTCGCTGTGGGCCTCCTTTGTCGGGCCGTGGGCGGGTCGACCGTTCTTTCTTGCACGAAGCGCGGTGAATATCGACGACGGTTGTTCGGTTAGCTCGACGAGCTGCATCACGTACAGTTTAAGCCTCCGCTGGTCTCCCGTCCCTCTGACCATCTCTATGAGGTTGATGACGGACGGTACGTTGGATGGGCTGTGGATGCATGCTAAGATGCGGAGATCTCGTTTCCCCGACGATGACGAGTCGGTACCAAGCGTGCGGTTGTAGTGGCCCGACGCATTGCCAGTGGGCTTGTATATCGCCATTACGGTCGGAGTGGTGATAAAGGTGGTGAAGAGCGCCATGAGGACTAGAATTGTGAAGGTTTCATCGTCCAGCACCTAGAACAGGACCAAGAATCAGATCATATACATACTGAAGACTATAGGTGTGTCGGTGTGGACACACGTGTCATATTTGTGTACCTTCTTCTCTTTGCCAATGTTCAGGACGATGAGCTCGACCAATCCTTTAGTCCCCATCAGCACTCCGAGCGTCGCTGCGTCTCTGACGGACATCTTGGCCGACACGGCGACCACGAAAGTCCCTAGGATCTTTCCCATGCACGCGGTGGCGGTGACCAGCGCCAGCAGCCCCCACGCCTCCGCACCCCGTATCTTGGCCACATCGGTCTTCAGCCCGCTGGACGCGAAGTAGAGAGGCAGCATTAGTCCTGATACAAAGTCCTCTATCCGTTCGAACAGCCTGCCGGCAAACTTCCCCTCCTTGGGAATAGTCAGCCCGAAGACGAACGCTCCGAAGATGGAATGTATGCCGATTAAATCCGTCGCGAATCCCGATACCAGCACGCCAGCCAGTGTCAGACAAATGCACGCCTCCCCGACCTTCCTGTTGTCCAGCGACGATCTCCGCGCCACCCACGCCATCATTGGCCGGACCGCGGTCATCATGAACGCCACGAAGAGCGTCCCCGAGAGCAATATCCATAGCGACACCAGCGGGCTCCTGTGCTGGCCGCCAGACAGCGCCACCGCGAGGGCCAGGAGCACCCACGCGGCGACGTCGTTGAACGCTGCGGCGGCCATTGCGGTCTCCCCGATGGCGGTGGTGAGGAGCTTGAGCTCCGCGAGGATGCGGGCGAGGACCGGGAATGCGGTTATGGAGAGGGCGACGCCGATGAAGACGAAGAACTGGAAGAAGCCGACGTCTCGGGCGGGAGCGACGGTCCTGCGGAGGATGAAGACAATGCCGAGTCCGGAGAGGAAGGGGAGGAGGATCCCGGCTGCGGCGATCCCGGAGGCCTTGCGGCCGCTGCGGCGGATGGAGTTCACGTCGAGCTCGAGGCCGATGAGGAAGAGGAAGAAGAGGAGGCCGACGCTGGAGACGGTATCGAGTATGGGGGAGCTCCACGGAGGGAAGATGGTGTGCAAGTAGGCTTTGTACCGCCCGAGCAAGGAGGGTCCGAGCACAATCCCACCCTGGTACAGGACGACATTCATCAAACATCTCGTTACGTTACTGTGTGTTTCATGTGGATTATCCTATCTACACTACACACGAATTTAGCCCCATACTGATACTGTTACTGATACTGATTCCATATGGACAATACCAATACTGTTTCGCAGCGTCTACCAATTCTATTCTATACTCACTCGTACAGATATTGGAGGTTTTTTTTCTTGTCAACAAAATATTTTAACGAAAAAAGAGAGACTAATATGCAACTACGTATAAGTATAGTAAGGATGTAAAAATACCTAAGAAAAGAAAACTTAGTTCTCTCATGTAAACAAATCGGTAAAGATAAATATTATTTCATTCAATTTCAAAATTATTAAGAAGCAACACTAAAATTAGTTATATATATATATATATATATATATATATATATATATAGCGTATGTAAGTCCAAAAATTTGCCTTCAGATCTCCAGTTGTGGGCTTACAAAACAAATTGATTGATCTAGCAAGATTAGAAGTGAGATTTAAAGCCACGAAAAGTCAGGAAAAGACTAGAAAAAAGAATATTTTTTAGATTTTTTTTGAGAGAGACTCATGTGACCATCGAAGTTTTTTTTTTCTTACTAAAATACAGTCCCTCAATTTCTCCCTTTTCAGGTGAGACTTTGAATATATATATATATATATATATATATATATATATATATATATATATATGTGTGTGTGTGTGTGTGTGTGTGTGTGTTATATTGATTATTTTATTTGTAGTTGGCTTAAAATTTATTGAAAAAATATATTTTTGTTTAATGCCGATAGTTATTCATGTCGAGTCGATTTAGTGGTCGTAGCCGACGAATAAGAATGAATTTTGTTTTTAAAAAACCAACCGGAATCGATCCCCTTTCCATTAGGTAAGCTTTATAATTTTCTTTTATTTTTTTATAATTGTTGTTGAAATATCCAGTAATACCTTAGAAAATAGTTTAGATTAGAATAAATGAAATTAGCAAAATCAATTTATAACACTACTTTTAGTTTTCTGTCTCAGTTTTATTAATTGGTTTGGAACATTTTCAGTTTTATTAGTATTTTATTACAACAAATATTCTTTTGGATATTAAATTTTGTTATTTTTTTAGTTCTTAAATTTTGGGTTGACAATACTGTTATATCATTGTCGATGGAAAAATAATACTATATAAACATTAAGTTTTGAGGGTACCTCTTTTAGAGTTCGTCTCATGTCTCAAAATCTAAAATCCGATAGGTACTAAGAGCAGCATGAAGCAAGCACGAACACTACAAAAGTTTGTACAGTACCGTATTGTATTGGACACTACAAAAATCTGAACACAACAACAACAATAACAACAACAACAACAAGTAGAACTATGCACATACGTACCACAATCTCGGCAACGACTTTAGGCTGGCGGAGGGGTTTGAGGAAGAGAGTGAGAGCGCGGCTGAGGAAGAGGACGAGGGTGGTCTGGACGATGAGGAGCGGGAATGCGTAGTTTAGGGGATTCTCGCCTTGCCAAGCACCATCCGACGATATTTTGATGACGGTTACGTTATTCGTCGCAGAAACCATGATTGTCCGTCCGAGCGATGCACCACCAACTCACACTTCCGTTCCTCAATTTATAGCCGAACCCATGGGACCCACGAGTCCGGGCCGGGGGATCATCGCACAAATCTAGTAGTGGTGCTCAGTGAATATATCCTGGAATTTTCAATAGACTAGTGTTGGATTTCTTTTTCAACGAGATTCGTCGCAAAAAAAAAAAAAAAACTGACATGTGTCATAGAAACGAATCCAGAAATTGAAGATATGATGGACTACAATAGATTAGGGTGGACTAGAACTAGACTAATCCATATAAAAAATAATTTAAAACAAATTATATGGATGGTGTAGTAGTAGATCACTAATTTATGTGAAACTAAACCAATTAAGAGCGTAATGGCCTCGAAAACTGAAATTCCATATATATATATATATATGTATATATATATATGTACTTTTATGTTTTTTTAAGTTTTTTTATGATCACAGCCGTTGAATCTTTTTTAAGTCATCTAATCTTAACTATTGATTTGAATGACCTAAAACAACGATTAAAATTAGATGACTTAAACAAGATCCAACGATTGTAAATATAAAAATGCTTTAGAAGAAAACGTGGATCTTTTATATATATATATATATATATATATATATATATATATGAGTTATTGATTTATATTTGTAAGTGAATCATGTACATGTAGAAACAAGAAGGGTACTAGAGCACAATGCGGACAATGGGAAAAGTTTGAAATATCAATTTCCACTTTAAATGCAGTCTTCCTGCTGAAGATTTTTGTCATGTCTTGCAAGTGCAACCGAGTCCTTATCATGCTTTAAGCTCGAAGATTTTATCAGCTCATTAACAGGCTTCTTGCAACGGGATCATCGAGACGAGCTCATCGATGTGTGGCCCATTTAGCATTATTCTTCGCTGGAATTTGTGTTGGTGTTCGAAGCAAAATTCAACAAGCGATGCTCGGGCTAGGATCCCAGCATTATTCTTCGCTGGAGTTTGTGTTGGTGTTAGCAAAATTCAACAAGCGATGCTCGGGCTAGGATTCTAATTTGGGGAACCACCGCGCCCAGGTGGCTGCAACTAGTTAAGTGCAACTTGCGCTGTTGAACACGGTGGATTTTAGTTCTTAAAAATATTTTTACTTTCGTGTAAACGATCGAACTCTGCTAGCTCTTATGGTCAGTGAGAAAAGATATAACTTTTTTGACTAGACGGACAATCTCAGAATCGAACTGCAGAGAAGATATGAAACAATGGACCTAAATGACATGCAACACAGCAGCGTACACGAAGTTCCGTATGTTACGTCGGGGGAATACCAAAATTTTCGTGTAAACGTTGTTCGGGTACATTAATTTCAAAACTAGTAAATGCACGCGTGTTGCACGTAAAGTAAAATTTTCTAATATTACTATAAAATAGTTTAAATATTTAAATATATTTTCATTATAATTTATTATGGATATATTTATACTTTTTATCTAAAGTCTTGAAAAGACTAGCCGTCTAAGCTGTACATATATCCTCACGTAATTAAAAATTAAAAGTTAAAAATTAAATAAATTTTAACTAATTGTTTAACTACATAATATTATAACTATAATCAAACACCTCTTTTAGCTTATCTCTACTCTTATAATATTATAATTATAATCAAACACTTCTTCTAGTTCATGTGGTTAAGGAGGGAGACATTTTTCTTGGCTGATCAAGTTCGATTTCCCATAAAGTTATTTATAATATAAAAATTAAATTTTAACATTTTTTTATATAATATTAATTTTTTAAATAAATAAATAAATATTTACAAACGGTTTAGACAATTCACTTTTGAGCCATTTTGAAACCTAGTTATAAGAGTAGAGATTTTGAATTATAATACCTTTATTGACACCAGTTGAATTTAATTAAACAAATTAAATTTTTTATTATATTTGTAACCTAACCAAAGATGACAGGTATAAAAATACTGAATTTGTTAAAAAAAAAAAGTAATTAGAAAGTGGATTCCTATGGATAACAAACCTTGCCACCTGTTTCATACAAAGCAAAGGATAAAGTAAAGTAATTACCACAACTGAAGCAGATCTGCTCATACAGAGTTAAGGATAAAGTAAAATAATGATCACAATTTGAAGCAGATCTGCACAAAGAGAACGATCATTGTCCCCAAATCTTCGGAATATTTTTTTTTTTTTTTAATGTTGTCCAATATTTTATAGGAAACTTTTTACACATACTGTGTTATACGTCCTGTGGACTCACTGTTAATAAATAAAAATAAAAAAATATTTTCATAACTTAATTTATTGATTTTTTACCATCCAATTAGAATATTATCTTTTTTCCTTGATAATTACAAAGATCACTCGACATCGGTTCGATTTTTTTTTTTTTTTTTTTAGCATCTTCGTAAAGATGTAGATTTTATAACAGAACATACGCCACTTATTTCAGTATATATTCCAAACCAAAGCAATGGAAGTGGATTTCCCCCCTTGACTAAAATTTCAATAAAGCTCTCTCGCGGCAATCGTTATCATCATCAACCGCTCGGACTTTGGACCACTTCATATATTTGATTACAAAATTTGTAGATAAAATTTACTGTAATTTGACATAAATAATAAATTTTGTTTGCTATAAAATCTAAATTTTGACATCGAAATTTATTTTTTCCTCCGAAATGAAGGACGGAAGTGGAAAACAAATATTTGGTTGGAGTACAACTTCCAAGTCTAGTTTCACAAAAATAAGATTTGCATTCATGCCATTTCAATAAAAAAGTTGCACTTTTCCTCTTCAACAACCAACTAGGGATGAACATTTTTCAGTCTTTGACCGAAAATCGACCCGACTAGAACCGAATAAGAGATTATGTTCGGTTTAAAAAAATTCGGTTTGGTTTCGGTTTTGAAAATACTAAAATTTCTTATTCGTTTTTGAATTTTGATTTCGGTCCAAAACCCAATAAGACTTATGCAATTATGTAAATACCCTCAATTCTATACATATTTTGTGATTAAAATGTGTATATTTTGAAAATATCAATTCTATGTATTTGTTTTGAAACTCAACATTGATAATTTAACATCTATTCCAACTTTGGACGCAATTTTGAAATACAACAAATATTTGTATAAAAATTATAATTTTAAATATAATTTAACCACGGTCTCAACTTTGGGTCCGGCCCATTAGACAATAGAAATAGTCCAACCGAACAAATCGAATCTATTATTCGGTTTGGTTCCGATTTTGGTTAATTTTGGTTCGGTTTTTACTATTCGGTTCGGTTGAAACCGAATAAACCGAATGTTCACTACAACAAATTTTAGGATTTTTCACTTCTAGCCCCTACTTCTTCAAAGAACCCAAACGAAGAAAAAAAAAAATTCAGTTTGCTCCACCTCACCTCAATGCGTACGCAAAATATCAATTTTTAATTTTTTTTACATCGTTCTACTTCGACGAACCAAACAACCAGCACTGAACATATGAATATGGAGCCTGGTGACAACACAATATACAATACCTATTACAGGCAAAAACTTGAGCTGACAATGTTGGTACCTGTACATTGAAACAAGTTATATGCAAGTCGGAGTAAAACTTTGATGCAGATGGCTTTATTAAAAAATTGATAGAACCACTGTATAACAGGTGGATCCCTCTATTTAAATATATGTCGCATGCTTAACGAAAAGAGAGGAGGGTCCACCTATCATATAATGATTGTATTAAATTTTTGATAAAGCCATCTGTATCAAAGTTTTACTTGCAAGTCCGTCCTGATTTTTTTTGGTGAATAAAGCAAAAATAAAAATAATATCCCTTGATACAAAAAATAAAATAAAAAAAATTGTTAAAAAAAAAAATTATCACTACATCTTTACCCATGCCCCTCTTTAGATAAGTGGTGTAAATGAAAACCAAATTTGCTAAATTAATCCTTTTATAAAATTATGGGGGCAGTGATATTTTAGATTTGTTATGTACATGAAAAATTATATATATATATATATATATATATATATATATATATATATATTTTGCTTCTTAACATTTTGGATCATGGATGATTGATCTGTCCTGAATACCGTCGTCCCTGTTTGCAAAATAGCATCTCGAATAGTCGTTACAGGACAATGATACCATTGAAAATAGAACAATATGGTTAGTGAAAAGGGCTATGCTATGACTACAACCAAATGTCTACAACTATTTTACAACCGCCACGTGACGGCCACGTACGTGACGGCCGATTATTGGAGGAGGAGGAGAGGTGGGCCCCGATGGCTGTCCGGATGGTTGTTATGTGATCGAAATGTCACATGACAGTCGTTTATTGGAAGAGAGATGGAATCGGAGGTGGCCCACATAGCCGGATGGGGAAGGGAAGGGGTGGGGGGAGGGGGGAGGATTGTAAGCATTTGGTAGTAAACTTAGCATTATCGTAGTGAAAATTCCTTCACTCATTGTATAAGCATCTTTAACATTCAACCTAAAAATAACTTAAGACTTAATTTTGCTTTTATTTAAAATCCTCGTTGTCGGCTAGGAAATATATATAAACAATGAGCACAAGGAAAACAAGAAAGAAAGAAGCAAGCAGTAATACAAGTTCTCCAAAATATTCATTTGGATTTCTAGTTCTGGAGCAAGTGCAACTAAAAGAAAATGCCAACATCCTAACTAATTTCGATTAGAGTTATCAGTATTTATCTCTATTACTAATGTCTGTTTTTTTATATTAATTTAATTAATACTACTCCTGTTTTATCTATTTTTTAAGTATTATTTGTATTTATCCCATTACTAATATCTAACTCTAACTCTTCAGGAAGGTAATAGTAATAAAACTAATAAGGAGGAAGACAAAATTAGACATTAGTAATGAAAGGATAAATACAAATAATTCTTTCAATTATCTACACAATCCAAAGTTAGGGCTAAATTTTTTATCAACTTTCATTATGTTTCTCAACCATTACAAACCACCTTGAGTGATTGTTCGATTGTATTATCACATCCGGGTGAGTCCGAGCAAACATGAGATCGAACATATTGTTGCACCACTATATCGGGTGCCAACCACACGTGTTGTCCAACCTTGGACGTGAATGCTATATCATGTTTGCCATTGAAGTAAGTTTGGGATACTTTTGTTTAATAACAAACAAAAATGATAAAGAATCATAGACAAAAAATATAAATACAATATTTTTGATATGGGAACCGTGACGATGGAAATCGAGTACTGCAACGATCCCTTTACTCCGTTGACAGTCCGACGAAGGAATGATGATGCTATCTTCCCTTTTCTCTCTTTTAAGCTGGTGTGCACGTACGTAGCTCGCCTGGAGGGGCATGGTCTCTGAAGTAGAAAAAAAATCCGCCACTAGAACGTCCAAGTTGCTCTTATTTATAGCCATCATGTTGGTGGGCTATAGGTGCCGCATATGCTTCTGTTTGGTGGTCGCATGGGGCTCCTTCAACAGAATACGGTTACAACTGTAGGTGTATACTATGGGTAGGCTGCCATGTGTACATCCTTAACAGGATGAAGTTGAGTCCAGGCTGAGCTGCCATGTGGGCGTTTGTTGCGATTTGCTGTTGCTAAAGATCTGAACGGTTCTCGTCTTTTCTTTGCGTGACATGGTCAGTTTGACACGTAGCCCGCATTTAGTTATAGAGAATTACTTCAGTTGCAACAAGAAGATTTTGTCTCAGGAAATCCTGCCACGTTGGACGCATGGGACGTATGGAACGCATGGAGTCTGGAACGAATGGGGCCAGAGACGCATGGAATGCATGGAGTCCGGAACGCCTGGGGTCAGAGACGCATGGAACGCATGGGACCAGAGACACATGGAACGCATAGAGTCTAGAATGCATAGGGCCAGAGACACATGGAACGCATAGAATCTGGAACGTATGGAGCCAGAGACGCATGAAACGTATAGAAAACTTTGTCTTACATACATGTGGCCCTGTACGACTGCATAGTGACAAAAATAATAATGATGGTGGCGTGAGCACTGATGCCAACTGTCCATGGCGGAATCGAGGTGTTTAGAGAGTCATTTTTGTCAGAATTCTGTGTCAGACATAATCTTTGTGTTAGACCTTTATGTGGCCAATATTGGGGCGCATGGATGCTGCTTTTCTGGACCGCATAGTCATTATGCGATTTGATTTCTTCTAAGTCGATCTTGGGGCGTATGTTTGTTGGACGCATGGATCTAAATTTTTTATGCTTCTACAAGACCCCCTTCAAAGTTTTCAAACTGATAATTTTGGAATACTTTGAATAAGAAGCATGGAGGAGAGGACATTGGGCCGCATAAATGGCGGGCTGCATGGATGAGTCTTTGCCAGGCTGTCAAATCTCCATTTAATGCAGGATTTGGCTCGATCCTTGAGTGGATCTTCTTGGGATTCTGAACCATCTCTCAGCAAGGATTCCGAAGTGACAGTTTTTCAAAGGATAAAGTTGAGTGAAAAACTCAAGTGTCGCCGTCATAATTAATGCTGACGGTTGTAGTGGCCCGTTCCCCCTATTCGGGGGGCGCGACTAAAAAATAATTGGTATCGTTCGATTGGGACAGATTGAATCAAGATCCTTTCCTCGTTATCGATTGGTTTCTTTGGAATTAAGTCCCACATTCAGCGGATCGTGCCTCGAGGAAGGACTCGACGGCAGAGTCGCGAGGGGCCTTTCCGCTGCGTTGGTTTCTTTGTCCGTTTTTGATACCGCTTGGTTGCTTTCTTGTTGATTTTGTGACTTTCGTTTTCTTTATCGGTTTTGATGAATTTTATTGTCTTCGTTCCTTGAATTTCGCATTTTGTATCAAAATCTGGGAGACCGAGACAGGAGATATTGATCATATGTTGGTGCATGCAGGTGATCGTGTAGGCGACACACGAGCGGAGTCTTGAAGATCTTCCCTTTCTCTTCCTCGATTCTCAAACTTGTGAGTGGCCTTACTTTCGATTAGCTCCCTTCTTCTAAATCTCCACTCTTAACAATCTGACTAGTTTGTGCGTTCTGATCAACGATACCATAAGAATAATAATAAGTGAGTCAAGATAATAAGAAGTAGCTTGGAACATTGATGCTTGTCATACAAAATTTCCATACGATCACATTGTATGCGTGCTTGTCCGCTATGCATTTATCTATTTATGCTTCAGTTATAGCTAGAACTTATTATTTATAACTGTGCAAATGAGTAGTGCAAAATATTTGAAATGTGATCACTTGAGCAGGTTGACAATGCCAATCACACTGTGCTAAAGTAGTTATGTTCATTCTGATGGCTTGAAATGCTTCATTTGTTAACTTAGTGTTGAGATGTTGTTTGGTCGGACAACTTGTACACAAGGTTTAGTTCTTGCGAACGGTCTCCGGGGCATTATGGTCGATTCATTCCGGACGGAACTCGAATAGCTACGCTAGCAAGACTAGCACGGGTAACGCGGGGTCTTGTAGCGGGGCTTGCTACCCGCGCTGCAAGGATCACCGTCTTAATGTAGCTATTGTCTACGATGGCAATGTGTGCAATGACCCAGCATATTACTGCATTATCTGTTCAAGCTAATGATGTCTTCTTGACAGGGAAGAATATGGTAAGTCTTGTGCAGGTGGATGCGACGCCGCAGGTAAAAAGTCACCGAATGGTGGCACATTTATTCAGTCATTTTATATATACGTTGCATGCTATAACTTGAACTAAGGCAAGATAGAAAGTCCACAATAATAATTTGTTTGCCTCACTCGAATATTGTGTCAATTTGGTTAGTTGAGTTAGCTCATCCTCACCGGTACTTTTTAAAGTACTGACCCTCGTTGTAGCAGGTTCCCCGAGCCAAAGCGACGCGGCGAGGAGCTGAAGCTTCTTCCCCCAACCAGTCCATTACTCGGAGCACTCTGTTCGTGCCTTTTAGAACTTGTACAAAATATTTGGAGCTTGTGCACACATCTTATGCAGCTCCGAAGAAAGGCGATAACTTTGCCCGAAGGTGTCTATTATATTTTAAAGTTCTAGTGAGGGATGTAATGTATGGAACGACTATCTCATTTTGCGTCCATCTTGTAAGTCTGTGCGGCACCCCTTACTTTTGAGTCAAGAGTTTGTAACAAAGATATACATTATCAATAAATAGAACTTTTCTTCGTGTCAATGTGAAATATTTAGCTTCCGTACTCTGTTGTTGTGTTTATATATATATATATATATATATATATATATATATATATATATATATATATATATCATTATGTTAGGCCTTGTGCGGGTGTTCCTTACGCTCGCACGATATCACGCCCGGGGGACGATTAGCGATTCTATGGGATCGGAATGTGACAACGGCGTAATGCAAGAATCAAGGAGTCACCACTATCTCCTTTGCCCTATAAATAGGGGGTTTTGTCGAAGAGAGAACTTTTTTCTCTCTGCTCGAGTTTTCCTCTTTTGTTGGAAGTTATCTGTGTGAACTTTGGGTATCATACTAGAGATAATATAGACGTAGTACAATATCGCAGTTTGTTAAGGATATACCACTGGGTGATCTTTGGTGGACCTATTACCTTTTGCGCACTGGAGTGCAAGTAATAAGTTCGAAACGAAACCCTATCAGAGGTGATATGGACGTGATAGATTTTGTGGACTTAACACCGTTGGCGTACTTAGAGTTAAGTACTGGTGATAAGTTTAGGTGACTACCGATGTCAGAGGTATTATGGACGTAACAATCGATAGTCATATAGAGAGGTTTGCTCAGAGGTAAGAAGGACATAGAAAACTCTACTGGGGAGGATGTGAGGATGATAGCTCAGAGGTAACGTGGACGTAAGCTAATCAATAGTCATACCGAGAGGTTAGGTACGATCTTGGTATTTTTGTGGAAAAAAATAAAATGAGCCAGAGATAATATGGACATGACTATTTTCTTTGGAACATGGGCAGCTCATAGTTCAGAGGTAACATGGACATGAACTATTTACTTTTGTTGAGGACATCCCACTGGGGATCTCTGGTGGACCTATTACTTCTTACGCACTATGTAAACCCCCTCAATTTTTTAGGTAGATTTGGTATGGTGAGAATTTTGGTTTAGTTTCAGGTTGTCTAAGGATTAGAAATTAGGGTTATGTAGACTGGTTCTTTAATTTTAAACTCTTGGTGCACCTTACCGTTGCTACAATAATTGGAGCACAACAATAGCCTTTAATTTCCAACAAATCTTTGCACTCTTGACCTGATAAGCCAACCTATGCACTGAATATTTCTGTCACTCACAAACATACTCCCTTGTGCTCTATTTTAATTGCACAACTTTCCAGTCACAAAAATTAATTCTTTAATCCTAGGCCTTGTACCTATGTCGTTGCCATCGATTTGGGGACACAAACTCAACCCGTTTTGCCTAACCAATTAAAGGGCATAATACTTACACCAAGCCTACACCGTCCATGATATTTATGTCACTCTGTAAAACCCCTAATCCTAAAAATCGTACTTACCATTTTTTAATTAATTATTAATTTAATTGCAGTAATTAGTGGCTAATTAGGAGAAATAGATTTTATTTAATTTTTATTTTAGGTGTTTGTGAACTTAGGTGATTTATGGGGCCATTAGAAATTTTTTTGAATTTATTTCATGTAGCAGACCATTAATACAAATTCTAGATTTTTCTATGTGTGTGTATATATATATATATATATATATATATATATATATATATATATATATATATAAAAGAGAAAGAAAGAAAAAGAAATGGAAAAAGAAAAAGGAAAGTTAGAAAAGAAAAAGGAAAAAGAAAAATAGGTTTTAATCTATCCTAATGGATCCTTAGCAACTCCTACCCGCAACCCACTACTCCAAAAGCCCACACCCGCCCCCTTCTAAGTGCACACAGCAAACCCCCTTAAGCTTTGAACCACAGCAAACCCAAACACCCCCCTTAAGCCGAACGTAACCCCCCCCCCCCGCGTATCTCGACTTCTTATATATATCAACCTATTCATCCCAAAACCCTAACCCTAGATCATCCTTCTCCTCCTCTTCCCATCTAGACCTGAATGCCGCCGCCACCATAGCCAGAACCGCCGCCTAGGCCGTCCAGAACCGACCCCGACGACCGCGACCCCGCACAACACCACAACTACAGTTTTAAGCAGCAACTTACCTGTGTTCCAGCGTCGTTTTCCGTCACCTCGCTGAACCAAACTCGACCCCGTCTTCACCAGTACGCTCACCCCTTAACCCTCTTTAATATTTGTATGATAGTGGACCTCGAACAACGCATAACCATAGGCGAAAATAGCGTCAAAGTTGGCAGAAAATGACAATTTCTGAGTATCGCAGAAAACTGCGGTGATCACCTATGTTCCCGGGTTCGTATCTTCCACCACAGAGATCCGAATCTGATTTTTTTTTTTGGTATGCGGAGACCACTTGACCTAGTTTAATTTCTGTTAAATAAAGTTAGATTATTAACTTCTGTAGGTAGAATTAAATTTGTTGGAAAATTCCAAAAATATATTTTTTCTAGATTTTCAAAAGTTGTGAAACAGAGCGCGCCCCGCCAAACGGGACCGCCCCGCCGTGTACCAAGTTTATCAAACGGTGCGCACAGTATACCCGAACATATGAGAGTTTATGGAAACTGATTCGGTGGTGTGTACGCGTCGGAATCAGCCCGTATCCGCGGACAAATCCCATGTCGTAACTTTTGTGAAAGTCGTGCGCATTTTGTGCACGTTCATCAAATTGTGACGAAACTTGTGCCACTGGACTCGTGGTAACGCGCTGGTCCTGTGACCCAATTTTCACGCAATTCTGAGATAATTGACCAAGTCGCCAATTGGCGGGTCCCACGGTTAACTTTTTGGGCGAATTTGTGTTCAGCTCACCGGAATCCAAAATTGGATGTACCATTGAGTTCGTATTGACATTTAGAATTTGTTTGACCTATAATTTTGTCCCATGTAGAGACTGTTACCCTTGGCACATTTTTTGGTGCAAAGTGGGCCACATGTGGACCCCGCTTTGACCCGAAATTACCGTTTTGCCCCTGTGTCCAAATTGGACGAAAGGGAAGTGCTTTTTAGCTATTTTGCTTATTTTGGGAACGTTAGAGACATCTATTTCAGCATCCGGAGACATTTGTTTTGAGGCCATAGCTTCTGATCCTGTGTGTTGGACTTCTGGACGTTACACTTTGCAGCTTTCTTGCCAGGCAAGATACCTTGCCAAATTGCTTACAGTATTTTGCATGCTTAGTATATTTCTGTATATTTATTGCATTTCTGTTTATTCATTGTATGTGTAGTTTCTTTCAATCATTACTATATAGTAGATATGTTGACACACACATGACACTTAGTATCATGAGAGGACAATCAGTAGGCGTATGGGCTTTAACCACTCTGGTAAACTGTAGTAACTAGCACGCACTATGGTGGTCGTGTCCGATGGTCGCTACCCCCGAGGTATGTCGATTGATGGAGTCACGAGGGTCGCTACCCCCGAGGTATGTCGGCTGATGATGTTCTAGACGGGTGTGTGAGTTGTGAGGCTTAGATCGAGTAGCCTACCCTTGCCCATACGTCGAAAAGTTGTCCTCATTTGCATTCATATAGATTGTCTTGTATAGCGTACTTATATATTTTCAAACATTATGCATGTTTACTATATTCAAATTGGCTTGCTTCTATGTATCTTGTTACGTCCCTTTCCAGGAGTATCTGTTCTTGAGTATTCGCAGGAGCGCAGATTTTGATGGTTACATATGTTTCGATGGTGTCTTCTCTTCGAGCCCGTGGTCGTTAGCTGGTATTCTTATATTGTATTTTTTTGTGTTGTACTTTTCCATTCGAGTTGGTAGTGGATTTGTTTCCATCCAACTATCATCCTTAGATACTTATATTGAGATCTAGTTATATAGATGTTGGTTATTTATTTATATTAATTTTCGTGGATGAGATTTAGATTGTACCCTGTGACTTGTGATAGATTTTATACCACTTGTGGATTTGATATTCATATTACAGCGTACGCGTGGATTTTGGTTTCCATATATTGGAGTTGCCATATCCATACGGCTGGCATGCTTACGTGTCCTAGTCCTACGTATTTTTGGGACTGGGACGTGACATATTTTTGTGGTAGCCCATGCAGGTCGAGATCATATTGTCTCGGTTACGTTACTGTACCGAGAAAGCCTGCACCTAGGAATAGAGTATAGGATCCCATCCACAATTGACTATGATTCGCTCTCCTTCTAGTCCATTCTATTCGAATAATTGTATCCTGCTTGATTCATGTGCTTCCCAAATAGTTCCTTGAGTATAGCCCCCTCCTAGAATATAGAAGTCTCTGTTGTTAGATGATAAGTAGGGTAACCTTCCTATTAAGAGTACCACTAGAGTGTTGACACACCACTAAGTTAGAATATCTAGTGAACCCTATAATTCCTTATCTATAGATTGGTTTACCATTACCCCTTGATGTATTATGAAGACTTGAGAGTAGTATAGACACTACTAGAGTTAGCTAGAAGTTTTACCATAATGTTTGACCCTAGTATTGAAGAACCAATAGAAAACCAAGATTGAATATTAGGACTGAACCTAACCTTCATAGTTATATAGTATTGGAGAACTATAAACTTTGATCATTGTCTTATTATTAGTAGACAACACCTTAGGAAGCCTAGAGGAATATAATTAACACTTTTTCTTGATCATACCTCAAACATAGCAACTAGCATACCACTCCCCCTTAGAAAACCATGATGCTATCTAGAGTCCCCTATTTTAATTTTATATGTTGTTCCTCTGTGACCTTAACGTTCGCTAATTACGCGACGGCTAAATTATGTTCTTTATTTTTTTATCTTTTAACTCGTTCCACCTGACATCTCTGATTATAGACCAAGTGATTTTATTCTATGATTAGGATATATAGCATGCTAGGATTATAGTTGTAATTTTGAAATTTTGAATTTCTGTGCTTGGTAGTTAGAACTTGATAGTTTTAAGTTATTTTAGATTGCGACCTGATGATTATCCCTTAGTTTTTAAATCGGGTAACATATACCCCCACCTCGATACGAATTATATTCTCTTTCCCCTTGAAGGCCAGTAACTGTTCCATTTTTACTATTGACACTTGCTCTATAAGCGCTATGACTAAGACTTAAGACGACCATGACCTATATAATGTAAGAGGATACCCTAATAAGTACCAAGACCCTTTCTCGTAGACCTTAACAGGAGTTTCTACGGTATCCTTAAGATAATTACAGTGTTAGTTTATTGTTATAAGTTGGGTAGTATGCCACACAACCTAGTATCACATAGTCTTTTGACCCATTATTGAAGTGTAACTGAATGACATTACCCGTATGCGAGCATAAGACGACAGTGTTTATTCAGACTGTAGAAATTTGAGGTCCATACCCTATTTTGTCGACTAGTGACTTAGACAAGGAGTTAGTATGACAACTGTAGAGATTGTAGAGTCTTATCTTTTTTGAGAACTTGGATTATTTTGTAACTTCTCTCATCATAATCTAGTGTACTTATATTTTCTGTACTACCTTGATTTATGCTGCTATTATAGCCTAGTTTTTGCAAGCTTATTCTTTTATCGAGCTTGCTCATGACATATGTATTATTGGGTGCACACAATGATACAATTGCCTAATCAGAATCGGTGTATTAAGGTCTAGCTAACCTTAGTGCGCTTGGTTCGCTCTTCGCATGACTACTTTACGTGGATTGAGATATAGGGTAGTAGACGAATATACTTGCCCCTAGACATGTCTGACATATCGTATCGGTTACATAACTGTACTGATACGAGCATATAAATAGGAAATTACCAAAATAGAATTTCAATCCACAACTGCCCTGACAACTCTCTTTTCGAATTCTTTAATCTCTTTGAACCTCGTACTTGTATTCTATCACCTTCACCTTGAATTCTTTATTATTGCTCTCTGTCTTCCCTTATTTCGAAAAGACGAAACCTCGTACTTGGTATAAGTTGACACACTGATAGTACTAGATATACCCCATAAGGGTAATCACATAACTTAGTGCCTCTCTTTTATAATTGATTAAGGGCATATTATAGGTGATATGTTTGGTGTTAAAACCTTGAGGATTGAATAACATGATTAAATAAATTGAGGAATAGTTTTTCTAGATGTATAGCCTTAGGTGATAGATGGATAAATTTTAAGTTGGGTAGATTGTAAAACCCTCACCCAAAATTAGACATACTTGGCTGAGATAGTGAGACTAAGGCTAGATTGAGTCCAGTTAGAGATAGAACACGGTATTTTATTTAATTTTTGCAATAATTATATCACTTAGCGCACCTTACCGTTGCTTCGATAATTGGAGCACTACACTAGCCTTCCTACAAATTCCACACCCTTATCCTAGACATGCCCATCTTCCATTCTGACCTTTGTGCAACTTATAATTAAGCTCCCTTGTACTACATTTTGGTCGCGCAACATCGCCCACTCCTTTAAACCTAGCCTTGCATTTTAAATAATGCAAATCTTATACCACCCTTGACATTCTATCGTGGCTTAATTTTAATTTCGAGGACAAAATTTTTATAAGTTGGGTAGAATGTAAAACCCCTAATCCTAAAAATCGTACTTACCATTTTTTAATTAATTATTAATTTAATTATAGTAATTAGTGGCTAACTAGGAGAAATAGATTTTATTTAATTTTTATTTTAGGTGTTTGTGAACTTAGGGGATTTATGGGGCCATTAGAAATTTTTTCGAATTTATTTCATGTAAGAGACCCTTTGGACAGTTACTAGCTTAATGGTATACATTAATACAAATTCTAGATTTTTCTATGTGTATATATATATATATATATATATATATATATATATATATATATATATATATATATATTTTAAAAGAGAAAGAAAGAAAAAGAAATGGAAAAAGAAAAAGGAAAGTTAGAAAAGAAAAAGGAAAAAGAAAAAGAAAAATAGGTTTTAATATATCCTAATGGATCCTTAACAACTCCTACCCGCAACCCACTCCTACCCACTACTCCAAAAGCCCACACCCGCCGCCTTCTAAGTGTACACAACAAACCCCCTTAAGCTTTGAACCACAGCAAACCCAGACACCCCCCTTAAGCCGAACGTAACCCCCCCCGCGTATCTCGACTTCTTATATATATCAACATATTCATCCCAAAACCCTAACCCTAGATCATCTTTCTCCTCCTCTTCACATCTAGACCTGAACGCCGCCGCCACCGCAGCTGTCACGCCCCGGCCCCGCCCGGGCCGCCGCTCCGCCCTGCCCCGCCCCGTACGGCCGGGAATTAACGAACCGGGCACGAATCACCGTGCCTCGGCGCGCCGAACGCGTATAACCGCGCCCGTCCCGCGGGTGCGAGGGAGGAAGGGAGCCAAACGAATGGCCCGTTCGAGCTTTCGGGGGACGTGATGCCGCACGGGCCTGGGGTTGCGCCCGTGCAAGGCCAATCGTTTAAGTTGATAGTTGGCTATCATCGCATCAATCGAGTAAGCAGCGGAAAGGGACTTGTTGCAATGCAATGCATTAGCCAACTGAGTGTTCGGGATAATCGAGGCAACTTGGGTTTCCTTTAGCAAAGGCACACGTTCGTTCCATACATTATGCCCCCTTATACGATAGCATTCTCGGGGCAACAATCGAAACCAGGATTTCGGGTCTTCGGGACTGTGGCACGCCTATCGCTCCCTCGGACGATCCAGTACCTGTGAACAAGTAAACTGTTGGTGGGTTAGCACTTTATACAAGTACTGGTGAGATAAATCAACTGAACAAAAACAAGCATTCACTCAAACAGGCACTAAGTAATCATGTTATAAAATATTACATTACTAGTGATCTTTCTAGTTTTTACCTAGGTTCGTTTCATGCAGTTCTAGCAGAGTCGATTTACTTGTTTAGAAACATGTTTGGAAACAGAGTTTCATATTATATGCAAGCAAGCAAACCGTTCATGTTTCAGGATGTGCGCAGCGTGTCTCGTGCGACTCTAGGGTCTGATGCAAGGCTAGACACACGATGCACAATCTTAGGGGCAGTCACTATCCAAGCCAATACAATGACTTAGCTATATGCAGGGCGGTCCCCGAGTATCTCAGGATCGGTAGCCGTTAGTCCAGCATACCAATGACTCATTTCTCTGATGCTAATGGCAGCTGTGACCCATGGTGGCTTGAACGCATGCAGTTCAGCTTTCCACCAAAAGCCATTGTCCGACCGCGTGCGAATGCATGGAACACTATCAAATAAACTCTAGTATGCAGACGAGACGAACCATCAGAATACACTCATTGTTGCGGGGCAATCCGACTTATCACTTGAACACGTTCAGGCACAGTATGGTTCTCTCGAAGCATAGACGATAGTGAACATATTCATGCACTCTAAACAGGCGATTCAGGATTCTCGTTAAGCAGGCATTGTTTCAAAGACAAGCTAGGTGAGTTCGTTCATTAACATGCAAGGCAGGTTCTATCATTCTTTTAAGAAAACATTGCAAGCAAAATCTCAGGTTATTATTAAGGCGTGCAAGAATCAGAGAACGAAGTTCTGCCCACTCACCTTGATACATAACGCCGGCGCGGAGCGGGACGTTACATACTTACCAACCAACAAAAAGTTTCGTCCTCGAAACTTCAAGGATAAACTTCTCGATATCCCGAGTAGCGATAGTGCCGTCCCTCGCCGTACTCAATCGAAACAATCAAGCAATTCAAGTTCAGGAAACATTTTGCACTTTGAGAATATCTATGGACTTATTGTATGGAACGCTCTTTGCAAAACTATATCGATAATATCTCAGAGTCATAGCAACAGTTTGGGCCAGAGAATCGATTTCGCTCTGATACCATTCTGTCACGCCCCGGCCCCGCCCGGGCCGCCGCTCCGCCCTGCCCCGCCCCGTACGGCCGGGAATTAACGAACCGGGCACGAATCACCGTGCCTCGGCACGCCGAACGCGTATGACCACGCCCGTCCCACGGGTGCGAGGGAGGAAGGGAGCCAAGCGAATGGCCCGTTCGAGCTTTCGGGGGACGTGATGCCGCACGGGCCTGGGGTTGCGCCCGTGCAAGGCCAATCGTTTAAGTTGATAGTTGGCTATCATCGCATCAATCGAGTAAGCAGCGGAAAGGGACTTGTTGCAATGCAATGCATTAGCCAACTGAGTGTTCGGGACAATCGAGGCAACTTGGGTTTCCTTTAGCAAAGGCACACGTTCGTTCCATACATTATGCCCCCTTATACGATAGCATTCTCGGGGCAACAATCGAAACCAGGATTCCGGGTCTTCGGGACTGTGGCACGCCTATCGCTCCCTCGGACGATCCAGTACCTGCGAACAAGTAAACTGTTGGTGGGTCAGCACTTTATACAAGTACTGGTGAGATAAATCAACTGAACAGAAACAAGCATTTACTCAAACAGGCACTAAGTAATCATGTTATAAAACATTATATTACTAGTGATCTTTCTAGTTTTTACCTAGGTTCGTTTCATGCAGTTCTAGCAGAGTCGATTTACTTGTTTAGAAACATGTTTGGAAACAGAGTTTCATATTATATGCAAGCAAGCAAACCGTTCATGTTTCAGGATGTGCGCAGCGTGTCTCGTGCGACTCTAGGGTCTGATGCAAGGCTAGACACACGATGCACAATCTTAGGGGCAGTCACTATCCAAGCCAACACAATGACTTAGCTATATGCAGGGCGGTCCCCGAGTATCTCAGGATCGGTAGCGGTTAGTCCAGCATACCAATGACTCATTTCTCTGATGCTAATGGCAGCTGTGACCCATGGTGGCTTGAACGCATGCAGTTCAGCTTTCCACCAAAAGCCATTATCCGATCGCGTGCGAATGCATGGAACACTATCAAATAAACTCTAATATGCAGACGAGACGAACCATCAGAATACACTCATTGTTGCGGGGCAATCCGACTTATCACTTGAACACGTTAAGGCACAGTATGGTTCTCTCGAAGCATAGATGATAGTGAACATATTCATGCACTCTAATCAGGCGATTCAGGATTCTCGTTAAGCAGGCATTGTTTCAAAGACAAGCTAGGTGAGTTCGTTCATTAACATGCAAGGCAGGTTCTATCATTCTCTTAAGAAAATATTGCAAGCAAAATCTCAGGTTATTATTAAGGCGTGCAAGAATCAGAGAACGAAGTTCTGCCCACTCACCTTGATACATAACGCCAGCGCAGAGCGGGGCATTACAGCAGCCAGAACCGCCGCCCAGCCCGTCCAGAACCGACCCCGACGACCGCGACCCCGCGCAACACCACAACTGCAGTTTTAAGCAGCAACTTACCTGTGTTCCAGCGTCATTTTCTGTCACCTCGCTAAACCAAACTTGACCCCGTCTCCACCGGTACGCTCACCCCTTAACCCTCTTCAATATCTGTGTGATAGTGAACCTCGAACAACGCTTAACCATAGGCGAAAATATCGTCAAAGTTGGCAGAAAATGACAATTTCTGGGTATCGCAGAAAACTGCGATGATCACCTATGTTCCCGGGTTCGTATCTTCCACCACAGAGATCCGAATCCAATTTTTCTTTTTGGTATGCGGAGACCACTTGACCTAGTTTAATTTCTGTTAAATAACGTTAGATTATTAACTGCTGTAGGTAGAATTAAATTTGTTGGAAAACCCCAAAAACATATTTTTTTCTAAATTTCCAAAAGTTGTGAAACGGAGCGCGTCCCGCCAAACGGGACCGCCCCACCGTGTACCAAGTGTACCTGTAAACTCCCTCGACCAGATTTCAGTAATTTAGGAATATTTTTGACAAATTAGAATTTTTTGTAACTTTTTAAAATTATTTTGCTTACATATCCGATTGATTTGTGCACCTGTCCCTCACACAATTATTTAGAGCATTTTACTAGCTGTTATCCCTAAACAAAATTCACATACCTGTCCTAGACATGTTAGACTATTTTCTTGAATTTTGTGCAACTTCCAGATGCTTTATTTTGAGGCTCGTTTGAGACGCACAAATATCGTTACAAACGTCCGTATTTATTTTTTATTTAATTTTCTGCTCTTTACCCATCTCTGTACCCCTAGAGATTTGAGGCCCAACATGTACCTGTTTTACCCAAACAAAAATATGATAATATTCTACTTTGAATATACTACAATTAGTATATTGACACCGTAGTAAAATTATGGCCCTACCTGCCTCTAAATAATTAGAGAACACCGTGCGCAGTATTTATTAAATAATAAATACGGTGACCCGTATCACCCAAAGAACTAGGCCCTGCCCCTGCCCAGGATCATCCCCATCCCTGCCTAGACCCTCCCCCAGCTTTCCATCTCATTTCTGGGTGATTCAGTATTTCTAGGAATCAGTATTTTTAATCAGACAAATTGCATAATTATGCAAAATACCAAATTTAGGACCTATTTGCAATTTATGAATTTTTAGGAGTTTTTATACAAATTTCCAGTGTGAGGTGGCATCACCTCATTGGCTGGTGAACCCACACCATACACGTGTCAGTTGGACCCACGAAAATATCTGAAAAATATCAGCCTAAATATCCAAAACCTAAAATACCCAAAATACCCTTGAACTTCAAGGTAATTACAAAAATACCTAACCCTAAAATCCCTATAAATACCCGACCCCTGCCCCTTGCAAACCTCACACCGCCACCCTCAGCCCACCTCTGGCCACCGAACCTCCGGCGAACTGTTCGCCACTTCCCTCCCCTTCCCTCCGACCACTGCCACCCCCCCTCCGGCCACCGCCTCCGCCGCCTGCAACCCCCACAGACCCAACCCGACCACCCACAACACAGCACCACCACCACTTCCGACCTCCCCCAGCGCCGCCTCCGGCCGTCGTGGACCACCGCCACCACCCCCAATCGCCTCGCCATGACCCCCTCCGCCGGACTGACCCACCACCACTGCCCCCCGACAACTACCGACGCCGGCAACTCCCCCGCAGCGTCTTCCCCCTCACCCGCACAGCAACACCCTCCCCCATCCCGACCGTCCCCCACCGCCACTCCGGCCACCCCTGACCTCCGCCACCGCCACCGACACCTTCGCCGCCCTCTCCTCCACCACCCAGACCCCCTGCACCGCCACCCCGCCACCGCACACGGCGCTGCAGCTGCTGCAAGCCGCCGCTGCTGCTGCTGCTGTTAACCACCACTGCCACTGCCACCGCTTCTCCGGCCAGCCACCGCCACCTCCGCCGCCGTCCTCCCGCCGGCGACGAGCCAGGGACCCCACTTGTCTGACAGGTACAATACCCCCCCCTAAAATACGTATATTTACATAAATATGTATATGCATGTATATATGTATATATATGTATATATATATATATATGTATATATATATATATATTTATATATATATTTATATATATATTAATATATATTAATATATATATTATATTATATATTTAATTAAATATTAAATACAGTATATACAGTAAGTAAATATGTATTTATATATTTGTATTTTCATTTATTTATTATTTATATGAATATATATATATATATATATATATATATATATATATATATATATATATATATATATATATATATATATATATATATATATATATATATATATATGTAATTATATAATTATATATATATATTACTATATATATATATATAATATATATATATACTTAAATACAGCATATTATACAGTATAATATAATTATATATATATGCATCTTCCATTTTCTGTTTTTTGATATATTATATATATATATATATGTATTATAAATATATATGTATATATACTTATATATATATATGTATTACTATATAATTATATATATATATATATATATATATATTATATATATAATAATAATAATTATTATTATTATTAATACAGAATATATATATATACAATGTATATATATATTATTATATTATATTTTATTTTATATATATATATATATATATATATCTATATATATATGTATATATATTTATTTATGTATTATACATATATAATTAAATATCATATAAAGTATATTATTATTATTATTATTATTATTATTATATATATGTATATATATCTATTATTTATATATGTATATGTATATGTATGCCTTTTTCATTTATTTATATATATGTATATAAACATATTACCTATATATGTATATATATATTATAATATATTTATGTCTTTTTCATTTCTTCTTTATATATGTATATATATCTATATGTATATATTTATATAAGTATTTATATATATCTATATATTATGATATATATGCATAATATATTATAGTATATACTATATACCTTCTATGTTTTTATAAATATATAATATATATTTATATATATATGTTATATAGACTATATATATATATATATATGTACACTTATATATATATATGGCTTTTACTTTTTATGTATTATGAATAATTACTCTCTCTATATATATACCCTATATATATATATATATATATATATATATATATATATATATATATATATATGTACTTAAATATATATATGTGTGTGTTTTAACTATATACCTAATATCATATGCTATATAAATATCTAAATGTTATATCTATATGTATATATATATATATATATATATATATATATATATATATATATATATATTGTACCCATTTATTTAATTATAATATTTACGAACCCTGGACGTCTTAAACAGAAAACATCTCCAGCGCAGTCAGTGACCCCCTGTCACAGGACCCCCCAGACTTGATTGCAAATACAGGTTTCCAACACAATCAGGAAGTAGGCAAGTATACCTTGCCAAGTTACTGTTTAAATTCAAATACTGTTATATGCTATTTTCTCCTGAATTCCATATAACTGTGAGTACCTGAGATTGCCTCGGGTACAAGTCAACAGGTACGTTGACACGTAGTATAATTAAACTTAGTCTTTTACAGACTTACCAACAACTGAGAGGGTATCCTAATATCCTCCTAGACCCTGTCACGGGAACACGCAACATGGTTGCAATACATATTGGGATGCGAACTGCGTATTTGATTAGCTACCAGTACGTGTGACGTGCATCACGGCTTAGCATAAAATCAGGAAAACTCAGGAATAATTACGACTTGGCATTAGTTACATTGGACGGAAAAGATAATTAGTAGACGTATGGGATACCCCCTCCTTGTATGTTATACCTTCGTTCCATGCTCCTCGGAGATGGACGATTGCAGAGTGCCCATACGTCTGGGGGCATATGACACATATACTAGCCAGTCAACACGATTGGTAAATTAAGTCAGCATATGTCTGGCCTACACTTTCCTATGCGTGCTACAAGGTCTTTACTTGAATTCACTTAGATGGTTAGCACCCTGTATTTATTTATTCAGTATTTACATACCTGGCATATTATTTTCCTGTATCTTGTTATGTCCCACTGAGGACCTGGTTCCCTTCCAGATTTAGACGAGGCCTACTACCCCACGGTGTATGGTCCAGGACAGGAGACTAGGTGTGCCACCGAGGAGGAGCTAGAAGAGCTACCACAGAGTCTGCCTGAACTTTTAAAATCACCTGGAGATGGAGCTGTTTTCCTAAATAGACGACACTTTAGTCTATCTTATTTTTTGCACTATTATTATCTTTTGTAGTGGGTTGTTCCCACAAGATGTGTAATATAACATTTTCAGACTCAGCATTATATATATTCAGCACTATTTTCTGATATTTCTGTGGATGAGATAGATTTACCTGTATTGGACTTGTAGTATTTTAGGACAGCATAGCACGTTCCTTTGGGTCCATTAAATTGGATTAAACCCTTAGTGACGTGTCAGCTGGCCAATGCCACGTGGCCTAGTTTCTTACATTTTGGGACTGGGGCGTGACATGGTTTTAGTGGTGGCCCATGCAGGTCTAGTTTATTGCTAGTGGTATGATGACATGCCCAGCAAGCCTGCAATAGGATAGAAATACTAGGTCTCATCCACACTGACTTCATCAAAATTTTTGCATCCTGCTTGATTATCAATTATTAATTCCTTGTGCTTTTCTAATTATTCTATCTTCTTCAGAAATATGGACATACCCGGTGGACATGCGATTGATGGGGCTGACCAAGCTACAAACCCCTCGCCCGATGTCCAAGGAACCCCGACTACCCCGAGAGACCAATCTCCGAGAAGGATGCTGGTCTACCCGGCAACCCCTTTCATTCACCAGAATCCTGCCCAGACAGGAACACCAGCCCAGCATGAAGGACAAACCTCCCAGGCCCCAACACCGCAGGCGGAGACACCTCTGCCTCCACCCCCCGCCTTCCCTGCCCAGATGCCACAGCTTGAGGGACAAACTCAAATATTCCAGTTCCTCCAAGCTATGTTGCAGACTCAATGGCAATAGACTGAAGCCCTGAGATAGTCTCAGTGGCAACAGACTGAAGCCTTGAGACAAACTTTGATGACGGCCTTGGAAAGAACGACTGCCCCGACACCAGCACATGTCCAACCAGTGGGCACAGTCCGAGGCTTCCGACAAATGAGCCCGAGAACCTTTAAAGGCAGCGAAGCCCCAGAGGAGATCTCAGATTGGATCTCCAATACAGAAATGCTGCTGGAAGGCTCGCAACTTACCCCCGACTTGTGGATGACCGTCGTGAGGGCCCAGCTCTTAGGCAACGCCCATCACTGGTGGAATTCTATAGAGCGTAGCGTCAGCAAACACCAGACTTGGGAACAATTTTTGGAGCACTTCCACGCAAAATACTTCCCAGCAACAGTCCGAGATGTCCTACACTCCCAGTTCCTGCACTTGGAACAGGAAAATATGACTGTTGACGCCTACGACGCAGAGTTCAGCAGACTGAGTCATTTCGGTGCCATCTTGATACCGAATGAGCTGGAGAAGGCCAAAAGATTCCACCACGGCCTCACCTACGAGCTCCAGAGGTATACGACAACGCAGTCGAGGATCTCCTACGAGGAGGTTCTTACAGAAGCGAGGGTGCAAGAAGCTATTGGCCGAGGAGCGAGACGCTCTAATCCAACCTTCCCGGCCAAAAACCAGCAAGGAGCAGGAGGACCTATCTGTCGTCCATAAAACCAGACGCAGCAGACGACGGGGCCCTACCAGAAGAAGGAGCTCCCGACTTGTCACTATTATGACAAGAAGGGGCATTTTGCCAATGACTGCAGAAAGAAGAAAGGACTCTGCCTAGTTTATGGAGCTAGCCAACATATGGCAAGGGACTGCCCGCAACGCAGAGATGCAACACCTCAGAATGGGCAGAAATCAGGAACACCAGCCCAAAAGATGCTACCCTCCACATCTGGAGGATATCAGAAGGGAGCACCCCTGGCCACCCAGGAGAGCCAGTTCAAAGCCAGACAATAATCTGGAGGACAAAGGCATGGGCAGGCCTTTGCTTTAGCTGCAGTTGCCGAAGAACCCGAAGGTGAAACCATCACAGGTACCATTTTAGTTGCATCATTACCTGCAACCGTATTATTTGATTCTGGCGCTACCCTGTCATTCATATCTAGTAATTTCGTAGCCATGCACAAACTAGTCACTTTCCCACTACCTAAGTGCTGGAAAATTCTTACCGAAGGAGGTATTGTTCCAGTTACCAACATTTTTGAAACATGCTCGGTAGTTATTTGTAGTAGAGAGCTAAGAACGCGATTTTTGGTACTCCCTATGCCAAATTTTGACATCGTCTTAGGCATGGACTGGTTAATCCAGAACAATGCTATCCTAGACTGCCGAAAAGGTAGTGTCACCTTTAGACCCCCAGGACACCCGGAGTTCGAATATGTACGAGGTACCATCGAGCAAGGAGTAGGCCAGACTCCTAGAGCTTACATGGCGATGGAGATAGCACCCCCAGTACTCGTTGCAGAGTTCGAAGACGTATTCTCAGAGGAATTGCCAGGCCTACCGCCTGACAGAGAAGTAGAGTTCACTATTGAGCTGATACCCGGAGCTGCACCGGTATCCTCAAATGTGTACCGACTGGCGAAGAAAGAGCTTGATGAGCTGAAGCTGCAACTGGAGGAATTACAAATCAAGGGATTTGTTCGTCCTAGTGCATCACCCTGGGGAGCACCAGTATTATTTGTACCCAAGAAGGACGGAACATATCGAATGTGTATTGATTACAGAGCCCTCAACGCTTTGACAATAAAAAACAAGTACCCCTTACCGCGAATTGACGATCTGTTCGATCAACTGACAGGAGCAGTAGTATTCTCAAAGATAGATTTGAGATCGGGCTATCATCAGGTCAAAGTACGGAGAGAAGACATTCCAAAGACAGCATTCAGGACTCGCTATGGTCATTACGAGTTCCTGGTGATGCCTTTTGGACTGACTAATGCACCAGCCGTATTCATGAACCTGATGAACAGAGTCTTCCACCAATATCTGGACCAGTTCGTGGTAGTCTTCATCAACGACATCTTGGTGTACTCAAAAAGTCACGAGGAGCACGAAGAGCACTTGAGATTAGTACTAGAGACGCTGAGACGGGAGAGCCTTTATGCTAAACTAAGCAAGTGCGAGTTCTTCCTTGATCGTGTCACTTTTCTGGGACACGTGATTACAGGAGAAGGTATGTCGGTGGACCCAACAAAGATCTCATCTATGGAGACATGGCCAACCCCGACCAACGTCTCAGAGGTGATAAGCTTTCTAGGACTTGCCGGATATTACCGGAGGTTCGCAGAAAACTTTAGTAGAATCGCGGAGCCGATTACCCATCTTACCCGCAAGGATCAGGAGTTCTTATGGTCTGAGGAATGCCAGACAGCTTTCGATGAGTTAAAAAAGCGTCTGACTACAGCCCCCATTTTGACTATACCATCTGGATCCGGAGGTTTCGTAATCTATAGCGATGCATCCGGAAAAGGATTGGGTTGTATCTTAATACAACATGGGAAGGTTGTAGCTTATGTCTCAAGACAACTGAGGACACATGAGAAGAATTATCCCACTCACGACTTGGAGCTTGCCGCAGTCATCTTTGCCCTGAAGCTATGGAGACATTATCTATACGACGAAGGAGTGGAGATATTCATCGATCACAAGAGCCTGAAATACGTCTACACCCAGAAGGACTTGAACCTGAGACAAAGACGATGGCTCGAAGTGATGACGGATTTCGAGATCGATCTGCAGTACCATCCAGGAAAGGCTAATGTAGTAGCTGATGCACTAAGCAGAAGACCCTCGGCATTCTTTATGATCACCCAACCAGGTCTATTGAGAGATCTAGAAAAATTGGGAATAGAAGTCATTATGCCAAGAATTGACGGCCAATTGTCAAACTACCAGCTACAATCAACATTGGTCGAAAGAATCAAAGCTGCAGTGCCAACAGATGCAAGATTTCAGAGGCTTCGACAAAGAACAGAGGCTGGAATCCAGACAGGATGTCGCATACACGAAGATGGGACACTAAGATGTGGAGATCGTCTTTATGTCCCAAATAGAGAACTTCGTGAGGAGCTAATGTCAGAAGCTCATAGCTCAACATACTCAATACATCCAGGTGGCACAAAGATGTACAGAGACCTGCGACAATACTACCGGTGGCATGGAATGAAGCGTGTCACGCCCTAGTCCCAAAATATCGTAGGATCGGACACGTGGCAATGGCCAGCAGTACGCACCAATGGACAACCCACTTTAATGGATCCATCAGGGCATACTTAAGCTGTAAAATCAAGTCTACGACAACCATGGCACAACTAATCTCATCCACACAAGATATAAAATATGATCCACAGAATAAATAAGAAATATAAATTATCAGCTAGTCTCATCAAAATGCTTCAGGGAACAACCCGATAAATATCTGATACAATGGTTCAACAGACCAGAAATAAATGACTGAAATAAGTAAATAAATACTGAGCATGAACATGGATGCTCAGGAGAAGTCTTCGGCTAACACCTCATCCTCAAATGGCGGTACAGCTCCTGCTCCGATCCCGTATACCTCGGGATAGATCTCGTCCTCAAATCCTGGGGACATAATCTAGATCCAGGTCCTCAGGGGATATAGCAAGGTACAAGAAAGCTCAAGCCAAAATAAATGTAGTACAGAAAATAAATAGAATAAATAGGGCAAATAAGTAACCATCTAAGTGAAAATGCAAGTGAGAGCAGCACGAATACTCAGGCTGAGCCACTACAAGCTCTGTGTCGGGGAGCCGGTAGTGGTAATAACACGTAATGTGCCTAGCTCTGCTACGAGAGTCTACGGCCTCACAATAATAGTAGATATATATAGAAAATAGCCTGTAGCCTGTGTGTCTCTCCCCACCCCATGTAACCACGCATATCATGACCATAACGTCTCATGTCCATGTCAAGCGGGATCATCACTAATGCAACAAGTCATATGTATCTATGAATATAGTATCTCTGTCAAGTCCTGTATCCTATACAGAATCACCACGAATATCTCGGGAATATCCTGTCTCATGAACAGTGTCAAGTGTCCTGGGTCGTATGGTACTTGATAAGACAAGTACGAGAATATAAAGTGTCACGAATGTCCATCTCTAGATGACAGTACCCAACACTGCGTACAGTGTTGGCACTCGACTAATAATCGGATGCTAAGTAAGTCACACGGTCCTAGGTTGAGCATACAAAGCAATATAAATAAAGCAAGGAAAATATATAACAATACTGCAGAGTTTGGCAAGGTACACTTACCTGGTGTCCGAATACCAACAGTCGTCCCGGTATCAGTGGATCCGGTAGGTACTACTCCAAAAGCTGTAATAAATATCACCAACAGTCTTAGAAGATATCAAATAGCTAGAAACGCCTGTCCTTACGTCCAATTTGGACACAGGGGCAAAAATGACATTTTCGGGCCAAAGCGGGGTCCACATGTGGGCCACTTTGCACCGAAAAGCGGGTCAGGGTCAAAGGTCTCCAAATTCCTCAAACTCAGTGTCTACAAGTCAGGAACGATGATATGAACCCAACGGAACTTCCAGAATTGGGTTTCGATGAGCCGATCACAAAATCGCCCGTCAAGTGGAGCCTGTGGGGCCCACGATACACGATTTTGTCAACGTTCTCAGAATCGGACCAAACTTGGGTCACAGGACTAGCGTATTGCTACGAGTCTGATGGTGTAAGTTTCGTCTCGATCCGACATGTGTACACAAAGTTACAACGTGATGTAGAAAGGACGGATACGGGGCGTTGTCGACGGATACGCGTTGATTCCGGGGTGCACGCACATCCGAATCGACTTCTGCGAAATCTCACACGACCGTATCAACGTTGCGCACATTTTGGTAAAGACCGCGTGCGACCAAGTCATCCCGTTTGGCGGGGCGCACTCAGTTCCGGAGTGAAACAGGGCGTTATTTTTCCTGTTTTTGGATCGCAGTGTGCGATCACCACAGGATGCGATGCACCGAGCGGGTTGCACGGACACCGAGAGGGTTATACAGTCTACGCATAGCAACTGACGGAAACTAAAATGGAGTTACGAGGTGAGAGAAAACGGTACCTGAATAGGGCTCCGTGAATCTGTGTTTTCACGCGTCCGAGCGTCAACTCCGTGTCCTGCGTATCGGGTTGCTGTGTCCAGACTAGGGTTCAGGATTCCGTCGACGAACCATCGGAGAGGGGCTATGCTTGGGTCATCGACGGCCTGGGGAGTTAGGGGTCGATGAGGGGAGGACTGGGCCGAGGAGTCGTCGGTTCGGTGGGGATCTAGGGCAGCGGGGTCGTCGAACTCGCTCGGGGAGGAAGGAGATCGAGGCCGGTGCTGGGTCGGCGAGGCTCGAGGAGTCGAGTGGCGGTGCTCGCGGGGAGAAGTCGCCGGCGGCCTAGGGTTCAGACGGGGTAGGTCGTCGGGATGGGAGGAGCACGGCGGAGGGATGGTGCTGATGGGGGATGTCGACTGCGGTGATGATCTAGGGTTTCCGTGGCTGGGCACGGAAGCCAAGGAGAGGTTTAAATACCCTGCTACAGTGTTTCCGACGGTGGCTAGGGTTTTCCCCTGCGTTTTGGGTCCGGGTCGGGTTTGGCTCGGATCCGACCCGACCCGACCCAATAAGCCGGTTTGGGTTCGGTTCTCGTAGCAGTTTGGTTCAAGCTTGGGTTTGGGTGGGTTTAATTTGGTTCGGCTTGGGTTTATAATTCCAATAGTTTTTAAGGCCTTAAACGCGTTCTCGGAGTCCAATAAATTCACCGAAAAATACCTTACGTCCGGTTTTCCATTTTGCACCATAAAATATTATTTCTAAAATATTTTAACACTAATTAACAGCATCTAAAAATCTTCAACTCAATTACCTTGTTTTTTTGCCCAGAAAATACCAAAAAATCCAGAAAAATTATATTAAAATTTATTCTGAAAATTAGGGTGTTTACAATCTTCCCTCCTTAAAAGGATTGCGTCATCGCAATCAAAGAATAAGCTACTAAAGAAAGAATTATGGAAATACAAGGTTGCTTAGTTTACAACTGCCTCCTCGAACAAGTGGGGGTAACGCTGGCGCATACTATCTTCTCGTTTCCAGGTCGATTCTCCAGAAGAATGATGTTTCCATGCTACATGAACCAGTCTGATTGTCTGTCCCTGCAATGTCTTCTCACTGACATCGAGGATGCCAACTGGTTGTTCTTCATATCTCAAGCTTGGGCCTACTACGATCTCTGAATGATCGACTACGTGACGTGGGTCGGTCACGTACCTTCGCAGCTGTAAGACGTGGAATACGTCATGCACTCCCTCTAAGGATGGTGGTAATGCAAGTTGATAAGCCACCTCACCAACGCGCTCTAGAATGTCAAATGGGCCAATATACCTTGGGCTCAACTTGCCTCTGCTCCCGAATCTGATAGTACCACGAGTGGGCGAAATCCTCAAGAACACGTGCTCTCCTTCTTTAAAATCTAGGGGACGTCTGTGCGTATCTGCCCAATGCTTATGTCTGTCCTGAGCTGCTCGTAGATGATTCTGAATCTGTTTCACCTTTTTCACTGTCTGCGTTATCAATTTTGGACCCAGTATTTGACGTTCACCAACGTCACTCTAACATATAGGCAATCTGCACTTCCTTCCGTATAATGCCTCGAATGGTGCCATCTGAATGCTGGCCTGATAACTGTTGTTGTAGGAGAACTCCACTAAGTGCAAATGATCTTCCCAAGATCCTCCAAAGTCTAGCATACATGATCGCAACATGTCCTCCAAGATCTGAATGGTGCGCTCCGATTGGCCATCTGTCTGCGGGTGGTAAGCCGTACTGAATTTGAGTCTGGTGCCCAGACTCTCTTGCATGCTTCTCCAGAAATGAGATATAAATCTCGAATCTCGATCCGATATAATACTAACCGGCACTCCATGTAATTTGACGATTTATCGCATATACATGTCGGCTAGTACCTCTGTGGACTGTCCAACTCTAAATGGCAAGAAGTGTGCCAATTTAGTGAGTCTATCCACGATAACCCATACTGCATCTCTTTCGCTGGGGCTCCTTGGAAATCCTGTGACAAAATCCATCGTGATATGTTCCCACTTCCATTCTGGTATAGGAAGCGGCTGTAACATACCTGCAGTCCTCTGATGCTCGACCTTTACTTGCTGGCAGACTAAGCATTTGGCCACGAATCTTGCAATCTTCCTTTTTATTCCATGCCACCAGTAATACTGCCTCAAGTCTTGGTATATCTTGGTTCCTCCTGGGTGAACAGAGTATATAGAGCTATGTGCTTCAGTCATTAACTCCTGTCTCAATTCTCCATTTGGAACATACAGGCGATTTCCAAACCTTAATGTCCCGTCTTCGTGTATACGAAGTCCTGTCTGCATGCCTGCTTCCATCCTCTCTTTCAGTCTTCGAAATCTAGCATCGGTGGGCAACGCCTCTTTAATCTTCTCCACGAGTGATGACTTAACTTCAAGATTAGCCAGTAATCCGCTCTGTCCTGGTAAAACAACCTCTATCTGAAGCTCCTGTAGATCTCTCAATAACTCTGGCTGCATCGTCAAAAAATAAGCCGTAGGCTTCCTGCTGAGAGCGTCTGCTACGACATTCGCCTTTCCCGGATGATACTGCAGATCTATGTCAAAATCTACTATCAATTCAAGCCAACGTCTCTGCCTCATGTTAATCTCCTTCTGAGAATATACATACTTCAGACTTTTGTGATCTGTAAAGATGTCTACTTTCTCCCCATAAAGGTAGTGCCTCCAAATCTTTAATGCAAAGATAACTGTTGCTAACTCCAGATCGTGTGTTGGGTAGTTCTTCTCGTGGACTTTCAATTGTCTTGATGCATAAGCAATAACTTTGCCATGTTGCATTAAAACACATCCCAGTCCACTACCCGATGCATCACTGTAAACAACAAAACCTTCTGACCCTGAAGGAAGAGTCAAGACAGGTGCTGTTGTTAATCTTCTCTTCAATTCTTCGAAGGCCTTCTGGCAGTCTTCTGTCCATATAAACTCCTGGTCCTTGCGTGTCAGCTTCGTCATCGGTTCTGCAATCCTTGAGAAATTTTCTACAAACCTTCGGTAATATCCCGCGAGTCCGAGAAAACATCTCACCTCTGCCACTGATGTGGGTGTAGGCCAAGTCTCTATTCTCGCAACTTTCTCTGGATCCACTGAAAGTTCTTCTCCTGAGATGATATGTCCCAAGAAAGGCACTTTGTCCATACAGAACTCACACTTACTGAGTTTGGCGTATAACTTCTCCTGTCTCAAGGTCTCTAACACGATTCTGAGATGCTCCTCGTGCTCTTCGTGGCTCTTGGAATATATGAGAATGTCGTCAATGAACACAACCATAAATTTATCTAAGAACTGATGGAAGACTTTGTTCATTAAACTCATAAACACTGCTGGCGCGTTGGTTAAACCAAATGGCATTACCAAGAACTCATAATGTCCATACTTGGTCCTGAAAGCTGTCTTCGGTATGTCTTCCTTCCTTACTTTGATCTGATGATAGCCGGATCTAAGGTCAATCTTCGAGAATACCCTAGCACCACTCAATTGATCAAATAGATCATCAATACGTGGTAAGGGATACCTGTTCTTGATGGTCACAGCATTCAGTGCCCTGTAGTCAATGCATAACCGTACTGTTCCATCATTCTTTGGCACAAATAATATGGGTGCTCCCCAAGGTGAAACACTGGGCCGAATGAAACCCTTCTCCAGAAGATCATCAACCTGTTCTTTCAATTCCACTAACTCCTTAGGTGCTAGCCGATATACTGATGAAGTGATAGGCTCTGCTCCTGGAGTTAAGTCTATTGTGAATTTTATTTCCCGATCAGGTGGTAAACCTGGAAGATCATCAGGAAATACATCCACAAACTCTGATATGACTCTTGGGTAACATGTTTTCTCTTCCACAGATAGTACCCTAAGAGTAGGCTGAACTCCTTGCTCCACTTCTCCTCGAAGAAACTCAAATTCTGGATGTTCAGGCGGTCTAAATATAACCCACCCAAGTCGGCAATGAAGAGTCGTATGGTACTGACTTAACCAGTCCATACCAAGTACAATATCATAATCCGGCATGAAAAATATCAGAAATTGAGCTCGCATCTCTCTTCCATAAACTACTACAGAACATGATCTACAGACGTCACTAACCGGAATAATTCCACCTCCCGTAAGAATTCTCTTCATCTTTGGAAGGGGTGCGGTAGCTACTCTATGGGTGGCTACAAAGCTAGCTGCTATAAATGAATGCAATGCTTCAGAATCAACTAATGCTACAGCTGGTAATGAAGCTACTAAAATAGTACCTACGATAACCTCGCCCGCAGTAGCTTCCTTCTCAACAGCTAATGTGAATGCCTGGCCTCGTCCCTGAGCTGGACCTCTCTGCTGCTGAGCCTGCTGAAATAGGGCTGCCTGCGGTGCCAAGGGTGGTCTCTGCTGATTTCCCCCTGGGGCTGGGGGCCTGACGCCTCCAACTCCTGTCTGTTGTGCTCCTACTGCTGGATAAGCTGGTTGTGGGGCAGGCAAGGCTAGTCTCGGTGCTCCCTCTCTATGTTTAGTGCAGTCTCTGGATAGATGCTGGTCTGATCCGCAAAGCAGACATAGTCCCAACTTACGCCTGCACTCTCTCTCAATGTGTCCTACCTTGCCGCAGTGGTGACAGGTAGGAAGAGATATGGCCCTGTGTGCTGCTCTCTCTGGTATACTCCTCTGGAATCGTTTTACGAAATCTCCAGGTGCTGCCTTGGATAGTGCTGATGTGTTTGGCCTCTTCAGATTCGACTCCCTTCTAGTGACGCGCTCCATGCGTCGTGCCGCTGCAAGGACATCGGTATAAGATGTTGGTGCGACTGAGCCAATCAATCTCTGGAGTTCGAACTTCAGTCCGTCAAAGAACTTTTCAGCCTTCTCTTCCTCTGTCGAGATCAATATTGGAGCGAAGCGACTTAGGCGAATAAATTTCGCGTTGTATTCTTCCACTGTCATACTGCCTTGGATGAGGCGGTTGAACTTGTCTCTGAGCTCTGACCGTGCAACTGCTGGAATGTACATCTCTTGGAAGAGTCTGGAGAACTCTTCCCATGTGACTCGGTCCTGTCCGAGCCTCCTTTCTTCTGCTAACCACCAGTGATGTGCATTTTCAGTTAACTGTATTCTGACTGCAGTTATCCACTTCTCTCTTGGAAGTTCAGCGGCTTTCAACTGATGCTGTATGTTTGTGAGCCATTTATGAACTTCTGTTGGCCCCTCTTTGCCAGAAAATATACGAGGCTTGAGATGACTGAAATCGGTGATAGATCCCATCGCTGTTCGCCTCGTTGGTGGATTTGCCTGCTCCAATGCGGATACCAGGCTGGTCCTCAGATACTCTGCCTCCTGACGATGGGCCTCTTGCTGAATCTGTTGCTGGGCTTGCATCATGGCATACATCATCTGGAACATCTGTTACCCGTCCATGGCTTGTTCGGGCAGGAAAACTGGCATCTGGGGAGTGAACTGTGGTGGAGGTGGGATGTCATCTCTCCGGAACCTTGGATTAGGCTGACCGGTCTGATCGCTCTGCGATGCTTGTCCTCCATTCCCTGGGGTCACTTCGTCTGTATAAGTAACCACAGCATCGTGTGGTGTATCCAAAGGGATCTCATCTCTGTTCCGGGGATCCATTACTCTGCAACCAAAAGATAACTGTAAGAACGCTCAGAGGAATCAATACAGGATACAGTTCAAGTAACAATTTCGAGTTCGATATAGGGTTCAACAATGGGTTAAATAATGGATGAGATCCTAGAACTTATCCTATTCTTAGGGTAGGCTGGTTCGGTCCCTAAGTTGAAACCAAACAATTTAGTCGTTGACCTTCATGGACCACCACAAAAATCATGTCACGTCCCAGTCCCAAAATATCGTGGGACCGGACACGTGGCAATGGCCAGCAGTATGCACCGATGGACAATCCACTTTAATGGATCCATCAGGGCATACTTAAGCTGTAAAATCAAGTCTACGACAACCATGGCACAACTAATCTCATCCACACAAGATATAAAATATGATCCACAGAATAAATAAAGAATGTAAATTATCAGCTAATCTCATCAAAATGCTTCAGGGAACAACCCGATAAATATCTGATACAATGGTTCAACAGACCAGAAATAAATGACTGAAATAAGTAAATAAATACTGAGCATGAACATGGATGCTCAGGAGAAGTCTTCGGCTAACACCTCGTCCTCAAATGGCGGTACAACTCCTGGATCAGCTCCTGCTCCGGTCCCGTATACCTTGGGATAGATCTCGTCCTCAAATCCTGGGGACATAATCCGGATCCAGGTCCTCAGGGGACATAGCAAGGTACAAGAAAGCTCAAGCCAAAATAAATGTAGTGCAGAAAATAAATGGAATAAATAGGGCAAATAAGTAACCATCTAAGTGAAAATGCAAGTGAGAGCAGCACGAGTACTCAGGCTGAGCCACTACAAGCTCTGTGTCGGGGAATCGGTAGTGGTAATAACACGTAATGTGCCTAGCTCTGCTACGAGAGTCTACGGCCTCACAATAGTAGTAAATATATATAGAAAATAGCCTGTAGCCTGTGTGTCTCTCCCCACCCCATGTAACCACGCATATCATGACCATAACGTCTCATGTCCATGTCAAGCGGGATCATCACTAATGCAACAAGTCATATGTATCTATGAATATAGTATCTCTGTCAAGTCCTGTATCCTATACAGAATCACCACGAATATCTCGGGAATATCCTGTCTCATGAACAGTGTCAAGTGTCCTGGGTCGTATGGTACTTGATAAGACAAGTACGAGAATATAAAGTGTCACGAATGTCCATCTCTAGATGACAGTACCCAACACTGCGTACAGTGTTGGCACTCGACTAATAATCGGACGCTAAGTACGTCACACGGTCCTAGGTTGAACATGCAAAGCAATATAAATAAAGCAAGGAAAATATATAACAATACTGCAGAGTTTGGCAAGGTACACTTGTCTGGTGTCCGAATACCAACAGTCGTCCCGGTATCAGTGGATCCGGTAGGTACTACTCCAAAAGCTGTAATAAATATCACCAACAGTCTCAGAAGATATCAAATAGCTAGAAACGCCTGTCCTTACTTCCAATTTGGACACAGGGGCAAAAATGACATTTTTGGGCCAAAGCGGGGTCCACATATGGGCCACTTTGCACCAAAAAGCGGGTCAGAGTCAAAGGTCTCCAAATTCCTCAAACTCAGTGTCTACAAGTCAGGAACAATGATATGAACCCAACGAAACTTCCAGAATTAGGTTCCGATGAGCCGATCACAAAATCGTCCGTCAAGTGGAGCCTATGGGGCCCACGATACACAATTTTGTCAACGTTCTCAGAATCGGACCAAACTTGGGTCACAGGACCAGCGTATTGCTATGAGTCCGATGGCACAAGTTTTGTCTCGATCCGACGTGTGTACACAAAGTTACAGCGTGATCCAGAAAGGACGGATATGGGGCGTTGTCGGCGGATACGCGTTGATTCCGGGGTGCACGCACATCCGAATCGACTTCTGCGAAATCCCACACGACCGTATCAATGTCGCGCACATTTTGGTAAAGACCGCGTGCAACTAAGTCATCCCGTTTAGCGGGGCGCACTCAGTTCCGGGGTGAAACAGGGTATTGTTTTTTCTGTTTTTGGATCGCGGTGTGCGATCACCACAGGACGCGATGCACCGAGCGGGTTGCACGGGCACCGAGAGGGTTATACAGTCTATGTGTAGCAACTGACGGAAACTAAAACGGAGTTACGAGGTGAGAGAAAATGGTACCTGAATAGGGCTCCGTGAATCTGAGTTTTCACGCATCCGAGTGTCAACTCCGTGTCCTGCGTATCGGGTTGCTGTGTCCAGACTAGGGTTCAGGATTCCGTCGACGAACCGTCGGAGAGGGGCTGTGCTCGGGTCGTCGAAGGCCTGGGGAGTTAGGGGTCGACGAGGGAAGGACTGGGTGGAGGAGTCATCGGTTCGGCGGGGATCGAGGGCAGCGTGGTCGTCGAACTCGCTCGGGGAGGAAGGAGATCGAGGCCGGTGCTGGGTCGGCGAGGCTCGAGGAGTCGAGCGGCGGTGCTCGCAGGGAGAAGTCGCCGGCGGCCTAGGGTTCAGACGGGGTAGGTCGTCGGGATGAGAGGAGCACGACGGAGGGATGGTGCTGATGGGGGATGTCGGCTGCGGTGATGATCTAGGGTTTCCGTGGCTGGGCACGGAAGCCAAGGAGAGGTTTAAATACCCTGCTACAGTGTTTCCGGCGGTGGCTAGGGTTTTCCCCTGCATTTCGGGCCCGGGTCGGGTTTGGCTCGGATCCGACCCGACCCGACCCAATAAGCCGGTTTGGGTTCGGTTCTCGCAGCAGTTTGGTTCAAGCTTGGGTTTGGGTGGGTTTAATTTGGTTCGACTTGGGTTTATAATTCCAATAGTTTTTAAGGCCTTAAACGCGTTCCCGGAGTCCAATAAATTCACCAAAAAATACCCTGCGACCGGTTTTTCATTTTGCACCATAAAATATTATTTCCAAAATATTTTAACACTAATTAACAGCATCTAAAAATCTTCAACTCAATTACCTTGTTTCTTCGCCCAGAAAATATCGAAAAATTCAGGAAAATTATATTAAAATTTATTCTGAAAATTAGGGTGTTTACAAAGCGAGAGATAGCACGCTTTGTGGCAAAATGTCTGGTGTGTCAGCAAGTCAAGGCTGAACATCAGAGATCTGTCGGTCTACTTCAATCCCTCCCAATACCCGAGTGGAAATGGGAACACATTACGATGGACTTTGTTACGGGCTTCCCAAGAAGTCCCAATGGTCATAATGCTGTATGGGTCATCGTAGACAGACTCACAAAGGCTGCTCATTTCTTACCTTTCAGAGTCGGACAATCTACCGAAGTCTTGGCGGACATGTATATGAAGGAGATAGTGCGTCTGCATGGAGTACCAGTCAGCATAGTGTCTGACAGAGATACGAGGTTTACATCTTACTTTTGGCGAAGTATGCAAGAAAGTCTTGGTACCCACCTTAAGTTTAGCACCTCGTACCACCCACAGACAGATGGCCAATCAGAGCGCACCATCCAGACGCTAGAAGATATGCTGAGAGCCTGCATGCTTGATTTCAGCGGATCATGGGAAGATCATTTGCACCTGGTAGAATTTTTCTATAACAATAGCTATCAAGCGAGCATTCAAATGGCTCCCTTTGAAGCTTTGTATGGCAGGAAATATCGTTCCCCAGTATGCTGGAGCGATGTTGGTGAAAGACAGATCTTGGGACCAGAATTGGTTGTTCGTACGGTGGAAAAAGTAAAGAAGATACAAGGGCACCTACGAGCTGCACAGGACAGACAGAAGCACTGGGCCAACGTTCACCGACGACCTCTAGAGTTCCAAGTGGGAGAGCATATATTCTTGAAGATCTCACCTACCCGAGGTACTATCAGATTTGGAGGAAGAGGAAAACTGAGTCCAAGGTACATTGGACCCTTCGATGTATTATAACGCATCGGAGAAGTTGCCTACAAGCTAGCCCTACCTCAGACCCTGGAAGGAGTACATGACGTCTTCTACGTATCTCAGCTGAGGAGGTACATTCCAGCCCCGAGTCATGTACTGGACCATTCAGAGATCACCGTCGGCCCGAGCCTATCGTACCAGGAGGAGCCCGTAGAGATCCTAGATCGTAGCGAGAAGGTGTTGCGAGGCCAGACTATCCCTCTAGTTCGTGTTGCATGAAGACATCATGCACCAGGTGAATCAACCTGGGAACGAGAAGAGGATATTCGACAGCGTTTCCCCCATCTATTTCCAAACTAGGGTATGTCCTAATATTTCAAATCAATCTTTCATTCTCATTATATGTCTGTTTTTATTTCGAGGATGAAATATTCTAAGGAGGGTAGATTGTAAACTCCCTCGACCAGATTTCAGTAATTTAGGAATATTTTTGACAAATTAGAATTTTTTGCAACTTTTTAAATTTATTTTGCTTACATATCCTATTGATTTGTGCACTTGTCCCTCACACAATTATTTAGAGCATTTCACTAGCTGTTATCCCCAAACAAAATTCATATACCTGTCCTAGACATGTTAGACTATTTTTTTGAATTTTGTGCAACTCCCAGATGCTTTATTTTGAGCCTCGTTTGAGACGCACAAATATCGTTACAAACGTCCATATTTATTTTCTATTTAATTTTCTGCTCTTTACCCATCTCTGTACCCCTATGGATTTGAGGCCCAACATGTACTTATTTTACTCAAACAAAAATACGATAATATTCTACTTTGAATATACTACAATTAGTATATTGATACCGTAGTAAAATTATGGTCCTACCTGCCTCTAAATAATTAGAGAACACCGTGCGCAGTATTTATTAAATAATAAATACGGTGACCCGTATCACCCAAAGAACTAGGCCCTGCCCCTGCCCAGGCTCATCCCCATCCCTGCCTAGACCCTCCCCCAGCTTTCCCCCTCATTTCTGGGTGATTCAGTATTTCTAGGAATCAGTGTTTTTAATCAGACAAATTGCGTAATTACGCAAAATACCAATTTTATGACCTATTTGCAATTTATGATATGCAAATTTTCAGTGTGAGGTGGCATCACCTCATTGGCTGGTGAACCCACACCGTACACGTGTCAGTGGGACCCACGAAAATATCTGAAAAATATCAGCCTAAATATCCAAAATCCAAAATACCCAAAATACCCTTGAACTTCAAGGTAATTACAAAAATACCTAACCCTAAATCCCCTATAAATACCCGACCCCTCCCCCTTGCAAACCTCACACCGCCACCCTCAGCCCACCTCCGGCCACCGAACCTCCGGCGAACTGTTCGCCACTTCCCTCCCCTTCCCTCCGACCACTGCCACCCCCCCTCCGTCCACCGCCTCCGCCGCCTGCAACCCCCACAGACCCAACCCGACAACCCACAACACAGCACCACCACCACTTCCGACCTCCCCCAGTAACGCCTCCGGCCGTCGTGGACCACCGCCACCACCCCCAATCGCCTCGCCATGACTCCCTCCGCCGGACTGACCCACCACCACTGCCCCCCGACAACTACCGACGCCGGCAACTCCCCCGCAGCGTCTTCCCCCTCACCCGCACAGCAACACCCTCCCCCATC
>JAYESA010000004.1:4824025-4866525 GCA_036927795.1 Iris macrosiphon | reverse complement strand
TTTATATACCTGGCATATTATTTTCCTGTATCTTGTTATGTCCCACTGAGGACCTGGTTCCCTTCCAGATTTAGACGAGGCCTACTACCCCACGGTGTATGGTCCAGGACAGGAGACTAGGTGTGCCACCGAGGAGGAGCTAGAAGAGCTACCCACAGAGTCTGCCTGAACTTTTAAATCACCTGGAGATGGAGCTATTTTCCTAAATAGACGACACTTTAGTCTATCTTATTTTCTGCACTATTATTATCTTTTGTAGTGGGTTGTTCCCACAAGATGTGTAATATGACATTTTCAGACTCATTATTATATATATTCAGCACTATTTCCTGATATTTCTGTGGATGAGATAGATTTACCTGTATTAGACTTGTACTATTTTAGGACAGCGTAGCACGTTCCTTTGGGTCCATTAAATTGGATTAAACCCTTAGTGATGTGTTAGCTGGCCAATGCCACGTGGCCTAGTTCCTTATATTTTGGGACTGGGGCATGACAGTACCAAACAGTATGCGCAGTGTACCCAGACATGTGAGAGTTCGCAGAAACTGATTCGGTCGCCTGTGCACGTCAAAATCAGCCAGTATCCGCGGATAAATCCTGTGTCGCAACTTTTGCGAAAGCCGTGCGCATTTTGTGCATGCTCATCAAATTATGACGAAACTTGTGCCACTGGACTCGTGGTAACGCGTTGGTCCTGTGACCCAATTTTCACACAATTCTGAGACAGTTGACCAAGTCGCCAATTGGCGGGTCCCACGGTTGACTTTTTGGGCAAATTTGTGTTCGGCTCACCGAAATCCAAAATTGAACGTACCATTGAGTTCGTATTGACATTTAGAATTGGTTTAATCTATAATTTTGTCCCATTTAGAGACTGTTACCCTTGGCACATTTTTCGATACAATGTGGGCCACGTGTGGACCCCGCTTTGATCCAAAATTATCGTTTTGCCCCTGTGTCCAAATTGGACGAAAGTGGAGTACTTTCTAGCTATTTTGCTTATTCTGGGAACATTGGTGATATCTATTTCAGCATCCGGAGATATTTGTTCTGAGGACATAGCTTCTGATCATGTGTGTTGGACTTCTGGACGTTACACTTTGCAGCTTTCTTGCCAGGCAAGATACCTTGCCAAATTGCTTACAGTATTTTGCATGCTTAGTATATTTCTGTATATTTATTGCATCTTTGTTTATTCATTGCATGTATAGTTTCTTTCAGTCATTACTATATAGTAGATATGTTGACACACACATGACACTTAGTATCATGAGAGGACAATCAGTAGGCGTATGGGCTTTAACCACTCAGGTAAACCGTAGTAACTAGCACGCACTATGGTGGTCGTGTTCGATGGTCTCTACCCTCGAGGTATATCGATTGATGGAGTCACGAGGGTCGCTACCCCCGAGGTATGTCGGCTGATGATGTTCTAGACGGGTGTGTGAGTTGTGAGGCTTAAATCGAGTAGCCTACCCTTGCCCATACGTCGAAAAGTTGTTCTCATTTGCATTCATATAGATTGTCTTGTACAGCATATTTATATATTTTCAAATATTAAGCATGTTTACTGTATTCAAATTGGCTTACTTCTATGTATCTTGTTACGTCCCTCTGGGGACCTGGTCCCTTTCCAGGAGTATCTGTTCTTGAGTATTCGTAGGAGCGCAGATTTGGATTGTTACATATGTTTCGAGGATGTCTTCTCTTCGAGCCCGTGGTCGTTAGCTGGTATTCTTATATTGTGTTTTTTTGTGTTGTACTTTTCCATTCGAGTTGGTAGTGGATTTGTTTCCATCCAACTATCATCCTTAGATACTTATATTGAGATCTAGTTATATAGATGTTGGTTATTTATTTATATTAATTTTTATGGATGATATTTAGATTGTACCCTGTGACTTGTGATAGATTTTATACCACTTGTGGATTTGATATTCATATTACAGCGTACGTGTAGATTTTGGTTTTCATATATTGGAGTTGCCATATCCATATGGCTGGCATGCTTACGTTCCTAGTCCTACATATTTTTGGGACTGGGGCATGACACACTCCCAAGTGAGACCCCATGTACTCCCATTTTATTAAGGAGCACCTATGATGCAATATTTAATTAAATTGGGAATACCGACTTAACTTAATCCTAACTTAACCATCACACCCATTTATGAGACTCATACAAAACACCCAACACCCTTCCATCCTACAAAATACCAAACACTAACTTCTCACATCAAATCCTCACTCTTTCTTCTTCATTTGTAAATATTCAAATATTAAGGGACTCAAATGAAAAGAGATAGCTAGGTGTCATACTCCTATTGGTGCAAACAAATGAAGAAACCCCCCATCCTCATATGACCGGTCGTCCCACTGGGGATCTCTGGTGGACATGGGTAGCTCATAGTTCAGAGGTAACATGGACATGAACTATTTGCTTTTGATGAGGATATCCCACTGGGGATCTCTGGTGGACCTATTACTTCTTGCGCACTATGTAAACCCCCTCAAATTTTTAGGTAGATTTGGTATGGTGAGAATTTTGGTTTAGTTTCAGGTTGTCTAAGAATTAGAAATTAGGGTTATGTTGACTGTTTCTTTAATTTTAAACTCTTGGTGCACCTTACCGTTGCTACAATAATTGGAGCACAATAATAGCCTTTACTTTCCAACAAATCTTTGCACTCTTGACCTGATAAGCCAACCTATGCACTGGATATTTCTGTCACTCACAAACATACTCCCTTGTGCTCTATTTTAATTGCACAACTTTCCAGTCACAAAAATTAATTCTTTAATTCTATGCCTTGTACCTATGTCGTTGCCATCGATTTGGGGACACAAACTCAACCTGTTTCATCTAACCAATTAAAGGGCCTAAGACTTACACCAAGCCTACACTGTCCATGATATTTGTGTCACTCCCAAGTGAGACCCCATGTACTCCCATTTTATTAAAGAGCACCTATGACGCAATATTTAATTAAATTGGGGAAACCGACTTAACTTAATCCCAACTTAACCATCACACCCATTCATGAGACTCATACAAAACACCCAACACCCTTCCATCCTACAAAATACCAAACACTAACTTCTCACATCAAATCCTTACTCTTTCTTCTTCATTTGTAAATATCCAAATGTTAAGGGACTCAAATAAAAAGAGGTAGCTTGGTGTCACACTCCTATTGGTACAAACAAATGAAGAAACCCCCAATCCTCATGTGACCGGTCACCTCAAACTCTCTCTCCCCTTGTATAGTGCTTTTTTATCATGTAGAATCCTAGCCCTTGATTCAAATTTCCCCCACCACAACCACTTATTCTCTCTATATTAACACACACACACACACACACACATACACACACACACACACCCCCTATCCCCATGTGGCCGGCCCTAATCCCAAGAAAATTTAGTTTTTCTCACCATCCTCTCTCTCCTTCCCTCCCCCACTTAAGCCGAACCCTTCCCTTCTCCTTCTTCTCCATTCTTCTTCTTCTTCTTATTCTACTCCTCTCCATTCTTCACCTCTACTTCTTCACCACGACCTCACCACCACCGGAGCACCAACACCGCCATCTCCACCACGACATCACCACCGCCGCTACCAACAGCCACCTACGCCATCACCTCTAATACCACCATCACCGTCGGTCTCAACACCACCCCGACCACAGCAGCTACCAATACCACTGCCAACACCACCCCTTCCGCCGCCTCCACTATGACATCACCACCGCAGCCACCTACACCACCACCTCCACCATGAACACTGCCACCAACAGCCACCTACACCACCGCAGCCACTTATCCTACCACCTTCACCACGCACACCTCCACCACGACCTCACGAGCACTGCCACCAACAACCACCACCACAGCAAACACCATCACCGCCGAGCACCACTACCATCACCACTACCACTACCATCACCATCACCATCACCTCCACCTTATTCTCATCACCACCACCATCACCATCGCCGAGCACCACCCCTGCCACCACTGTCGACACGAGCACCACCACTACGGTCAACACTGCCACTGACAGAAGCCGCAGCACTACCGCTGCCACCACCCGCAGCCACCCTTGGTAACTTCTTCACTTCCTTCATTTGTGTTGTAAACCTCCTTGTTAATAACTAAATCCATTTATATATATAGTTAGGAATATATGTTAATGCATAATAGAGTATGGCCTGTGCATGATTAATGTAGATTTAGAATATGTTTAGTTATTGAGGACTTGGTAAAGTTAGGAATGAGTTTATATAAAGAGTATGTGTTGTTTACATGTTAGAGAGGGAACCCAACTTAATCTAATAATGATACACCTATGTTAGGTTTACATGTGTAATATGACTGAGGATGAGTATGTAAACAATATGCGTATTTAGGGATGACCACTAAATTGGGTTTATGCACTTATGTCTGTGATTACAGGGATGGTATGGTCGAGGATGAACATTATATATAGATGACCAAAATCATACTTGATGAATATTAGTGGTTGAGGATATTATTTGAGGACGTTATGCAATTGGATAAATTCATATTTAATAAAATGGTTCCCTAGTAAACTTGGGCCAACCCACTAGTTAGTACCTTAGTCATGAGTTCAGTAACTAAGACAAAAACTTATGCTAGTTCATGATGTTATCTCTTATTTTAGATAGTTTTGAGCTAGATTATTAATTATTTTATATATCATCTCTAGGTACTTTGGGATACTCGGACTTGGACGTTGTACCGGAGCTCCGCCTTCAGCATCCTGATCCAGGCAAGTGTGCCTTGCCATTCTGTAACTCAGTTTCAGATTTATTATTTATTTTATCTATACATTGTGTGCACTTTGGATCGAAATCGTTACTTATCGTCCGGGTCATAACCGGGTACAGACATTCATCGGTAATGTCTAGTATCGATTGTTAGATATTTTTTGATATCCTTGATGTACCTACTTGGTTACATAGGAACCCTAGGACACAATCAGACACTGTCATCGTGCCAGACTTCCTGTATACTGATAGTGTCAATATGATCGGAACCTGTGATGACTATATGATCGTGATTGGTGCTAGTTACTTTAGTATGACGAGACTGTTAGATAGAGGTTCAGGCTCAGCGAGCCGCGGATGCGTCTCGTTGACCGCATTGGTAGAGGAAGACAGTTACTAGATGCTTGGGCTACTCCGCATGCACTATATATATATATATATATATATATATATATATATATATATATATATATATATATATATATATCCTTATTTATGTAGAGATCTTGTATCCGGAGTCGTAGTACTTATTGTGTGACTCTGTGCTCGGAGCTATAGGTATGCACCGTGTGTCTCTGTGCCTCGGAGCTACAGATTTATATTTGGAAAGCCCACGTGTTAAACATTATCTTCAAGTTGTGTCTCACTCAGGTGGTTATTCTAGATTACACCGGCGTATCACATGTTTTCTTTCTGTTTTACTATGGCATGCTATTTTTATACCTTGTTACGTCCCTCTGAGGACCTGGTTCCCTTCCAGGCTTAGGCGAGAAGGACTACCCGGAGGAGTACGGACCGGGTGTATATCCAGAAGTAAGACTTGTTGCAGAGGACGAGATCCTTCCCAAGAACTTTGCTTGATTACCGGTAGTGACTTCTCCCTGGGTCCGGTATCATTATCTAGTTTACAGATATCGGCCCTAGTTATCTTATTGCTTTCTTTCATTCAGTATTTGTGTTAGCAGATTTATCGCCGTGTGACTCTATCCAGATTGTATTATGGTATATTTTTAGACTTATTTTCTTTCTGCACATTAGTAGACTAGTTTCCTCTATATGTTTCATATTCTTATGTCTGTGGATGAGATTAGTTACATTACTTATGTTTAAATATTGGGTTTTATCATTGTACTTTACAGCTTAAGTGCACTCCATCGGGTCCATTAGATTGGGATGCCCGTAGATGTGTACCTGTTGGCCAATGCCACATTGCTCAGTTCCTTATATTTGGAACTGGGGCGTGACATAGTTTTTGTGGTGGCCCATGCAGGTCCGATTTAAATAGTCTTGGTTACCTAACTGTGCCAAGCGAGCCTGTAATTTGGAATAGATATTATAATCTCATCTATATGCTTTAGTATTTCACATAACACCTCTATTTTGATTTTATTTTGCCAATTTGTATCTTGTTTAATTCCTAAACTCTGATCTTAAACATGACTTCTTTTCAGAGTAATGAATCTCCGTAGCGGACGTGTCGCGTAGCCGGGCGATGTCCTCCGTGACGCAGGGTCATCTGGGGAATTGACACTGGGGCATGTTCTTCTGTTGACCCCATCTTCCCAGGAACAATCATCTGGGCAGCCAGATGTGCCTCCAGACGGGCACCAGTCTCCGCACCAGGCAGATCATGAGGGCCAGCGGACCGCAAGATAGGAGGAGCAACAGTTGCCCCCACCACCTTCAATTCTTCCACAGATGCTATACATGCCTTTCCCACCAGAGCAACCCATAAACGGGCCACATATGTTCTAGATAGTCTACGGTATGATGCAGGCCCAACAGCAGACCCAACAGCGCCAGGCTGAGACTTTAAAAGAGAGTATTATGACGGCTTTGGGACAGGCGTCACCACCAGCTTGCCAATCGACGATGGGGTCTGTCATAGACTTCCGTCGCATGATACTACTTCCATTTGCTGGCACGGAGGGGCCGACAGAGGTACACGCATGGCTTACCAACATCCAACACCAGTTGGAGGCCACCGATCTTCCGAGACATAGATGGATGACCGCTGTCAGGATGCAGCTTATCGGCAACGCTCATCACTGGTGGCTTTCAGAGGAGGAGCATTTTGGGCCCGATCGGGTCACTTGGGAGGAGTTTTCCAGGCTCTTCAAGGAGATATTTATTCCTTCCACTGACAGAGTGAAACTTTGGGACAAGCTCCAAAACCTCAGGTAGGGCAGTTCGACCATTGAGGAGTACAATGCTGAGTTCCTCCGCTTGAGCCATTTTGCTCCTTACTTGATTCCAACTGAGGAGAAGAAGGCCGAGAAGTTCTACGAAGGCCTGAGTTTTGAGAGACAGAGGTTCATTGGATCTATAGCCCTCACCTCCTACTCCGAGGTTCTATTAGCAGCTCGACACCAGGATCGTATCAACAAGATGGAGGCCAGTCTGAAGTGCTCTTATGCATCATCATCGTCAGTTTGAGCACCGCAGAGAGGACCTGCGAAACGTCCCCTGGTACCGCAGCAGCAGAAAGCAGCACCATTGTAGGGACCAGTGATTCCCACTTGCCATTACTGCGGCAAAATGGGACACATATTGCGGGATTGTCGACGAAGGTTGGGAGTATGTATGGGATATGGATCTGACCAGCATGCAATCCGGGATTGCCCAGAGCAAAGGATTCCAGTACTGATGGTTCATCAACCATCCTTACCAGCACTGAGGCCCTACCAGCAGCCTCCTGGGCTAGTCTTTCCGGGACCGAGGCCACCCTACGCTGCGACCACCAGCACCAGAAGAAAATCAGAGGAGGCCACCATTGGGCCCATATGCAGTTCATTTTCAGCAGGCTCGACAACAGCCGAGGGCACCAGCACCGGAACAGAGCCAGGCCTTTACGATGACCATTGAGGAGGCAAAGACAGCTGGAGAGGTGATCGCAGGTAATATTTTAGAAGTTTCATTACCAGCAGTAGTATTATTTAATTCTGGTGCCACACCCCATTTCCTGAACCGAGTATTTTTTTATTTTTAATTTGGTTAATTGTGTATTATTTATAATTAATTGTATTTATATTTAATTAATAATTGTATTATTTTTATATTGATTGTTTTAGGGTTTTGGCTAGCCTGGACCCGTGTCAGACCCTAGTGGACCCATGTCCGACCCAACCCACACCCTTGTGAGACTTATTTTTGGGTTTTAGAATATTTAATATATTTTTAGTGGGTTAGTTGGAGAGATTTGGAGTTAGTTTGAGTGCTTTTGGTACCCGAAACCCAAAACCAAGTTAGGAGGGGGCATTTTGGGTATTTTGGAATTAGTGAAATCCCTTTATTTATGCTTGGTCGGCCTATTTCAGCCCCTATCCCACCCGACAGCAGCTCCAGCAGCCCCATCCTCTTCTTCTTCTTCTTCTTCTTCTTCTTCTTCTTCTCCATTCTCCATTTCTTCTTATTTTCTTCTTCACACTTCAAGTAAGCACCCTATTTCTCTTCTTTCTTCTTCTATTCTTCATGGTTGCTAACCCTAACCCTACATTCTTCTCCAACCTAGGTGGGTAGAGCTTGGATTTGGTGTTGGAGCTTGGATTGGGAGCTTGGAAGCTAGTTGTGGTGGATTTGGAGCATTTTGGAGACTTTGGCTTGGGATTCCAACTCCCAAGAGGTAAACCCTAATTTTCTCCCTTCTAATTATTCTTATATAGTTTAATTAATAGTTTAGAACCTTTCTAGACCCTTAGGCTATCCGTGGGAGGAAGTTGGAACTAGTTTGGTAGTGTTTGGAGACTTAAACACTAGATTTTGTGTCAATTTCGGGTGGAATCCGAATTTGGCCCAATTTTGGGTGATGCCCTAGGTTAGATGGACCTAGGTAGATGTTGTCGGGTGTCTTGAGGGTTAGTGCGTGTCTCCGTTCGGACACGGGAAGCCGTGTCGTGGAGAAATAGGCGTTTCGGGCGAATTTAGGGTTTTCGTCGTCGCCGATTCTAAGTGTGTACGCATTTTCGCCACGGGCCTAGAATTGATGTGGTAGTATTTTTTCTAGGATCTAGACATCGTTTAGGACCCGTGAATAAATTTTGGGCCGATTTCGAGTTGGTTTGGTGTGCATTTCAGGAGGTTTTCCGAACCGCACACCGCGTGTTCGTCGAAATGACCGAACGGCAATTTCGGCATGGTTTCTTAGTTTCGGGCTTGTGCGCGCATTGGGTTAGCTTCGAAGAGTATGTGCTAGAATTCTCGGGCTATATTTTATATATTTATAGGTGTTTGGGCGTGTCGGGGCCGTTGGGCGTGCGTTGGTGAGCGTTGTGTGCATTATTGTGTGTAGTATTGTGTTTGTGTATATATGTCTCTCTATATATATTTATATGTATGTGTGTCCCTATATATATATATATATTTATAGATATGTGTTAGTGAGTGCTTATGTGAGTGTGTTAGTGAGTGCTTGTGTGAGTGTGTGTTGGTGTTAGTGTGTGTGTAGGTGAGTGTGTGTGTGAGTGTGAGTGAGTGTTTATATATGTATATGAATTTGTGTATGTGTGTATATGTATATATATATATGTATGTGTGTATGTGTATATATGTATGAGTGTTTATGTGTGTGGTTACGTATTAGTGAGAGTGTGTGTTAGTGTATGTGAGAGTGTGTGTGTGAGAATGAGAGGGAGGGGACAGCACTGCGCAGCAGCAGCAAAAGGCAGCAGCTGCAGCAGCAATTCAGGCAGCAGCAGCAGCATTAAAGTAGAGCAGCAGCAGCAAGCAGCGGGGGTAGCAGCTAGAGTAGCGAGTTAGAGAGATAGATGGATATATAGATACATAGTTAGATAGATAAATGGATAGATAGATAGATATATGCCTAGATAGATAGATAAATAGATAGGTAGATAAATAGCTGGATAGTTAGATAGGTTGATAGATAGCTATTAAATAGGTAGATAAATAGATTGATAGATAGCTAGATATTACATAGATAGATAAATATATAAATAGATTGATAGATAGATAGGTATTAGATAGATAGATAGATCTATAGATAGTTAGATAAATAGATGGATAGAATTATAAATAGATAGTTAGATTGATAGCTAGTTAGATAAATAGGTAGCTAGATAGATACGTAGATAACTAGATAGGTAATAGATAGGTAGATAGATAGTTATATCTATCTAAGATATACATATATATATACCTATAGCTATACATATCTATAGATATCTAGATAGTTATATACATATATTTATGAGTTGGGTAAGGTATATATAGGTATATATGTATATGTGTGTGGATATCTATATATATATGCATAGGTACGTAGATATGTATAGATATGATAGATATATATATATTTTTAGCCTAGATTATAGCTAGATATATATATCTACATACTTAGATAGCTACTAAATAACTAGTTAGAGGGGTTTGAGAGCGGTATCTCAATACCTTGGGATACCGAGGTATCTCAATACCTTGAGATATCCAAGGTATTGAGTTTCGAGCGGGGTATTTGAGCATTGGCCTAGGAATAGTATTGGAGTGATTTTTATATGCTTATGTATATATATTTACGCGTTCTAGCATAGGTTTTAGCGGGTTTAGGCGGGGTGCGTGGCCTAGGTTGAGTTATCGGATACCGAGGGTATCCCAGTATCTCAAGGAGGCGAGTTTGAGAGTTTTCTAGCTTAATGAGCTCGCTTTGACCTAAAATTTCAGGAGCACCCTAGTTTGACCTAGACTTGACCGTAGTTGACTCGGTTGACCGCCAAAGTCAACTTTTGACCTAGATTTGATCCATGGTTGACTTTTTGGACCTAAAGTTGACTTTTGACCCAGATTTCACCGGTTTGACCCGTTTGACCTAGAACGACCCTAGAAGCCTATTTTTAGTTATTTTATATCTGTTTAACTCATTAGAAACCTGTTTAACCTTGCTTTTCGCAATAGGTCCTTGCGACACCGGTTCGGATCGCCAGTTGCTCAGGACGTCAGGCGAGTACATTCTCTGATAGTTTTCATTATCTGATGATTATTATGATTCAGCTTCTAGTATAGTATCATCTGATTATTCTGGCACAACACGGGACACTGACTGGTATTTCTGGATTCATTTACATACGACACGTATATTTTATGTTTCTGGCCTCTATTCTGGAATTACTACTGGCATCACCTACTGGCATCACTACAGGCATCACTCATGTTTCAGGCTGGACTCATCTTGATTTACGTGTCGGATCTTGGATTCACTTGTATTAATCGGGGCGAGGAAATACTCGAGTAGACATGTAAATATTTCCATCTGGAATCATTAGGAATCACTCCCTCTGATCTAATCTGGAATGATAGCAGCCGTGCACCCAGTGCGCGGTGAGCCGTACTTACCCCTAGCCGTTTACATGTCGAAACAAGTATTTCAAAGACACCGAGTTTATTCTTTATAGTCTGGACTCACTTACATTTCTTGCTGGTCTCACTTACATGTTTCTGGACTTGACTCACTACATGTATTTCATGCTGGACTCACTACACGTTCTTGTGCACGGACTTGATCTTAGTTTAGATTCTTGTATCTTGCAGTTATTACTATCTTGTTTCTGATATTCCTGCATCTTTACCTTTATCACCAGTGATTTATATATTTCTTGTTTCATACTTGCTTCATTCTTCTTGCTACTTGCTATAACTGTTTTATAGTTTTTATCATTTAAATGGAACTGCTGTTAGAGATGTACTTGCTCCAGTCCTGACTGGACATATTTTTCCAGAGTATCCGGAGGAGTGGTGTCCGACGTTTGTGGACCTGATCCTGTCGATGGTGCAGACAGGGACCCTCTAGCTTAGGGGTGATTTCTGGGTTGGTAGCCGAGATCACTAAGACCTTGTTATTATCTTTATTAGCTTTTAGCACCAGATTTGTCTCCGGTTTTGGATTGAGACCTTGTGTTCTATATTATTTTGGATGATGTATTATATTATTATTATTATTATTGATGTTGTGGTTGTTGTAGTAGTTATTGTTGGTTAGACTTTATAGTTGTTAGTCTTCTTTGTCATCTTATCGTCCTTAGATTCGTGATTGAGTACTTGATTATCATTATGATATTGCTTCTCCATTTGGAGTTGAGATCTTGACAGGTTTATATATTGATTGCGTGAGATTGTTATCTAGATAGTTGACCTAGACAGCGTTCTACCGCCGATACTGCGGCGTAGGCTGGACGTACCCATAACTCATGCCCGATTTTTCGGGTGTGGGTCATGACAAATTTTTGGTGGTGGCCCATGCAGGTCTCGATTCGAAATTAGTATGATATCATGGTGGTACAACAACTTAGTTGTACTGCTGCGAGCCTGCTATAGGATCTAGGATCTAGGATGAGAGTGTACTCAACCACGACTAGGAACAATTCCAATCTAACTATTCTGAAATTGTTTCTTTTAAAATATTACTGTCCTTCTTTGATGATATCGTATTTTGCACCATATTGACTTCTTTTGATCTGCGTTCAGGATGCCTCCGAAGACACGATCTCATCGTACCGCCCCAGCAGTTGCTACTGAGAGGTCTGCTACCTCTCGTCCAGCTCGTATTTAGGCAGCTGCTACCGCTCCACTCACCACTCCTGCGGTTGAGGGAGCATATGCTTCTCTCGGGGATCCTCTTCCACTTGTCGATCCGAGGACTACCCCAGTCGTTTCGGTGGTTCATCCACCACTTCCTGCACCAGTAGATGTCGCGCAGTTGTTTGCGTTCTTCAGGAAGATGATGGACGCGCAGCATCGTCAGGTGGATGTGATGAGGCTGGGCATTGAGAACGCCCACCAGGTGGCCATGACGACAGTGGATAGGGTGGCACAGATTCAGCCACAGGCAGATCAGATTCAGCATCCGAGGCCGGGCAGCATTATTGACTTCCAGAGGATGCGGCCCAAGGAGTTTCGGGGTACAGAAGGGATCCTGTACGCGGATGACTGGATAGAGCAGATCGAGGGGATCTTCAGGCTGGCACAGATTCCAAACAGCATGCAGATAGAGGCAGCGGGCAGTCAGATGTTCGACCTTGCTTTGATATGGTATCGTACAGTTACGAGGATCGCAGCGCCAGGGCTTACTTGGAAGGCTTTCAAGAGGCTTTTTAAGGAGAAGTTTTTACCAGATGTGGTACTCAGTGCTTTGGAGAGCCAGTTTGAGGCACTCGTCCAAGGGAGCATGACGGTGGACAAGTACGCAGCAGAGTTCTGCCGTCTGGGCAGATTTGTGGAGGGCTTGAGTGAGGCAGCAAAGGCGAGGAAGTTTCGTAAGGGCTTGGTCATGGCGGTCAAGTCTTTGACCAGGAGCGACCGTGAGGCGACTTTCGAGCAGATAGTAGGAGATGCTCAGAGAGCAGAGGATGACTTGGAGCTCAAGTTCAAGAGAGGCAGGGATAATTCAGGCAGTGCGAGTGGCAGTACGGGACCAGCTAAGCGTCCCTATGTGCAGAAGGCAGCGCAGCAGGGTCAGGATCAGAGGGTGCCTACTTGTGCCTACTGCAGGAAGGCAGGACACACTTGGGATGTTTGTAGGAGGAGGATGAAGGTGTGTTTGTTCTGTGGATTCGTTGCTCACCAGATACGAGATTGCCCCACTGCACCTTCATTGGGTGGAGCACAGGATCAGAGAGTTGGAGCTAGGCCACCTGTGGCACAGCATCATGCCCCGCACCAGCAGAGGGATACACCCAAGCAGGGCAGGGCTTATGCGTTGACGGTCGAGGAGGCCGATGCTACGGGTGTCGGGTTAGCAGGTCTGTCTCTTGTTCTTCTTCCTGTCCTTTTCCATTCCTTGTGGTGTGCTTCATTAGTACCTGTTAGACTTTTCTTTGTGCTGTCGTAGATAGTGTAGTGACCCTGATTGAGACTGTGATAACACGACCAGTAGAACCATGATCTTATATGTTATTTAGGTAGAATTTCTTGACTGTGATTGTTGGGGGTTTGACCTAGAGGGAGTGTGATTGACTTTAAATTTCGAGGACAAAATTTTCTAAGGAGGATAGGCTTGTCACCACCCCATTTCCTGAGCCGGATATTTTTTTTATTTTTAATTTGGTTAATTGTGTATTATTTATAATTAATTATATTTATATTTAATTAATGATTGTATTATTTTTATATTGATTGTTTTAGGGTTTTGGCCAGCCTGGACCCGTGTCAGACCCTAGTGGACCCATGTCCGACCCAACCCACACCCTTGTGAGACTTATTTTTGGATTTTAGAATATTTATTATATTTTTAGTGGGTTAGTTGGAGAGATTTGGAGTTAGTTTGAGTGCTTTTGGAACCCGGAACCCAAAACCAAGTTAGGAGGGGGCATTTTGGGTATTTTGGAATTAGTGAAACCCCTTTATTTGTGCTTGGCCGGCCTATTCCAGCCCCTATCCCACCCGACAGCAGCTCCAGCAGCCCCATCCTCTTCATCTTCACTTCTTCTTCTTCTTCTTCTCCATTCTCCATTTCTTCTTATTTTCTTCTTCACTCTTCAAGTAAGAACCCTATTTCACTTCTTTCTTCTTCTATTCTTCATGGTTGCTAACCCTAATCCTACATTCTTCCCCAACCTAGGTGGGTAGAGCTTGGATTTGGTGTTGGAGCTTGGATTGGGAGCTTGGAAGCTAGTTGTGGTGGATTTGGAGCATTTTGGAGACTTTGGCTTGGGATTCCAACTCCCAAGAGGTAAACCCTAATTTCCCCCTTATAATTATTCTTATATAGTGTAATTAATAGTTTAGAACCTTCCTAGACCCTTAGGCTACCCGTGGGAGGCAGTTGGAACTAGTTTGATAGTGTTTGGAGACTTTAACACTAGGTTTTGTGTCAATTTCAGGTGGAATCCGAATTTGGCCTAATTTTGGGTGATGCCCTAGGTTAGACGGAGCTAGATAGACATTGTCGGGTGTCTTGAGGGTGAGTGCGTGTCTCCGTTCGGACACGGGAAGCCGTGTCGCAAAGAAACGGGCGTTTCGGGCGAATATGGGATTTTCGTCGTCGTCGATTCTAAGTGCGTGTGCATTTTCGCCACGGGCCTAGAATTGACATGGTAGTATTTTTTCTAGGATCTAGACATCGTTTAGGACCCGTGGGTAAATTTTAGACCGATTCTGAGTTGGTTTGGTGTGCGTTTCAGGAGATTTTCCGAACCGCACACCGCGTGTTCGTCGAAATGACCGAACGGCCATTTCGGCGTGGTTTCTTAGTTTCGGGCTTGTGTCACCACCCCATTTCCAGAGCAGGGTATTTTTTTTTATTTTTAATTTAGTTAATTGTGGATTATTTATATTTAATTGTATTTATATTTAATTATTGATTGTATTATATTTTTATTGTTTGTTTTAGGATTTTGGCTAGCCTGGACCCATGTCAGACCCTAGTGGACCCATGTCTGACCCAGCCCACACCCTTGTGAGAATTATTTTGGGGCTTAGAATATTTATTTTATTTTTAGGAGGTTAGTTGGAGAGATTTGGAGTTAATTTGAGTGCTTTTGGAACCCGAAACCCAAAACCGAGTTACGGGAGGGCATTTTGGTCATTTGGACTTAGTGGAACCCCTTTATTAGCATGGCCGGCCCTATTTCCTACCCACATCCAACCAAACACAGCAGCTTCTCCCCTTATTTTGCTTCACTCCTTCTTCTTCACTTCTTCTTCTTCTCCACTACTTCTTCTTCTTTATTTCTTCTTCACAAGTAAGTTTCTCCATTTTTTCTCCTTCCCTCTTCCATTTCTTTCATTTGTTTGAACCCTAACCCTACATTCTTCCCCAACCTAGGTGGGTAGAGCCTAGATTTGGAGTTGGAGCTAGATTTGGGAGCTTGGAAGCTTGATTTAGAGGATTTGGAGCATTTTGGAGATTTTGGCTTAAAATTCCAACTCCCAAGAGGTAAACCCTAATTTTCCCCTTGTAATTACTCTTTTATAGTGTAATTAATATTTTAGAACCTTTCTAGACCCTTAGGCTACCCGTGGGAGGAAGTTGGAACTAGTTTGGTTGGGTTTAGAGACTTTAACATTAGGTTTTGTGTCAATTTCGGATAAAATCCGAATTTGGCCCAATTTTGGGTGATGCCCTAGGTTAGATGGACCTAGGTAGACGTTATCGGGAGTCGTGAGGGTGAGTGCGTGTCTCCGTTCGGACACGGGAAGTCGTGTCGCGGAGAAACGGGCGTTTCGGGCGAAATTGGGGCTTTTCGTCGTCGCCGATTCTAAGTGCGTGTGCGTTTCTGCCACGGGCCTAGAATCGATGCGGGAGCACATTTTCTAGGATCTAGACATCGTTTAGGATGCGTGGATAAATTTTGGGCCGATTCCGAGTTCGTTTGGTGTGCGTTTCAGGAGGTTTTCCGAGCCGCGCACCACGTGTTCGTCGAAATGACCGAACGGCCATTTTGACTTGGTTTCCTCGTTTCGGGCTTGTGCGCGCGTTGGGTTAGTATCGGGGAGTGTGTGCTAGAGTTTTTGAGTTATATTTTATATATTTATAGGCGTTGGTGAGTGTCGGGATCGTTGGGCGTGCGTAGGTGGGGCGTTGTGAGCGTTGTGTGCATCGTTGTGGTGGTGTTGTGTTTGTGTATATATGTCTCTCTATATATATTTATTTGTGTGTGTGTTCCTATATATATATATATATATTTCTATTTATATAGATATGTGTGGTTATGTGTTTGTGAGTGTGTTAGTGAGTGCTTGTGTGAGTGTGTGCTAGTGTGTAGGTGAGTGTGTGTGAGTGTGAGTGAGTGCCTATATATATATATATATGAGTGTAGATATATATGTGTGTATATATATATAGATGTGTGTTTATATATGTATAGATATATGTGTGTGCTTATGTGTGTGTGTTGATAGTGTTGTGAGTGTGTGTGTGTATTAGTGTGCTAGTGTGTGTGTTAGAGTGTGTAGATGAGTGTGAATATATATATAGATATCTAGTTATATATATATAGATGTATATATATGTATATGTATATATGTATATGTATATAGGAGTGTGTGTGTGTGTTTGAGAGAGGGGGGTGCCTGGGACTGGAACCAGCAGCTGCAGCAGCAGAAATAGGCGCAGCAGCGGCAGTATTCAGCAGTAGCAGCAGCTCGCTCGAGCGAGGCAGCACCGCGGCAGCAGCAGAAGCATCAGCAGCAGGCTGCAGCAGAGCGCGCCGCTGCAGCAGCTCGCTGCAGCGCGGCCTGCAGCAGCAGCAGCAGCAGCAGTTCCAGCGCCGCGGCAGCAGCTCGCTCGAGCGAGGCAGCGCCGCGGCAGCAGCAAGAGCATGAGCAGCAGCTGTAGCAAGTAGAAAATGCAGCAGCAACAGCAGTTTAAGGTAGCAGCAGCAGCAAGTTAAGGCAAGGGCAGCAGCAAATGCGAGAGAGAGGGAGAGATATATACATAGATATATATAGGTAGTTAGATTATTAGATAGATAGATGGTTAAATAGATAGGTAAATAGTTTGATGGATAGATAAGGTGAATGGATAGATAACTAGATCTATAGTTAGATGGGTATATAGATTGTTAGATAGATAGACACATAGATAGATGCATAGATAAATAGATAGATAGATAGGTATATGGATAGGTAGATATATGAATAGCTAGGTTGATAGATAGATATAAAAATAGATAGATTAATACATAGATGGTTAGATAGATACATAGGTAACTAGATACCTAGGTAGTTAGAGATAAATAGATAGATGCTATATAGATATTAGATGGATAGGTAAATAGTTTAATAGTTAGATACATAAATAGCTAGTTAGATAGTTAGATAGATAACTAGATAGGTTGATACTAGATAGGTAGATGGATAGGTAGAGGGATAGCTAGATATATAGATATATATATATAGATATATACATAGCTAGATAGATAGTTAGATATCTAGGTATAGATATATATATTTGAGGGTAAGGTAAGGTAAGGTAAGGTATTGGGTATAGATATATAGGTATATGCCTATATGTATTAGATATCTATATTTTAGCCTAGATTATAGCTAGATATATAGGTTTATGCATAGTAAGTTAGCTAGAGGGGTAGTCGGGCTGAGTTTAGAGCGGTATCTCAATACCTTGAGATACCGAGGTATCTCAATACCTTAAGATAACCAAGGTATTGGATTTCGAGCGGGATTTTTGAGCAATAGCGTAGGAATAGTATTTGAGTGATTTTTATATGCTTATGTGTATATATTTACGCGTGCTAGCATAGGTTTTAGAGGGTATAGGCGGGGTATATAGCGTAGGTTGAGGTATCGGATACCGAGGGTACCCGGTATCTCAAGGAGGCGAGTTTGTGAGTTTTCTAGCCTAATGACCTCGGTTTGACCTAGAATTTCAGGAGCACCCTAGTTTGACCCAGACTTGACCGTAGTTGACTCGGTTGACCGCCAAAGTCAACTTTTGACCTAGTTTTGACCCAGAGTTGACTTTTTGGATCCAGAGTTGACTTTTTGACCCAGATTTTACCGGTTTGATCCGTTTGACCTAGAACGACCCTAGAAGCCTATTTTTAATTATTTTATATCTGTTTAACTTATTAGAAACCCTGTTTAACCTTGCTTTTCGCATTAGGTCCTTGCGACACCGGTTCGGATCGCCAGTTGCTCAGGACGTCAGGCGAGTACATTCTCTGATAGTTTTCATTATTTGATGATTATTATGATTCAGCTTCTAGTATAGTATCATCTGATTATTCTGGCACAACACGGGACACTGATTGATATTTCTGGATTCATTTACTTGTGACACGTACATTTCATGTTTCTGGCCTCTATTCTGGAATCACTACTGGCATCACCTACAGGCATCATTCATGTTCAGGCTGGACTCATCTTGATTTGCGTGTCGGGTCTTGGATCCACTTGTATTAGTCGGGGTGGGAAAATACTCGAGTAGACATATAAACATTCCTATCTGGCATCATCAGGAATCACTCCCTCTGGTCTAATCTGGAATGATAGCAGCCGCGCACCCAGTGCGCGGTGAGCCGTACTTACCCCTAGCCGTTTACATGTCGAAACAAGTATTTCAAAGACACCGAGTTCATTCTTTATAGTCTGGACTCTCATGCATTTCTTGACTTGTCTCACTTACATGTTTCTGGACTTGACTCACTACATATTTTTCATGCTGGACTCACTACACGTTCATGTGCACGGACTTGATCTTAGCTTAGATTCTTGTATCTTACAGTTACTATCTTGTTTCTGATATTCTTGCATCTTTACCTTTATGCACCAGTGACTTATATATTTCTTGTTTCATACTTGCTTCATTCTTTTTGCTACTTGCTATAACTGTTTTATAGTTTTTATCATTTAAATGGAACTGCTGTTAGAGATGTACTTGCTCCAGTCCTGACTGGACATATTTTTTCCAGAGTATCCGGAGGATTGGTGTCCGACGTTCTATGGACCTGAGCCTGTCGATGGTGCAGACAGGGACCCTCTAGTTTAGGGGTAATTTCCGGGTTGGTAGCCGGGATCACTGGGACCTTGTTGTTGTTTTTATTAGCTTTTAGCACCGGATTTATCTCCGATTTGGATTGAGACCTTGTTTGTATATTATTTTTGGATGTTGTATTATTATTATTTGATGTTGTGGTTGTTGTAGTAGTCGTTGTTGGTTAGACTTTATAGTTGTTAGATCTCTGTGTTATCTTATCGTGCTTAGATTCGTGATTGAGTATATTGTGATTATCATTATGATATTTGCTCCTCCGTTTGGAGTTAAGATCTTGACAGGTTTATATTTTGATTGTGTGGTTGCCCTCCTTTTGGAGAGGTCATGACCGATTTTTGTGTGAGATTATTATCTAGATAGTTGACCTAGACAGTGTTCTACCGCCGATACTGCGGCGTAGGCTGGACGTACCCACGACTCATGCCCGATTTTTCGGGTGCGGGTCGTGACACGTTTTTGGTGGTGGCCCATGCAGGTCTTGATTCGCAATTAGTGCGATGTCGTAGTGGTACAACAACTTAGTTGTACTGCTGCGAGCCTGCTATAGGATCTAGGATCTAGGATGAGTGTGTACTCAATCACGACTAGGAACAATTTCAATCTAATTATTCTGAAATTGTTTCTTTTAAAATATTACTGTCCTTTCTTGATGATATCGTATCTTGCGCCGTATTGACTTCTTTTGATCTGTGTTCTGGATGCCTCCGAAGACACGATCCCATCGTACCGTTCCAGCAGTTGCCTCGGAGAGGTCTGCTACCTCTCGTCCAGCTCGTATTCAGGCAGCTGCTACCGCTCCACTCACCACTCCTACGGTTGAGGGAGCATCTGCTTCTCTCGGGGATTCTCCTTCACCTATCGATCCGAGGACTATCCCAGTCGTTCCGGTGGTTCCTCCACCACTTCCTGCTCCAGTAGATGCCGCGCAGTTGTTTGCGTTCTTCAGGGAGATGATGGACGCGCAGCACCGTCAGGTGGATGTGATGAGACTGGGTATTGAGAACGCCCACCAGGTGGCCATGACGGCAGTGGACAGGATGGCACAGATTCAGCCACAGGCAGATCAGATTCAGCACCCGAGGCCGGGCAGCATCATTGATTTTCAGAGGATGCGGCCCAAGGAGTTCCGTAGTACAGAAGGGATCCTGTACGCGGATGACTGGATAGAGCAGATTGAGGGAATCTTCAGACTGGCGCAGATTCCAGACAGCATGCAGATAGAGGCAGCGGGCAGCCAGATGTTCGACCTCGCTTTGACGTGGTATCGCACAGATACGAGGATTGCAGCGCCAGGACTTACTTGGGAGGCCTTCAAAAGGCTTTTTAAGGAGAAGTTTTTTCCAGATGTGGCGCTCAGTGCTTTGGAGAGCCAGTTCGAGGCACTCGTCCAAGGGAGCATGACGGTGGACGAGTACGCAGCGGAGTTCTGCCGTCTGGGCAGATTTGTAGATGGCTTGAGTGAGGCAGCCAAGGCGAGGAAGTTTCGCAAGGGCTTGGTCATGGCGGTCAAGTCTTTGACCAGGAGCGACCGCGAGGCAACTTTTGAGCAGATAGTAGGAGATGCTCAGAGAGCAGAGGATGACTTGGAGCTCAAGTCCAAGAGAGGCAGGGATGATTCAGGCAGTGCCAGTGGTAGTGCGGGACCAGCTAAGCGTCCCTATGTGCAGAAGGCAGCGCAGCAGGGTCAGGATCAGAGGGTGCCCACTTGTGCCTACTGCAGGAAGGCAGGACACACTTGGGATGTTTGTAGGAGGAGGCTGAAGGTGTGTTTGTTCTGTGGATCCGCTGCTCACCAGATGCGAGATTCCCCCACTGCACCTCCATTGGGTGGAGCACAGGATCAGAGAGTTAGAGCTAGGCCATCTGTGGCACAGTATTATGCCCCGCACCAGCAGAGGGATACACCCCAGCAGGGCAGGGCTTATGCGTTGACGGTCGAGGAGGCCGATGCTACGGATGTCGAGTTAGCAGGTCTGTCTCTTGTTTCTTCTTCCTGTCCTTTCCATTCCTTGTGGTGTGCTTCATTAGTACCTGTTAGATTTTCTTGTGCTGTGGTAGATAGTGTAGTAACCCTGATTGAGACTGTGATAACACGACCAGTAGGACCCTGATCTTGTATGTTGTTTAGGTAGAATTTCTTGACTGTGATTGTTGGGGGTTTGACCTAGAGAGATTGTGATTGACTATAAATTTCGAGGACGAAATTTTCTAAGGAGGATAGGCTTGTCACCACCCCATTTCCAGAGCCGGGTATTTTTTTTTATTTTTAATTTAGTTAATTATGGATTATTTATATTTAATTGTATTTATATTTAATTATTGATTGTATTATATTTTTATTGTTTGTTTTAGGATTTTGGCTAGCCTGGACCCATGTCAGACCCTAGTGGACCCATGTCCGACCCAGCCCACACCCTTGTGAGAATTATTTTGGGGCTTAGAATATTTATTTTATTTTTAGGAGGTTAGTTGGAGAGATTTGGAGTTAATTTTAGTGCTTTTGGAACTCGAAACCCAAAACCGAGTTACGGGAGGGCATTTTGGTCATTTGGACTTAGTGGAACCCTTTATTAGCATGGCCGGCCCTATTTCCTACCCACATCTGACCAAACACAGCAGCTTCTCCCCTTCTTTTGCTTCACTCCTTCTTCTTCTTCACTTCTTCTTCTTCTCCACTACTTCTTCTTCTTCATTTCTTCTTCACAAGTAAGTTTCTCCATTTTTTCTCCTTCCCTCTTCCATTTCTTTCATTTGTTTGAATCCTAACCCTACATTCTTCCCCAACCTAGGTGGGTAGAGCCTAGATTTGGAGTTGGAGCTAGATTTGGGAGCTTGGAAGCTTGATTTGGAGGATTTGGAGCATTTTGGAGATTTTGGCTTGGGATTCCAACTTCCAAGAGGTAAACCCTAATTTTCCCCTTGTAATTACTCTTTTATAGTGTAATTAATATTTTAGAACCTTCCTAGACCCTTAGGCTACCCGTGGGAGAAAGTTGGAACTAGTTTGGTTGGGTTTAGAGACTTTAACATTAGGTTTTGTGTCAATTTCGGGTGAAATCCGAATTTGGCCCAATTTTGGGTGATGTCCTAGGTTAGATGGACCTAGGTAGACGTTGTTGGGAGTCGTGAGGGTGAGTGCGTGTCTCCGTTCGGACACAGGAAGTCGTGTCACAGAGAAACGGGCGTTTCGGGCAAAATTAGGGCTTTTCGTCGTCGCCGATTCTAAGTGCGTGTGCGTTTCCGCCACGGGCCTAGAATCAACGCGGGAGCACATTTTCTAGGATCTAGACATCATTTAGGACGCGTGGGTAAATTTTGGGCCGATTCCGAGTTTGTTTGGTGTGCGTTTCAGGAGGTTTTCGAGCTGCGCACCACGTGTTCGTCGAAATGACCGAACGGCCATTTCAACTTGGTTTCCTCGTTTCGGGCTTGTGCGCGCATTGGGTTAGTATCGGGGAGTGTGTGCTAGAGTTTTCAAGTTATATTTTATATATTTATAGGCGTTGGTGAGTGTCGGGGTCGTTGGGCGTGCGTAGGTGGGGCGTTGTGAGCGTTGTGTGCATCGTTGTGGTGGTGTTGTGTTTGTGTATATATGTCTCTCTATATATATTTATTTGTGTGTGTGTTCCTATATATATATATATATATATATATATATATATATTTCTATTTATATAGATATGTGTGGTTATGTGTTTGTGAGTGTGTTAGTGAGTGCTTGTGTGAGTGTGTGCTAGTGTGTAGGTGAGTGTGTGTGAGTGTGAGTGAGTGCCTATATATATATATATATGAGTGTAGATATATATGTGTGTATATATATATAGATGTGTGTTTATATATGTATAGATATATGTGTGTGCTTATGTGTGTGTGTTGATAGTGTTGTGAGTGTGTGTGTGTATTAGTGTGCTAGTGTGTGTGTTAGAGTGTGTAGATGAGTGTGAATATATATATAGATATCTAGTTATATATATAGATGTATATATATGTATATGTATATATGTATATGTATATAGGAGTGTGTGTGTGTGTTTAAGAGAGGGGGGTGCCTGGGACTGGAACCAGCAGCTGCAGCAGCAGAAATAGGCGCAGCAGCGGCAATATTCAGCAGTAGCAGCAGCTCGCTCGAGCGAGGCAGCGCCGCGGCAGCAGCAGAAGCATCAGCAGCAGGCTGCAGCAGAGCGCTCGGGCGCAGCAGCGCCGCGGCAACAGCGGCAGCGCGCCGCGGCAGCAGCTCGCTGCAGCGCGGCCTACAGCAGCAGCAGCAGCAGCAGTTCCAGCGCCGCGGCAGCAGCTCGCTCGAGCGAGGCAGCGCCGCGGCAACAGCAAGAGCATGAGCAGCAGCTGTAGCAAGTAGAAAATGCAGCAGCAACAGCAGTTTAAGGTAGCAGCAGCAGCAAGTTAAGGCAAGGGCAGCAGCAAATGCGAGAGAGAGGGAGAGATATATACATAGATATATATAGGTAGTTAGATTATTAGATAGATAGATGGTTAAATAGATAGGTAAATAGTTTGATGGATATATAAGGTGAATGGATAGATAACTAGATCTATAGTTAGATTGTTAGATAGATAGACACATAGATAGATGCATAGATAAATAGATAGATAGATATATGGATAGGTAGATATATGAATAGCTAGGTTGATAGATAGATATAAAAATAGATAGATTAATACATAGATGGCTAGATAGATACATAGGTAACTAGATACCTAGGTAGTTAGAGATAAATAGATAGATGCTATATAGATATTAGATGGATAGGTAAATAGTTTAATAGTTAGATACATAAATAAATAGCTAGTTAGATAGTTAGATAGATAACTAGATAGGTTGATACTAGATAGGTAGATGGATAGGTAGAGGGATAGCTAGATATACAGATATATATATATAGATATATACATAGCTAGATAGATAGTTAGATATCTAGGTATAGATATATATATTTGAGGGTAAGGTAAGGTAAGGTAAGGTATTGGGTATAGATATATAGGTATATGCCTATATGTATTAGATATCTATATTTTAGCCTAGATTATAGCTAGATATATAGGTTTATGCATAGTAAGTTAGCTAGAGGGGTAGTCGGGCTGAGTTTAGAGCGGTATCTCAATACCTTGAGATACCGAGGTATCTCAATACCTTAAGATAACCAAGGTATTGGGTTTCGAGCGGGATTTTTGAGCAATAGCGTAGGAATAGTATTTGAGTGATTTTTATATGCTTATGTGTATATATTTACGCGTGCTAGCATAGGTTTTAGAGGGTATAGGCGGGGTATATAGCGTAGGTTGAGGTATCGGATACCGAGGGTATCCCGGTATCTCAAGGAAGCGAGTTTGTGAGTTTTCTAGCCTAATGACCTCGGTTTGACCTAGAATTTCAGGAGCACCCTAGTTTGACCCAGACTTGACCGTAGTTGACTCGGTTGACCGCCAAAGTCAACTCTTGACCTAGTTTTGACCCAGAGTTGACTTTTTGGATCCAGAGTTGACTTTTTGACCCAGATTTTACCGGTTTGATCCGTTTGACCTAGAACGACCCTAGAAGCCTATTTTTAATTATTTTATATCTGTTTAACTTATTAGAAACCCTGTTTAACCTTGCTTTTCGCATTAGGTCCTTGCGACACCGGTTCGGATCGCCAGTTGCTCAGGACGTCAGGCGAGTACATTCTCTGATAGTTTTCATTATTTGATGATTATTATGATTCAGCTTCTAGTATAGTATCATCTGATTATTCTGGCACAACACGGGACACTGATTGATATTTCTGGATTCATTTACTTGCGATACGTACATTTCATGTTTCTGGCCTCTATTCTGGAATCACTACTGGCATCACCTACAGGCATCATTCATGTTCAGGCTGGACTCATCTTGATTTGAGTGTCGGGTCTTGGATCCACTTGTATTAGTCGGGGCGGGGAAGTACTCGAGTTGACATATAAACATTCCTATCTGGCATCATCAGGAATCACTCCCTCTGGTCTAATCTGGAATGATAGCAGCCGCGCACCCAGTGCGCGGTGAGCCGTACTTACCCCTAGCCGTTTACATGTCGAAACAAGTATTTCAAAGACACCGAGTTCATTCTTTATAGTCTGGACTCTCATGCATTTCTTGACTTGTCTCACTTACATGTTTCTGGACTTGACTCACTATATGTTTTTCATGCTGGACTCACTACACGTTCATGTGCACGGACTTGATCTTAGCTTAGATTCTTGTATCTTACAGTTACTATCTTATTTCTGATATTCCTGCATCTTTACCTTTATGCACCAGTGACTTATATATTTCTTGTTTCATACTTGCTTCATTCTTCTTGCTACTTGCTATAACTGTTTTATAGTTTTTATCATTTAAATGGAACTGCTGTTAGAGATGTACTTGCTCCAGTCCTGACTGGACATATTTTTTCCAGAGTATCCGGAGGATTGGTGTCCGACGTTCTATGGACCTGAGCCTGTCGATGGTGCAGACAGGGACCCTCTAGTTTAGGGGTGATTTCCGGGTTGGTAGCCGGGATCACTGGGACCTTGTTGTTGTTTTTATTAGCTTTTAGCACCGGATTTGTCTCCGGTTTGGATTGAGACCTTGTTTGTATATTATTTTTGGATGTTGTATTATTATTATTTGATGTTGTGGTTGTTGTAGTAGTCGTTGTTGGTTAGACTTTATAGTTGTTAGATCTCTGTGTTATCTTATCGTGCTTAGATTCGTGATTGAGTATATTGTGATTATCATTATGATATTTGCTCCTCCGTTTGTAGTTGAGATCTTGACAGGTTTATATTTTGATTGTGTGGTTGCCCTCCTTTTGGAGAGGTCATGCTCGATTTTTGTGTGAGATTATTATCTAGATAGTTGACCTAGACAGCGTTCTACCGCCGATGCTGCGACGTAGGCTGGACGTACCCACGACTCATGCCCGATTTTCCGGGTGCGGGTCGTGACAGCTTGTGCGCGCGTTGGGTTAGCTTCGGGGAGTGTGTGCTAGAATTCTCGGGCTATATTTTATATATTTATAGGTGTTTGGGCGTGTCGGGGCCGTTGGGCGTGCGTTGGTGAGCGTTGTGTGTATTATTGTGTGTAGTGTTGTGTTTGTGTATATATGTCTCTATATATATATATTTATATGTATGTGTGTCCCTATATATATATATATATATTTATAGATATGTGTTAGTGAGTGTTTGTGTGAGTGTGTTAGTGAGTGCTTGTGTGAGTGTGTGTTGGTGTTAGTGTGTGTGTAGGTGAGTGTGTGTAGGTGAGTGTGTGTGTGAGTGTGAGTGAGTGTTTATATATGTATATGAATTTGTGTATGTATGTATATATATATGTATGTGTGTATGTGTATATATGTATGAGTGTTTGTGTGTGTGGTTATGTATTAGTGAGAGTGTGTGTTAGTGTGTGTGAGAGTGTGTGTGTGAGAATGAGAGGGGGGACAGCACTGCGCAGCAGAAGCTTGCTGCAGCAGCAACAACAGCAAAAGGCAGCAGCTGCAGCAGCAATTCAGGCAGCAGCAGCAGCATTAAAGCAGAGCAGCAGCAGCAATACAAGCTAGTAGCAGCAGCAAGCAGCGGGGGTAGCAGCTAGAGTAGCGAGATAGATAGATAGATAGATAGATAGATAGATAGATAAATATATAGGTAGATAAATAGCTGGATAGTTAGATAGGTTGATAGATAGCTATTAAATAGGTAGATAGATAGATTGATAGATAGCTAGATATTACATAGATAGATAAATACATAAATTGATTGATAGATAGATAGGTATTAGATAGAAAGATAGATCTATAGATAGTTAGATAAATAGATGGATAGAATTATAAATAGATAGTTAGATTGATAGCTAGTTAGATAAATAGGTAGCTAGATAGATACGTAGATAACTAGATAGATAATAGATAGGTAGATAGATAGTTATATCTATCTAAGATATATATATATATATATATATATATATATATATATATATATATATATATATATATATATATATATATATTTATATATATATATATATATATATATCTAGATAGTTATATACATATATTTATGAGTTGGGTAAGCTATATATGGGTATATATGTATATGTGTGTGGATATCTATATATATATGCATAGGTACGTAGATATGTATAGATATGATAGATATATATATTTTTAGCTTAGATTATAGCTAGATATATGTATCTACATACTTAGATAGCTACTAGATAACTAGTTAGAGGGGTTTGAGAGCGGTATCTCAATACCTTGGGATACCGAGGTATCTCAATACCTTGAGATATCCAAGGTATTGAGTTTCGAGCGGGGTATTTGAGCATTGGCCTAGGAATAGTATTGGAATAATTTTTATATGCTTATGTATATATATTTACGCGTGCTAGCATAGATTTTAGCTGGTTTAGACGGGGTGCGTGGCCTAGGTTGAGGTATCGGATACCGAGGGTATCCCGGTATCTCAAGGAGGCGAGTTTGAGAGTTTTCTAGCTTAATGAGCTCGGTTTGACCTAGAATTTCAGGAGCACCCTAGTTTGACCTAGACTTGACCGTAGTTGACTCGGTTGACCGCCAAAGTCAACTTTTGACCTAGATTTGACCCATGGTTGACTTTTTGGACCTAAAGTTGACTTTTGACCCAGATTTCACCGGTTTGACCCGTTTGACCTAGAATGACCTTAGAAGCCTATTTTTAGTTATTTTATATCTGTTTAACTCATTAGAATCCTGTTTAACCTTGCTTTTCGCAATAGGTCCTTGCGACACCGGTTCGGATCGCCAGTTGCTCAGGACGTTAGGCGAGTACATTCTCTGATAGTTTTCATTATCTGATGATTATTATGATTCAACTTCTAGTATAGTATCATCTGATTATTCTAGCACAACACGGGACACTGACTGGTATTTCTGGATTCATTTACATGTGACACGTATATTTTATGTTTCTGGCCTCTATTCTGGAATCACTACTGGCATCACCTACTGGCATCACTACAGGCATCACTCATGTTTCAGGCTGGACTCATCTTGATTTACGTGTCGGATCTTGGATTCACTTGTATTAGTCGGGGCGGGGAAATACTCGAGTAGACATATAAATATTCCCATCTGGAATCATCAGGAATCACTCCCTCTGGTCTAATCTGGAATGATAGCAGCCGTGCACCCAGTGCGCGGTGAGCCGTACTTACACCTAGCCGTTTACATGTCGAAACAAGTATTTCAAAGACACCGAGTTTATTCTTTATAGTCTGGACTCACTTGCATTTCTTGCTGGTCTCACTTACATGTTTCTGGACTTGACTAACTACATGTATTTCATGCTGGACTCACTACACGTTCTTGTGCACGGACTTGATCTTAGTTTAGATTCTTGTATCTTGCAGTTATTACTATCTTTTTTCTGATATTCCTGCATCTTTACCTTTATCACCAGTGATTTATATATTTTTTGTTTCATACTTGCTTCATTCTTCTTGCTACTTGCTATAACTATTTTATAGTTTTTATCATTTAAATGGAACTGCTGTTAGAGATGTACTTGCTCCAGTCCTGACTGGACATATTTTTTCAGAGTATCCGGAGGAGTGGTGTCCGACGTTTATGGACCTGAGCCTGTCGATGGTGCAGACAGGGACTCTCTAGCTTAGGGGTGATTTTCGGGTTGGTAGCCGAGATCACTAAGACCTTGTTGTTGTCTTTATTAGCTTTTAGCACCGGATTTGTCTCCGGTTTTGGATTGAGACCTTGTGTTCTATATTATTTTGGATGATGTATTGTTGTATTATTATTATTGATATTGTGGTTGTTATGGTTGTTGTAGTAGTTGTTGTTGGTTAGACTTTATAGTTGTTAGTCTTCTTTGTCATCTTATCGTCCTTAGATTCGTGATTGAGTACTTGATTATCATTATGATATTGCTCCTCCGTTTGGAGTTGAGATCTTGACAGGTTTATATATTGATTGCGTGAGATTGTTATCTAGATAGTTGACCTAGACAGCGTTCTACCGCCGATGCTGCGGCGTAGGCTGGACGTACCCACGACTCATGTCCGATTTTTCGGGTACGGGTCGTGATAGGCCACCCATAGAATAATAACTGCACCACTTTCGAAGATTAACAAGATTCTTACGGAAGGTAAAATAATATCGGTTAGCGACACTTGTAGATCTTATTCAGTAGTTGTTTGCGGGCGAGAGATGCGTGCCCAATTTCTAGTCTTCTCCTTGCCAGACTGTCACCCTCACATTTTGATTTAAGGGTAGTTTGGTAATTAACATGGATATTTAATTTTAGGATGTATTGTATTTAAATATTATGCATGCATGATTAATTATTTATTATATTATTTAATTACTATTAGTAATAGATTTATTTTAGACTTGTGTAGTGGACCTAACCTATTCAATTAGATGCATGAACCAACATTTTAGATGAGTTTAGATTTAGCCCATGAATTAGGCCCATGGATTAGGAGGTTGTATTAATTAGTGAAATCATTAGACTAGAACCTTCCCTCCCTAATTAATTTCTTTATGAGAGGCCCTAAGGGATAATTAGAACTTTTCATACTAGCTTGGGGAGAGAGCTAGGGCCGGCCGCCATTAGAGGCGGAGAGAGAGAGTGTCTCCCTCATTTTATTTTCCAATTCCATTAGATCTAGTTTTTCTCTCTTCCAATTTTCTTCATTCCCTCACCATTCCTTTGCCATTTTCTTCATAAATTCCTTCCCTATTCTTTATTAGAGGCTTCTACATCAAGGATCTACAAGAAGGAAGCAATGATCAAGAAGGATGAGGCCAAGATCTACAAGGAGATGAGCTACATTCTATTTAGGGACTTTTTATTGGAAATCCATCTCCCAATATGTATATTTTAGTTTTCCCTCTTCTAGTAGACTCTAAATCTGAGATTTAACCATGAAAAACTAACCCACATGTATAGGCTACCCATAGGAATTAGTTTTAGGTTCATAGGAGACATACGGTGGAAGTTATGTGCATTTTGGTGTCAATTTTGGGAGAATTCCGAGATTGGCACATGTGGTGTTTGTCATTTAGTCAAATAGATCAATATGACATGTGATTGTTTATTTGTGACTAGTGTCGTATCCACAATTAGATACGTGTAGGCCGTATCTCGTCAATTTGATGAAATTGGTTGATTTTGGGAGTTTTCCTCCGACACGGGGACTTGTGCATATCACATTGTGACACGAAAACATAGATGATCTAATTACTATACGTATTGTTCTTAGTTAGTATATTAGACTTGCTTGTGTCCTCCGGGATACGTTTGGTTGTGTGTTGGAGCCGTATCGTAAGCATATCATAGAGTTAGTGTGATACGGGTGCGGTGTACTCCACGTGTTTGGTGTTTTGCCCACATTTCTATATGTACATGTGTGTATATATATATCTGTATGATATTTTATATAATATATATATGTATATGAGTGTGTATATGATTAAGAGTATTTGTGTGTGTCTATATGTGTGTATATAATAGTGTATATAGTTATATATATATATATATATATATATATATATATATATATATATATATATATATATATATATATATATGTGTGTGTGTGTGTGTGTGTGTGTGTGTGTGTGTGTGTGCGTGCGTGTGTGTGTGTATTAGTGTTTATAAGTATATATGCATATGTGTGTTTGTGTTTATAGAGAGTGTGCATATATATATATATATATATATATATATATATATATATATATATATATATATATATATATATATATATATATATATATATAGATTGGTATGTTCAAGAGATGTTATATGTATCTATACATATATATAGGGATTTATATACTTATAGATATATGTATATATATGTGAGAATATATACATATATAGCAGTTTATGTTGGTGGTTTATGTTTGTGTGTGTGAGTGAGGGGACTCGAACAGCAACAACAAGAGAGGAGAAGGCAATGTGCAGTCCCCGACAACAACTGGTTCAGCAAATTCAGGGAGGCTCAGTATTCAGCAGTTCAGTGCACTGTGTGTGCACAGTGCTAGTGCAGTCCCCAAGTTTTTAGTATGCACTGCAGAAGGGTGTACAGCAAGTAGGTGGAGCAGCAGCCCATGCATGTAATATTACAGTTTCAGCAATGTTTCAACAGAGTGCATCAGCAATAACAGGAACAGAGCAGTTAGGTACAGGAATAAAGTGTACATCTTGCATCAACAACATGTTGCTGCAGATTTATCGTCAAGAGAGCCTTCAGCAGCTAGTGCAAGCCATGAGAGGAAAGTGCACATCATCAATCTCCCTGCAGCATCAAATTAGCAAAGAGTGTAGAGCACACAGCTATGTGTACAACTTGTGCAGCCTTCACAGTACATAGCCATGGTATACAGGGACAACAGCAGGGAGCAGTATCAGCAACCGGGCAAGGAGCAGTTCACTGTGCTGCAGCCAGTGCATTGGCTCGTGCAGCCAACAGCCAAGAAGAGGAGCTCAGCATCAGTTCAATATCAATGTTCACTGTACAGTAGCAGTTCAGGTATCAGTATTGTTTAGTTAGGTTTTGAGGTATTGGGTATTTGAGGTTTTGGGTTAGTTAGTGATCAAGGTATTGATTTAGTTAGTTATTTATTGGTTAGTAGTAGATAAGTTAACATTAGTTAGTTTAATTGATGTATTGGTATGTATATTATTAGTAGTTTAGTTATATATTTATAAGTAGTATATTGGGTAATATCTAGTGCAGTTGAGGTATAAATATTTGGTCCGATATATCAAGATTTCCAAATTTATTAAATACTCATCATCTAACTCCTTAAAAATTCTCCAAATTTAAAATGACTTAATCTCTCAATCTAATCCTACGTGATCACAATCTAAAATAATTTAACCTCAAATTAACAATACGACTCCTACCCAACTTAGAGTTTACCCATCTATCATATAAGGCTATATACTTTAAGAAAAATATTCCTTAATTTATTTACTCACGTTATTCAATCCTCAAAAATTTAACACCAATCATATCATATATGATATGCCCTTAATCAATTATAAAAGATAGTCACCAAATACTGCGATTGGCCTATGGGTATATCTAGTATTATCTGTATATCAAACTTAAACCAAGCACGAGGTTTCGTCTTTCCAAAATAAGGGAAGACGGAAGACAATGATAAAGAGTTCAAGGGAAAGGTACTAGAATAGAAGTATGAAGATCAAGGCGATTAGAGAATTCAAAAGAGAATTGTCAAGGCAGTTGTGGATTAAAATCCTATTTTGGTAATTTCTATTCACATGCTCATATCAGTACAGTTATGTAACTGATACGATCCGCTCAGACATATCTAGAGGGAAAGTACATGCGCCTACTAGTCAACTATATATCTCAATCCACGTAAAGTATTATTGCGAAGGGCGAATCAAGCGCACTATGGTTGATCAGACCGTAATACACTGATTCTGAAATGTATTAGTGTAGTACTCCAATAATACATGTCATGAACAAGCTCGATAAAGAATAAGCTTATAAAACTAGGCTATAGTAGCAGCATAAGTCAAGGTAGTACAAAAATTATAAATACGCTAGATTATGATGAGAAAAATTATAAAATAATTCAAGTTCACAAAAGAAATAAGACTCCACAATCTCTACAGTTGTCATACTAACTCCTTGTCTAAGTCGCTAGTCGACAAAATAGGGTATGGACCTCTAATTTCTACAGTCTTAATAAACACTATCATCTTATGCTAGCATACAGTTAATGTCGTTCAGTTACACTTCAATAATAGGTCAAAAGACTATGTGATACTAGATTGTGAGACATGCTACCCAACTTAAAATAATAAACTAATACTGTACTGTCTTAAGGATACCGTAGAACTCCTGTTAAGGTCTACGAGAAAGGGATCTTGGTACTTATTAGGGTATCCTCTTACATTAAATAGGTCATGGTCGTCTTGAGTCTTAGTCATAGCGCTTATAGAGCAAGTATCAATAGCAAGAATGGAAAAGTTACTGGCCTTCAAGGGGAAAGAAGATATAACTTGTATCGAGGTGTGGTACAAGTTACGCAATTTAAAACTAAGGGATAATTACCAGGTCGCAATCTACAAGAATAACTTAAAACTATCAAGTTCTAACTACCAAGCACAGAAATTCAAATTTTCAAAATTACAACTATAATCCTAGCAGGCTATACACCATAATCGTAGAATAAAATTACTTGATCTATAATCAGAGGTGTCAGGTGGCACGAGTTGAAAGATAAAAAAAAAAGAACATAATTTAGTCGTCGCGCAATTAGCGAACGTTAAGGTCGCAGAGGAACAATATATGAAATTGAAATAGAGGGCTCTAGATAGCATCATGGTTTTCTAAGGGGAAGTAGTATGCTAGTTGCTATGTTCGAGGTATGATCAAGGAAAAAGTGTTTGATTATATTTCTCTAGGCTTCCTAAGGTGTTGTCTACTAATAATAAGACAATGATCTAAGTTTATAGTTATAATATCATCTTACGATAAAAGTTAGGTTTAGTCCAATTGTTAAATCTTGGATCTCTATTGGTTCCTTCATGCTAGGGTCAAACACTATGGTCAAATTTCTAACTGACTCTAGTAGTGTTTATACTATCTCAAGTCATCCCTAATTATCAAGGGATAATGGTCAATCCATCTACAAGTAAGGGTGTTATAGTTCATTAAGTATTCTAACTCAGTGATGCGTCAATACTCTAGTCGTATTCTTAATAGGAAGGTTACCCTACTTATCATCTAACAACAGGGACTTCTATATTCTAGGAGGGGGCTATACTCAAGGAACTATTAGGGAAGTACAGGAATCAAGCAGGATACAATTATTCAAATATCACATATTAGAAGAAATATGAGTCATAGTCAATTGTGGATGAGATCCTATACTCTAATCCTATTTGCAGGCTTGCTCGGTACAGTAACGTAACCGAGACAATATGCTCTCGACCTGCATGGGCCACCACAAAAACATGTCATGCCTCAGTCCCAAAAATACGTAGGACTATGATACGTAAGCATTCCAGCTGCATGGATATGGCAACTCCAATATATGGAAACCAAACCCATACGTACGCTGTAATATGAATATCAATCCACAAGTGGTATAAATCCATCACAAGTCACAGGGTATAATCTAAATCTCATGAACGAAAATCAAATATAAATAAAACTAATATCTATGAAACTAGATCTTAATACAAAGTATCTAAAGATGATAGTTGGATGGAAACAAATCCACTAACAACTAAAATATCTAAGTATAACACAATAAACACAATATAAGAATACCAGCTCACAATCACGGACTCGAAGAGAAGACATCCTCAAAATATATGTAACCATCCGAATCTGCGCTCCTGCGAATACACAAGAACAGCGACACCTGGAAGGGACAGGTCCTCAGAGGGACATAATAAGATACATAAAAGCATGCCAATAAAGTATTAAAATAAATATCCAATGGGTCGCCTAACCGTCTAAGTGAATGCAGTTTAAGAATAACTTTTCCCACAAGTGGGCTATCTGGCTGAAAAATGGGATTGGCATGGTTCTCTTGGAGATCCAGGGGCCTAAAAAGTATGTCGTCTTTTGAACGCCAGAGGCCGCCTGATAATATATAATATATATAGTGGTCATCACCACCCGTATCTCCAGCGGAGAATCCGGGCGCACAATAGAAAAAGTACAAAGAAGCCCAAATGCGGTACTTGTTGTTCTCCCCACCCCATGCTCTAAGCATGTCACATCCATGACACAATTTGGTTCATAGCCTATCTTTAGTACCCTAGCCCAATCCTGCAACCAAACAAGGACAAGGATATGCCACCGTACTACAATAGGCTATGTCCATGGACCTCTAATAACTGCTAAGTCTTCTAGCATACAAAGTTTCTATCAGCAGTCATCCCTAACGCACGGTCCATACGTACAGGAGGCCAGACCTGTCACACAGTCCGTGATCTATATGAGACTCACACTCGTGTAACAACTGTGTCACGACCAATGAACCTAATAATGCTACATGATAATGGGTAGTCTCATAAACAAGGTTAATGCAAATACATAAATAAAAATATATCGCGACGATACCGTCGCGCGCATTTTTATATAACAGTTAAAATAAATAAACTATAAAGATGCATGCAATATATGGAATATAAATAGCGGTACAATGGCAAGGTATACTTGTCTGGCAAGAAGCTGCAAAATATAACGTCCAGATGTCAAACACACAGGATCAGAAGCTATGGCCTCAGAACAAATATCTACGAATGCTGAAATAGACATCGACAACATTTTCAGAATAAACAAAATAGCTAGAAAGCACTTCTCTTTCGTCCAATTTGGACACAGGGGCAAAACGGTAATTTTGAGTCGAAGTGGGGTCCACATGTGGCCCACTTTGTACCGAAAAGCCTGCCAAGGGTAACATTCTCTAAATGGGGTCCGCCAATTGGTGACTTGGTCAACTGTCTCAGAATTGCGTAAAAATTGGGTCACAGGACCAACGCGTTACCACGATTCCAGTGGCGCAAGTTTCGTCGAAATCTGACGAGCGTGCACAAAATGCGCAGGACTTTCGAAAAAGTTGTGACACGGGAGATTTGCTGCGGATACGGACTGATTCCGACGCGCACACGCGTCCGAATCAGTTTCAGCAAACTCTCACATGTCCGGGTATACTGTGCGTACCTTTTGGTACACTTAGTACACGATGGGGCGGTCCCGTTTGGCGGGACGCGCTCCGTTTCACAATTTTTGGAAATCTAAAAAAAGTGAGTTTTTGGGGTTTTCCAACGAATTTAATTCTATATACATCAGTTAACAAATTAATGCAATTAACATAAATTAAACTAGGTCAAGTGGTCTCTGCATACCAAAAAGAAAAATCGAATTCGGATCTCTGTGGTGGGAGATACGAATCCGGAAACATCGGTAGTCACCGTAGTTTTCTGCGATACCCAAAAGTTGTCTTTTTCTGTCAATTTGGACGCTATTTTTGTCTAGGATTACGCGTTGTTCGAAGTCAACTAACATACAGATATTGAAGAGGGTTAAGTGGTGAACGTACCGGTGAAGACGGTGTCGAGTTTGGTTCAGCAAGGTGACGGAAAACAGGGCTGGAATACGGGTACCCTGCTGTCCAAACTGCAGCGCGCGGGGTTGCGCGGTCATCGTGCGGCGGTGCGGTGGAACTCCGGCCGGCGGTGGGGCGGTCTGCTGTGGTGGCGGCGGTGTTCAGGTGGAGGAAGGATCAAGGTTAGGGTTTGGGGTTCGTGATCGAAGAGATGGAGGCTTATATATATATAGGAGAAAGAGAGGGAGAGACCGAGATGGTGTTCTCGTATGGCCGTGGGAGGGGGGGTTGGCAACCGCTGCAGCTGCTCTTCATATATATGGGCGGCCGGGTAGAATAGGATATGGGTTAGGGTTTGGGTTTGATGCTAATGGATTCGGGTAGTTTAAGGATCCAATAAGAATCCATTTTATTTTCTTTTTCTTTTTCTTTTCTTTTCTTATCTTTTTTTTATTTCTTTTATTTCTTATTCTAATTCTATTTAATATATATATATATATACATAGAAAAATTCTAGAATTTATATTATTGCATACCATTAAGCTAGGAACTGTCCAAAGGGTCTCCTACATGAAATAAATTCGAAAAAATTTATACTGGCTCCATAAATCTCTTAAATGTACAAACATCTAAAATAAAAGTTAAATAAAATATATTTCTCCTAATTTGCTCATAATTACTATAATTCAATTATTAATTAATAAAAAATGATTAAAACATTTTTTAGGATTAGGGATTTTACACTATGCCTTGAGTAGAACGATATATGTATACTCTGTAGTGCACTGTTCACTTATTTACACTCTACGACCCTAGATCATGTCGCTAGAAAAGTCCCTTACGGTTTCACTCCTCAGCTTACCTTCGGACCCGAGCCAGCGTGAATGCTTAAGTTTTCTTATGAATGCATCTTTGCCTGCTTATATGTTAACTTGTACTCGTTGTCTTGTTTTAATGCTTGTCACAATCGAGTAAACATGCCTTGTATTACATTCATCTAAGTTCCTCGAAAGACTATCTAATAGTCGTTTCGTACAAGTATGCACCTGAAAGTATCCGCGACCGTTGGGTCACCAAGGCAGTTCTAAAACCAGGAGATTTGCACTATGAATTAATGAATCCAAGAATCATAGCTCGTGGAGTAAACTACTGAATCAACTGGCCTGGGAATCGATATACTATTATGAATAATTATGCCTCGAACTTGAACATGATATATCCTGCCCTGAACTTGATCATGTCCCTGGCCAGACCCTGAAGATTAGAGACTTACATGTCGCAGACAACTTGAAAAAGGTGATCTTCGGATCTCAAGTTCCACGGGCAGTCACCGGGGTCGATCCGATCCGGATGAAACTTCCTGTGTAGTCTTCCTGTACAAAGGCGAGATGGTTTGTAGCGCGTCCTATACTCCCGTTGCATTCCATCGTCGTTAGTGACTACGTTCCTTTATGGCTATGCCAGCGACAATTATCATATAGATAAGTCATCCTCGCTTAGCGGCTATCCGTGTGCGAGTCATTGCATCGCATCGAGAATAATCTGAAACACCTGAACAGTCTCGGGTATAACACACTTGTCCATATGGAATACTTTAATTTCTGCTACAACACACCTGATAAATTAGGTAACTCGTGCATACGATATGTAATCTCGTACTGAAATACTTGTGTTTGCATATGCTAATGCCCTGATTCATATATATATATATATATATATATATATATATATATATATATATATATATATATATATATATATATATATATATATATATATATATATATATGCTGCTAAATTAACTTGGTTTGCCTTGGACAGAGGAGGATAAATGGTAAGTTGGTAAGTCTCGTCGTATTTCCTCTAATATCGCACAGGTACACTGCCACACGAGATAGGCTATTTCAAATTGCCATGAAACTGATCCTAAGACAACTAGAAAGACAACACAATAGTTGGTGCACATAACCTATATTACTTGTTTGGATTTTTTTGACCGAGCGAGTAGCCTCCCCACCAGTGCATTCATGTACTGATAACCCACCAGATTGCTTGCAGGGTACGGGAGAACCTCGTTCAGTGCGGATGCCTCCTTCGTGCGTGCTAAGGCGTGGAGTTCAAATCTGAAGCCTTGGAGTGTTGCATCTGAAACTGAAGCACATATACAAGAGATAATGTTGGAATATCGCCTATGTATTATTCCATAAATGTAGCCACTTGGCACGCCTTTAATGTTTCAGAGAGAGCGTGCTTAAGCGACTTGTAAACTCGGCTATACTCCGCCTGTAACACTTGTTTCAATATCAAAAAAGAGATTGCTTTACTTCTGTACTTGTGTTATTCAATGATTCCGCTACTGACGACTCTGTGAACCTGTTACCAATCGCCTATGCATTTATAATTCTGCTGCACTCGGACAATCTGTGCGACTCTGTGGCTTAGACCTCTTACTGATAGCCAATGAACCATGACCTTGCATGAGCGTGGCTCACGCTCGTGCGGCATCATGTGTCACGACCCGATTCCGTGGAATCGTTGGGGCGTCCCCCGAATCATGACCGCCGTGTGGGCCTGGGTTTGCGCCCGCACAAGGCTAGTGTATTTTGCATAACGAGCACATATTTAGAGTACGCAGATAAATTGAAACACAAGTTGAAACATAGAAAAGTTCTTTTTATTGATAATGAACATCTATTACAAACTCTTGAACGAGTCAGCTAATTTGTCGCACGGGCTTACAAAAGTGTTGACTCAAAATAAGACAGCAGTCATGTATATTACATCCATTTACTAAACTTCAAAATGTATAGACCTCCGGGCTGGAGGACGGCTTTGCCACGGAGCTGTATTGTGTATTGAGTTGCAAGCTCCTTCTTCAAGTACTTCAAAATGCGGCACGATCAGGATGTGCCTACAGCTGGACTGGATCGGGAAAGATAACTTTGGCTCCTCGCTCGGTTCGCCTTAGCACGGGGAACCTGTTTCAACGAGGGTCAGTATGTTGAAACATACTGGTGAAGGCGAGCTAACCCAACTATACCAATCAATACGTTGTTTTAATGAAGCATGCATATTATTGTGGTTTTCTATCTTGCCTTAGTTTATTTACAAGTAAGCAGCATATAGAATTTACTGAAATAAACTTGTCACCGTTCGGTGACTTTTACCTGCCCGTCTGAACCACCTGCACAATACTTACCATGCCTTCCCTGCCACGAAGACACAAGTTAGCTTACAACAGGTTTAAATATACAAGAAGATCGCTGGCGTATGCCATAATGGACGTATTAGTCTTGAACAAGGATGGAATGCAGCAAAGATTCAGTAGTGGCTATAAACCATCCCGTCCAGATGCAGTAAACTACCGTAAAGTTCCGTCCGGATCGGATCGGTGCCAGTGCCCCAGCGACCGTCCACAGGAACCAGTAACCTTGTGCACAAGTTGTCCGTGATCGAATGGTATGTTTATTTAGTTAACAGTTCATGCAGTTGAGGCAACACGAGTACAAGACAAGCAGTATTTCATGATTCAGTTGCATAGCCTCCCTGAACAATTATTAGCATACAAGGTATGTTCCATACTTAGCACGATTTATAGAACATTTGCAACGAACTAGCATATAATAAGATAACAGTTCACATGTTTGATTGACAAGCATAATATCCAAGTCTATTCCCTTTTATCTTGTAGTCTTATAGTTATTACTTGGTATCGTTTGATCGGGACAACAAGAATGCAAGATTTTAGGTGTGAAGACTTGGGAGCAGGGCTAGCTAATCGGGATGGTGGCCACTCACTTAGATGGTTGGAAGGGAGAAGGAAAGAGGCGCTTCAAGACTCCGCTCGTAAGCCGCCTACTGCTCGTTCACTTGCATTGCACGAACAGCTCGATCAATACCTCTTCCACTCTTTCCAATCTCGGAATTGATGTGCAGTTCAATGAACGAAAATAATTAAATCCATCAAAACCGTTCAAGGAAAACAAGCAAATCCGAAAACCAACTCAAAACACGAAAGCAACAAGCGACATAGAAATCTGAGGCAACAAAAGATAACAGCGGATAGGTCCCTCCTGACTCTGCCGCTAAGTTGATCCCGGGGGCACGGTCCACTGAATATGGGAATCGATTCCGAAGAAGCAAATCTATAACGAGGATGAGTTCTTGTTTTAATCTATCCCGATCGAACGATACCATCTTTGTGTTTTATAGTCGTGCTCCTTGAATAGGAGGAACGGGGTGCTACATCACGCCCAGATGGGTCAAGCAATCGTCCCGCGAGAGCGCTGGCACGGTGATTCTCGCCTAGCGGGGACGGCCGATTAGCCTGCTGGAGATCGGGGCGTAACAGATTTGTATCAGAGCTTGGCTATATGCCTTTGAACTTCGTTTTAATTATCTCAGTTTTGAAAGCTCATTCGTGGATTATGTGCACACACTCTCTCAATGCCTCAGTGGGATATTCCAAACAATAAGTCTAAATACTTTCAAAAGTACATGTGAAATGATATGATTGCTTGTATGATATTGTAATTCGGTAGTCCTTTATGCCGACCAGTGCTAGACCCTTTAGACTCGTGCTAGAATTTGCAAGATTGTGTATGAATCCAAATACTTATACAAAACACCAACTGGTTAGTACGGAATAGAATATCGCCCAAACGGTTCGCTATGCACACAGCCTTTTGGCTAAGTTGTATAAAGTATCGCGCACCAAGACACTTTGGTGCAAGCCAGTTACAACGAGATTTGGATATCGTTCAGGAATAAGACAAATCGGACTTAGAATTGCAACCGATATAAACATCATCAGATTTATCGCTTAGGCGAATATATGAAATCATGCTTGGATTTTGGGAGATAGCTCGAAAGGTATTTCATGTCGGGAGATACAAATTGAATAAGGTTTACTTGGATGACTCTTAACGGGATATATATACTTACGAGACTAAGATTTATCAAGCGATACCTAGATATCGTGCATGAATCCTAAGGAAATTTGGCAAATACGTAAACGATAAATGCAAACATCGATTAAGGATTTAATAGGATGACTCGATTCTGAGTGGTGTATGGATCATTTGAAAATGTCCAAACAGATTCAGAAGTCTTGTGCGATAGTCAGATTGAAAGATTGGAAATATCTTGAATAAATGATAAGGCTTATATCGAAAAGGAATTCTCGAAAATGGTTGGTTAAGAAAACTTGTTGGAAACTTGAGGATCGTGCGAGCGATTTCGGATTGAAACCAACGGATTGAACTTGAATACAATATCGCTTGAATAAGTTAGCCCGAGAATGAATACTGTAGTTCGATGAAAGAGATAAACGATAATAGATTTTACTTAAAGTTTAGAAGAACGATCTTGAAATCTACTTCGAAAAGATAACTCTCAAAATCAGTCCCAAGGAGAACCGATATCCTGCGGGAGCGTCGGCGTGGTGATTTCACATACGACGGGGATGATCAAACTCACGGGAACCTGTTCAGTGATTATTCTAAACGAACTCGATGAATAGAACGTATTAAAATGGAGGAACTTGGGCTTGAGTATTTGGAACTAGTTGCTTGAGGAATGCTAGAAGTAGACTATGGAATTACCGAACGGTAACATTGAAGTTGGATGATTTTGCTAGACGAATCATAATCACTGCTTGAACGGATAGGACTTGGTGGATAAATATAAATATAACCTGGATGGAGCAAAAGTGAAACGATAAGGTGTCTCGATCGTGCCGAAGATAACCATAACATTCAAACATTCTTCTCTTGTATGAGCGTAACTTTATGCTTGTACATGCGTCACACCCGGATTAGGACGATTATCCAGCGGGAGCGTTGACGTGGTGATCTCACGTCCATCGAGGGTGATCGAACCTGCGGGAGACCGGAGCATGACAACTGAATGGACCGTCTTGACTTTTGGTTCGATATGATAAGACGAATTGGAAATGCAAGTGAATCAGAAATATTTTAATGATAAGTTAGCCTAGAACCTGGAATAAATCACGCTTGATGGTTTCGTGAATGGATACATGAATCTTGTTGGATGACTTGGAGATATAATCTAAGGTTTAGAATTAAATCTTGGCTCGGTGGTCTAGACTTGGAATGGATATA
>JAYESA010000004.1:4764025-4819025 GCA_036927795.1 Iris macrosiphon | reverse complement strand
GGATCCACTAGGGTCTGACATGAGTCCAGGCTAGCCAAAACCCTAAAACAATCAATTAAAAATAATACAATCACTAAATAAATATAAATATAATTAATTAAATACATTTCACAATTTACAAAATAAAAATAAAAAATATAACCCTATTTTCTAGAATTGGGTAGTAACAATCCAAGACTGAATGAGATGTGAAACTCGAGTGCTAAGACTTTGCTATCACTAAGTTGGTCAAATGCATGTGTTTGAAGGACGCTTTGAATACGTGCATGATCCAAACTCGCGATATGCTGATCTCAAATGCTAGTACAAGTAAATATCCATATGAACAAGTACAATGACTTGTATAAGTTTGCCTCAGCCTTAGATTGCTATCCAATATAAACCATAACGTACCCCGCGTTAAGAAACATGTCCCGCGCTAAGGCGCAAAGGAGACCGACTCAAAACACACGCGACACGACGTAAGGAACGAGTAGGAGATTGTGTTCAAATGAATTTAGTGGTACCGATAGCTATGCTTGAAATAGATTTGATAATGCGATAGAACGGCTTGCCCTCAGGAAGTCTCGAGGACGAGACTTTTTCTGAGTGGTGTATGATGTAATACCCCATTTCGCTCAAGCGGACTGCCAATTCAAATGGCAAAAGTGTAATGACCCGACCCGTTTTGCTTCAGCGGGAATACTCGTTTGAGGCAAAAGGATTTCCAGACTTGTCCCTTCAGGAGAACCGCCTTAGGCTATATGCTGCATGTAGCCACTTGGCACGCCTTTACTGTTTCAGAGACAGAGTGCTTGAGCGACTTGTAATCTCGGCTATACGCCACCTGTAATACTTGTTTCAATATCAATAAAGAGATTGCTTTACTTCTGTACTTGTGTTATTCAATGCTTCCACTATTGATGACTCTGTAAACTTATTACTAATCGCCTATGCATTTATAATTCTGCTGCACTCGGACAATCTGTGCGACTCGGTAGCTTAGACCTCTTACCGCCAGCCAATGAACCACGGCCTTGCATGGGTGCAGCTCACGCTCGTGTGGTATCACGCCCAGATGGGTCAAGCGATCGTCCTGCGGGAGCGCTGGCACGGTGATTCTCGCCTAGCGGGGATGACCGATTAGCCTGCGGGAGATCGGGGCGTGACACTCTCGGCTCCCTAAAGAAACTCAAACTCAGGGTGATCTAGTGGTCTAAATATAATGCATCCACGTCGGCAATCTAGCATCGCATGCTATTGGCTCAACCAATCCATGCCTGTGACAATGTCATAGTCTAGACTTAACATCATAATGAATTCTCTCGTTCTAGTTACAAACACTAATCCTCCTTAAAAATTCTCTTTTTTTGTGTTTTCTCTCCCTTAATGTATAAATATTCTTCTTCTCAAAAAAATTCCTCGAGTTTTGTTCTCATTCATGTTCAATTTTATATCTCAGTTTCAATGGTATCGTTTCTTTATCCGTAATTAATTTTTTGTTTAGTTCTCTAATCTGATATTCCCAAATTCTTCTATCAATATATTCATCATTCCTTTGTCATAAATATAATTATTTCGGTATTAATTTCTTAATATCCTCCAAGTGTAATCCTCTAATTAAACTGTCACAACTAGTGTTATTCTTGTAATAGTTTATACCGACTATTGGGCTCAAAATTTCTAAGGTATATAATGTAATCCACTATTTCGTTAACTAAATCCTCCGTATACCATATCAAATCACAACTTATTCCCCCTAAAATTGTATTCCTCAATTTTCTTCTTTCAGCTATTTATTACTCCGAGTCACCATAGTATAATTATAATAATGGTATCACCCAAGAACATGCTAGAATTCCTGGTATTATATAATCATCTTCCAGGTGAGAGCCTAAAATTTTATCTTCCCAAGTTCATAATATCGTTCCTGGTATCACTATCATGGGCTACAACTAATTTCTAGCATCTAGCTATGTATTTCCATAAATTATTCTAGAGGGTTAGGATCAACAATCTTTCTAGCTTCCAATACTTCCCAAATCACAGCTATCTTAAGTAAGGGTAAGGTTTTATCAGTTCAGGAATATACTACTAGGTCCAATTCTCTTGCTAACAATCTACACTAGTTCTAGAATCTAAGAAGAAACTATCAACCTACCCTACTAAGGGTAACAATTTTCTTACAAAATATTATATTAATCATGCCTTCTTTCGTCTGGACTACGATCTTCTTCTGGAGGGAACCACCAAGCACAAGCATTCGCCTCTCCAAAATAAAGAAAGATGAGAAACAATGATAACGATATTGATGGTAAAGGAATGAATACAATTTGGAAGTCCAAGGGCGATAATCAAATATAAAGGGAGTTTTAAAATCGATTATGGATTGAGATCCTATTCAATAATAATCCTAAATTGCAGGCTCGTTCGGTACAGTAACATAACCAAAACGATATATTTTGAGACCTACTTGGGCCACCACAAAAACCTTGTTATGCCCCAGTCCCAGAAAACACGGGACTAGGCCACGTTGTAATAGCCAGCTACGTACCCAGGGGACTCCAGTCCGACTATGAATACGTATAAGCTGTAAATGAGGGTCATTATCTAGATAATATGGTATATATGTCTATGTCTCAAACCATAAGGATATGTAATAAAGAAGGGACAACATGTAACATGGAGTGCACCCCACACTACACTCGTCCGAATAGACTCGAAGAAAATAATATGAGTCTACAAATACTGGGCTATACTAACAAAAAAAAGCAAATATCATAATAGCTGAACAATAAAGAAGTGAATACAAATATCGAGTAACAATACCTGCATACCGGTATAATACTCATCCGCAACTGCAGCCTCCCGTCAGCAATCGACCCTACAAGGTACAAAAATAGTATACTATAGTAAAACAGAAAGGAAGTATGTGATACGCTAGTGTAATCTAGCATAACCACCTAAGTGAGACACAACTTTGAAGATAATATTCGACACATGGACTTTCAAATATAAAATCGTAGCTCCGAGACACAGAGACACACAATGCGTACCGTAGCTCTGAGCACAAAGTTACACGGGTGTTACTACGACTCCAGATACAAGATCTCTATATAAATAAGTATATATATATATATATATATATATATATATATATAGCGCGTGCAAAGTAGCCCAAGTGTCTAGTAACTGTCTTTCCCTCTCAATGCGGTCAACGAGACGCAACCGCTGCTTGCTGAACCTGAACCTCTATCTAACAGTCTCGTCATACTGAAGTAACTATCAACAATCACGATCTTAAAGTCATCATATATATCGGTCATTCTGACACTATCAGGATACAGAAAGTCTGGCACGATGACAGTGTCTGAATGTTTCCTAGAGTTCTGATGTAACAAAGTAGGTACATCAAGGTATCGGGAAACATATAACAATCGATACTAGATGTTACCGACGAACGTCTGCACCCGGATACTATTCGGTCGTGAAGTAATGATTCTGATCCCAAGTGCACACAATGTATAGATAAAATAAATAGTAAATATGGAACTAAGATACAGAGTGGCAAGGTATACTTGCCTGAATCTGAATGCAGAAGCCGGGGATCCGGTACAACGTCCAAGTCCGAGGATCCCAAAGTACCTACACATTGTAGGTTGGTGCTTCATCTTATCCTTCACGAGTTGTTGCTGCTTTAGCCGACGGGTGCTTGATGCAAGCAATGGAGAGAGAAAAGAAAACACCTCTGACCGGAGCCTGCCACGGAGGAGGAGATCTGGTCGGCTGATGCTCCGGTCAGCCATGGAAGGTCGATGCGTGGTCACGGGCGAGGTAGCAGTCGCTTCGCCTTGGCGTGCGGTGCTGAACTGCTTGTCGGGATGAGCTCAGCATCAGGGCGGTGGACGTCCATGGCTTCGATGAGGTCGGGGTACAATGGGGGCCTCGAAGAAGTCCAGTGGCCATAGAGCATGGTGCAAGCGTGAGCGCGGCTCGATCGGGGACATCACCAGAGCACACCGCACTGATTGGCGGAGAAGGGTTGTTGTGGTCGTGCCGAGATCACTACGGAAGGAGGGTCACAATATGGGACAGACGGAATAGTGGTGTCGAGGGGAGTGGGTGCAGTGCTCTGTCGAGCGGCTGAATGCCGGGGCCAATCGAGGCGGTGTACGAAGGCACTGGGGTGGTCATCGTACGGGTACTGGCGGTTGTTCCCGCACCGACGGGGCTGATTCGGTGTCTGCAGAACGTGGAACCCATGAGGAGACTGCTCCAGGGATCGCCGTGTTGTCGAGGCCTGGTTAGAGTAGAGTGGTTCGGGAAGACCCATACGAGGATGCTACGATGAGGTCGACCATGGTGGTGTCGGTGGAGTAAGAAAAAGAAGATGGAGGTGGTATTGGTGGTGGCGAAGGTGGTGTCTTAGGCGGTGGCAGCGGCGGGTCTTCTGACGGAGTGGTGCTCTGGCGAGGTAAAGAAGGAGAAGAAGAATAATGAAGAAGAAGAAGAAGAAGAAGAAGAAGAAGAAGAAGAAGAATGGAGATGTGGTAATGTTTTTCTAGGTAGAATTTCTAGGGTTTTTCTAGGGATTAGGGTCGGCCACATGTGGGAGGTTGTGTGTGTGTATTAATATAGGGGGATGAGTGGTTATGATGGGGGAGATTTGAATCAATGGCCATGATTTAACATGAAAGTAAAACAATGCAAGGGGAGAGAGAATGTTAGATGATCGGTCACATGAGGTTGAGGGGGGAGTTTCTTCATTGGTTTGCACCAATATGAGGGTGAAACCTAGCACCCTTTTTGCATTTAAGTCCCTTAACATTTGGGTATTTACACATGAAGAAAAAAAGCCATGCCCCGATCTCCCGTAGGCTAAGTGCTCCGCCCGCCAAGCGGGCGACAGGAGCTGCGGGCAAGTGCTTGGTAGGCCAACAGCCCAGTGAACCGGGCTTCGGCCGTCCCCACTAGGAATGAACCACCGATATAGGGGCACGATTACGTGGGTACGTCTAGCCTACGCCGCAACATCGGCGGTAGAACGTTGTCTAGGTCACAATACTAGCTAATCAAACTCACACGAATATCCAACTCCATAAGGAGACATAGATATCACAATATAATCTGAAAATACTCAATCACAGAACTAAAGCACGATGAGATATCGAAGAAAAAAATGAAATACAACACAAGTCTAAACACCAAAATAGTCTAACCTGCAATAATAATATCCAAATCTCCAAGTATGCCGGAAACAAGTCCTCTAAGTCGCAGTCTGGAAAAATATTTACAGTCAGGATGGAGCAAAATACAAGCACTAACAGTAGTTCCATGTATATTGACAAAAACTATAATACAGTGTAAAGAAATACAAGATAAAGATAAATACTGGCAATAAGAAATACTGGTGAGTATAAAATACTGGAATAAGAAATACTGGAGAATATATCATCATCAATAGTACAACTAGCAATGAGCAGAAATACAAGTGCATGCTAGTACAACGAACTGGAATATAAGTGAATGCTAGAACAATAAACTGGAAATACATGACTAGAGCATCTAGCTAAGTGTGTGAAACATCAGTCTATCATGTGATCGGCTAGGGATTGATCAGGCTTGCTATATATGATTAGCTATGATTTATGTAAGGTCAGGCTAACCATCCAGTTAGCTATGATGCGAGAAATAGTCAGGCTAATCATACATAACAGGCTATGAGACATGTAATGGTCAGGCTGCACCCGATGTGAGGTATGGGATGAGCTATGATGCATGTAGAGTGGGGTATGATCACATAATCTACTAATATTTCTCTGTTCCCAGCTAGCACGATGGATTCCAATCATGACTCCTCGTGACAGGTCTCAATGATGCTAACCCGTGTATCCATAGTATCATAATCATGTACGCTATACAACTAGAATCATAGAGATGATCAACATAATAAAAACTGTCAGAGAATGTACTCGCCTGTGGTCCTCTGCTGGCAATACCAATATCCTATTTTCGAAGTCTTGTCTGAATAATACAACAGTCCTATAGACATCATTTAATAATAATACAGAATCAGCCGTTACACTAGCATACACACAATCATAAATACACTGAACTCAGAGTCTACGCTAGGGGTGACACTGGTCAACTAGCAGGGTCAAATGTGCGTCTAACTGCACGGATGTCATGTCCTCAAATGTTGGACCTAATCAGACAGTCAATCACTAACACATGTCTAGCCAATACGTCAGTCACAAGGTAGTCGATTCACTAATATTCAGGGTCACATGGTCATATGCAAATACAGGGTACCCAGAATTAACACTTATGGTCATATACAATTATACGGGATATCCACAGTTAATACCTAGGGTAATACAACATATATATATTACAGTCATACCTACTACTAGTAATCAATTTCCATACAATATATATATATATATATACACACACACCAATTAGTTATTATACACGCACGCACACGCAACTAGTTTCTGAGTTTACTTGTATAGTGTCTAGCAACCATATCTAACAGAACTTATCATGAGCAATACGCTAATCCTTAATACTATTCACACATGCACATAAAATCATAAGAGAAGGCACTTCGAACCTTGGCCTCGGCGTGCACGTGCACGAGGTCGAGGGTGTCGACGGTGATGGTACTGTCACGGCGGAGGGCTTGGCTCCGACTACTGTTGTTGTCCGACGTTGAGTCAGGGAAGAGATGAGTCGAGAAGAGACGCTCAGGCAGGGTCAGGTCAACACGAGGGTGATGATGATGATAATGATGATGATGATGATGGTGATGATGATGGTGAAGATGATGATGATGATGGTGGTGGTGGTGGTGATGATGATGGTGAAGATGATGATGATGATCCGACGGGATGGTGGTCAGTCGAGGAGGAGGAGATGGAGGCTGTCGACGAGAAGGTTGTGAGGGAGAGATCTGGGCTGACGGAGAAGTCGGCAGTGAGCAAGTCGAGGTTGTCGACTGTGAATGGGGTCGTGCTCGGTGGGGGACTGTCGGGATCGAGTCGAGACGATGGTGGTACTGGTGATGAATTCGTCGAGGTCGGGATAGAGGTGGTGACGTGGGCCGGTGATGGTGGTGAGGGGTTGAGGGAGTCGGGTGAATTAGGTTTAGGTGATGATAAAAATATAGGAAAAGTTGTATATATATATGTAAAGGAATAGGGTTTGATGTTGGCCTAGGAAGTTGGGCCGGTCAACCCCTCCTTGGGATTGGTTTTTTTCTACATGTAGAAATTTGGAGGGCTATGATTGTATTGATTGAAATGGATGGCTAGGATTTGATGAGGGGGAAGGATGTTGAGTGTTGCACACTCCAAAATAAAAGAAAATACATGTGTGACCGGTCAAAGAGGGGAATGGGGTTTTCTTTATTGGTCTTGACCAATAGGATGTTGATACCTCATTGCACTTTTGCATAAAAGTCCTCAACAATTGGAAAATTGCACAGAAAGTGGGAATTAGGATTTAATGAGGGAAAATCATGTTTGGTGTGATGTAGTGGATGAAAAGGGTGTGTGGTATTCAGTATGAGTTTTGAGGGTATGAATGGGGGTTTGGTTTGATGTTGGATCTAGTTTTAGGTCAAGTTGGGTCCTTACACAAATTTAATTAAAAAAATATGTAAATAGTGTTCTAAAATTAATTGGAAGTACATATGGTTAAAATTAGGTAGGACACAAATGTCATGGATGTAGAAGACTCAGAATAAAATATTATCATAATTTGGGTTGCACAAAATGGGTGAGATTGTGTCTCCAATTTCGATTGGAACGCACAAAGATGCAAAGTCAAATTTATTTAGAATAAAAATAAACGTCCGTAACGAATATTGTGCGACTAAAATGAAGCACAAGAGAGCATATTTATGAGTTACACAAAGGTCAGAATGGAAGGCTGGCACGTCTAGGACAAAGGTGTAAAATTTATTGGAAGACAAAAGCTAGTGTAGCGCTCCAAATATCGAAGCAACGGTAAGGTACAATAATTAAATAAAATCACGGTAATAATTTATAAACTCAATAATTAATCCTGAATAATACGAATTAAATCCATAATCCTATAATTTGGTCAGGGGTTCATCTAGTGGGCTTCTAGGCATAGTCCACTATCTCATGCATTAAAGAACACTATATATATAATATATATCTATACACATATCATGGAATTATTTAAAATAAATACGCACAATACTTATAATAAATAAAATGACAAAATTACCCCTATATTAGGATGTGGTAGTGACAAATCTACCCTCCTTAGAAAAATTTTGTCCTCAAAATTTAAGATCCTCAATAGTTGTATTTATTTATTTATTACCATCAAAATTTAAATTCATCAAACCATATAATCATGAAGTAAATCTATATTATTATTTCAAAAAATTTTAAAATTCCATAAATATCATATTCCTGAAAATCTTCAAATTTAAAAATTAAATTCCATTCTTATCACAATCTCCTCCAAAATTTTAAATTAATAACTAAATACTCAAAAAAATTAATATCCAATCCTCTAATTTAAATCTAATCAATGCATATTTATAAAATTTGAAATCTCATCCCAAAAATTTGAATTCAAACACTAATCTATTAGTGATCTTATTCCTCGATTCTTTTTCCACACAATACTCAAACACTGTAATACTTACGAAGTCTTCAAATACAATATTCAAAATATAAGTTTTAAAATTTATATCTTGCAGTCAACTAAATATAATAATAATATTCTTAAATTCCTCAAAATTTTAATGACCAATTCAAGTATATCGTAATCTTCATAAAAATCAATGATTTAACAAAATCGTCAATTTTGCCATATTAAGTTCTCAACTCTTTATTTAAATTAATGTTTATCCTCAAAATTTAAGGTACCTTGTCTCTCTCTGTCCAATCATAACCTCTTCATTAATCTTCACTACGGTCAACCCCCCAACAATCAAAGTCTAAGAAATTCTACTTACAGTAATACAACATGCAATCTAGAGAAAACATGCATAGTTATGGTCACTTTTGTCATGGTATTGCAATCTCTGTCAGGGTGTACTACTAACTACATTCTAGCAAGAGAATCATTGATATAAGCTACAGTACTAAGAAATCAATCAATCAATAGAATAGAATAGACGAAAAAAGAACAGAAGGAAAGAACAGAATAGAACCTTCTAATACATCACCTGGACATCTTCAACTCTAACATATACTTAACTCTGGCACATTCACTCACTAATTCCTATCCCTATACACTGATACCCACATCAACTAATCATTAGTCCACAAGATATCTATGGATACATCCATATTGCACATACATGTCTATTGATACCAAAATATGACACCAAGAACCTCTAACAAAACCATAGGTTTAATGATGCATCCAAGTTTGATACTTATATCCCTTTGGTACACTGTTTCTACTACAAGCACACCCACTGCTAGCTCTCTAACCTACTGCAATTGCTTATACTAGTTGTTCTTATCACTCAAGTGCACACCAAGTGCAACACAACACACTAAGTACTACTCCCTCTAATACAACTCTAGATGGACACCCAAGTCAGTTTGCAGGGCCATCTCAGGTATGCTCAAGCCAACAGATCCTTACACATGCACACCATCTACTCATATACTAATACACATTTCTAACCCACATCTATCTAAGGATACATATATGTCATGCCTGTAAGACCCCTAATTCTGAAAACCGTATTAATTATTTAGTTTATTTAGTAATTACGAGCTAAATAGAAGGAATAGATTTTTATTAATTTTTATTTAAGGTGTTTATGTAATTAGAGGATTTATGGAGCCATTATAAATTCTTTCTAATTTATTCCATGTAGGAGACCCTTTGGACGGTTGCTAGCTTAACCATATGCACCAATATAATTTCTAGAATTCTCTAAGTATATATATATATATAAATAGTTTATTAGAAAAAAAAAGAACAAGAAAATAAAAGAAAATGGGTTTGGATTCCTATTAGATTTCAACCCGAAACCCGTTAACCTCAAACCCAAACCCATTAGGAAAATATCAGCAGCAGCAGTAGCAAAACCCAACTTTGCTTTCTTTCTTTCTCCGTGCGTAAAGTTTAAACCCCACGCATAAAATAACTCCGCCCGTAAAGTAGAACTCCACCGCTTTATTTTCTTCTTCACACGTAAAGCAGACACCACCGCCTTATTCCACCGCCTCTTTACCTATTATTACTAAACTCTCCTCAACCGCAACCTAAACCAATGAAAGAAAGAAAACAGCAGTGGCAGTAGTTTCTTAACCATTAAGTGACCCCCACCGCCTCTTATTCTTTATATATATTACAACTCTTCCAAACCCTAACCCCACTTCTTCTTTCAACAAACTAAAACACTATTTTGGACGTGCACTATACGGAACTTTTGCTCGACAAGTATACATTGCCATCGTACTATTATTTATATTCCAACTGATACATGTATGTTTAATTCTGCTTATATAGATGTTTATTCTTGTAGATTTTGGACCTACTTTATGAGACCACCCCAGTATTATGGAGCATCATTAGGTTCATTGGCCGTGACACAGTTGTTACACGAGTTATGAGTCTTACATAGATCCCGGACTACGTATTTGGTTGGCCGCCTGTACGTATGAGCCGTGCGTTAGGGATGACTGCTGATAGAAACTTTGTATGCTAGTAGAACTGGCAGTTATTTAGAGGTTAATCGTGTCATAGATATGACATGCTTAGAGCATGGGGTGGGAAGAACAATAGGTAAGGTGTTTGGGCTCGTGTCATAGATATGACATGCTTAGAGCATTGGAGTTCATATACATACTGCTGGGCATGTTACGTATTCCTAGACCTACGTATTTTGGGACTGAAAAAGTGCAAAGGAGCCCAAACGCCTTACTTATTGTTCTCTCCACCCCATGCTCTAAGCATGCCACATCCATGATACGATAAAACCTCTAAATAACTGCCAGGTCTACTAGCATACAAAGTTTCTATCGGCAGTTATCCCTATCCGTCGCACGACCTGTACGTACCAGTGGCCAGCCGAATACGCAAGTCCGTGTCCTACATGTGACTCACACTCGTATAAGAATAGTGTCATGGCCAATAAAACATAAAATGCCTAATAATGGGGTGGTCTCATAAAGTAGGTCCAATGCATATATATAAATAAAAACAGAATACGACAACACCGTCGTTGCACCCAAGTTTCCTTGGACGCACAATTTATATAGCAGTTAAAATAAATGAACTAAATAAGCAGAAATAAATTATGCATACATCATATGGAATATAAATATTAGTACAATGGCAAGGTATACTTGCTGAGCAAGAGTTCTATATAGTGCAAGCGTCCAATACGGTGTTATGTTTGGTGGAAGAAGTGGGATTAGGGTTTGGAAGAGTTTGTAATATATATAGAGATAAAGAGACAGTGGGGTAATTTAGTGGTCTCAAAAACCACTGCTGTTGTTGTTTCCTTCTTTTTTTGTTTTGGTTTCGGTTGAGGAGAGTTTAGTAATAATAGATATAAGAGGCGGTGGGATAAGTTGGCTCACACGCGCGGAGAAGGAAAAGAAAAGTTGGTTTTTGCTACTGCTGCTGGTGATATTTTCTTCTCCTAACGGGTCCGGGTAGGGGTTAAACGGGTAGTGGATTTATGATAGAGGGTTTGGGTTTCGGGTTGAGATCCAATAGGAATTTATTTTCTATTTAATTATATATATATATATATATACATAGAAAATTCTAAAAATTATGCTGGTGCATACCATTAAGCTGGCAACTGTCCAAAGGATCTCCTACATGGAATAAATTAGGAAAATTTTATAAGGCTCCATAAATCTCCTAAATGTACAAACACCTCAAATAAAAATTAAAAAAATCTATTTTCTCTATTTAGCTCATAACTATTATAAATAAATAATTAATACGGTTTTTAGAATTAGGGGGTCTTATATTCTACCCAACTTATTAAAATTTTGTCCTCGAAATTAGAACTAAGTCATGGTAGAAAGTCAAGGATGGCAAAAGATATAAATTAACAAAGTAATTTATACCTTGGTCTGAGAATAGGTTCGAAAAACGTTGGCATATGTCATCCTCGCGCTCCCAAGTAGATTCTCCTGGCGCGTCATGCTTCCATGCCACGCGGACCAAGGGAATAGACTGGTTCCTCAATACTTTCTCTCGACGATCAAGGATTCACACGGGTTGCTCTTGATATGACAAGCTCGGCCCAATGGTGATCTCCGAATGGTCGAGAATATGACGATTGTCTGCCACATATCGCCTGAGCTGTGACACATGGAATACGTCATGTACTCCCTCAAGTGAAGGTGGTAGCGTAAGTTGATATGCCACTTCTCCCACTCTCTCTAGTACGTCAAATGGTCCAATATACCTTGGACTCAACTTGCCTCGCCCTCCGAATCGAATGGTGCCTCTGGTAGGTGATATCCTTAAGAAGACATGATCGCCCTCTTTAAATTTCAAGGGACGACGATGAAGGTCTGTCCATTGTTTCTGCCTGTCTTGCGCTGCTCGCAAGTGTCCATGTATCTTCTTAACTATCTCAACCGTGTTGACCACTAATTATGGTCCCAGAATCTAACGTTCTCCCACGTCACTCCAACACACAGGAGACCTACACTTCCTTCCATACAATGCTTCAAACGGAGCCATATGGATGCTTGCCTGATAGCTATTGTTGTAAGAAAATTCCACAAGGTGTAGGTGGTCCTCCCATGATCCTCCAAAGTCTAACATACAAGCCCTCAACATATCTTCCAATGTCTGAATAGTACGCTCTGACTGCCCATCTGTCTGCGGGTGATAAGATGTACTAAACTTCAGACGAGTTCCAAGACTCTCTTGCATGCTCCTCCAAAAGTGCGATATAAAGCGCGAATCCCTGTCTGATACAATGCTGATTGGTACATCGTGCAATCTCACAATCTGCCTCATATATAAGTCAGCCAAAGCTTCTGTAGATTGGCCAACTCTAAAAGGCAAGAAATAGGCTGATTTGGTGAGTCGGTCCACTATTACCCATACTGCATCTCTTCTACTGGGACTCTTGGAAAAACTCGTGAGGAAGTCCATAGTGATGTGCTCCCACTTCCACTCTGGAATCGGAAGTGGTTGCAATAACCCTGCTATTCTTTGGTTCTCCGCCTTTACTTGCTGACATACCAAACATTTAGCTACAAAGCGAGCTATCTCTCTTTTTATTCTATGCCACCAAAAGTGCTGTCGTAAATCATGATACATCGTGGTGCCTCCAGGATGAATAGAATATATCAAACTATGAGCTTCTGTCATCATCTCCTGTCGAATCTCTCTATTTGGAACATAAAGACGATTACCACATCGTAATGTCCCATCATCATGGATGCGCAGTCATGTCTGCTCTCCGGCCTCTGTCCTTTCTTTTAATCTTCAGAATCTGGCGTCTGTAGGCAACGCTATCTTGATCCTCTCTACTAGTGATGATTGTACTTGCAAGTTGGCTAATGTCTCATCTGCTCTGGATAATATCACTTTAATGCCAAGCTCTTGCAAGTCATCCAATAATTCTCTCTGTGCTGTCAAGAAGTAAGCTGATGGCTTCTGGCTCAATGCGTCTGCTACAATGTTAGCCTTGCATGGGTGATAATGTAGCTCTATCTCGAAATCTTTCATCAATTTGAGCCATCGACGTTGCCTCATATTTAACTCCTTCTGCGTGAAGACATACTTGAGGCTTTTGTGGTCTGTATAGATTTTCACTCGTTCCCCATATAAGTAATGTCTCCATAGCTTCAGAGCAAATACAACGGCTGCAAGTTCCAAGTCATGAGTTAGATAATTCTTCTCATGTACTCGTAACTGTCTAGATGCATATGCAATCACCTTGCCATGCTGCATCAATACACATCCCAAGCCTTTCCCTGATGCGTCACTGTAGATCACATAGTCTCCTGATCCTGATGGAATAGTCAATATTGGTGTTGTGGTTAGTCGCTTCTTTAACTCTTCAAAAGTGGCTTGACACTCGTTGGTCCATATGAACTCTTGATCCTTGCAAGTTAAACGAGTCATAGGTGTTGCTATCCTTGAGAAGTTCTCCACGAACCGTCGGTAATATCCCACAAGTCCAAGGAAACTTCTCACCTCTGTTGCTGATTTAGGAACAGGCCATGTCTCGACTGCCGAGATCTTTTCTGGATCAACAGAAATACCATCTCTTGTAACAATATGTCCAAGAAATGAGACTCTGTCCAAAAAGAACTCATATTTACTGAGCTCTGTATATAACTGCTCTCTCCTCAAGGTCTCTAGAATAATCTGCAGGTGCTTCTCGTGCTCCTCGTGGCTCTTTGAATAGACAAGTATATCATCTATGAAGACGACCACGAACTGGTCCAAATACTGATGGAAGACTCAATTCATTAAGTCCATAAAAATAGCTGGAGCATTGGTCAATCCAAATGGCATGACCAAGAACTCGTAGTGCCCATATCTTGTCCGGAATGTGGTCTTCGGGATGTCCTCCTTTCGTACTTTCACCTGGTGATATTCCGATCTCAAATCTATCTTTGAGAATATCTTGGCTCTACTAAGCTGATCAAATAGGTCATCAATGCGTGGCAATGGATATTTATTCTTTACTGTTACTGCATTCAAGGCTCTGTAGTCAATGCATATACGCACTGAACCATCCTTCTTTGGTACAAACAACACTGGTGCTCCCCAGGGTGATGCACTCGGTCGGATAAAACCTTTCTCTTCTAGTTCTTTCAACTGTGTCTTCAGTTCATCCATCTCCTTCTTTGCCAGTCTATAAATATGTGATGCTATGGGTGCTGCTCCCGGTGTCAATTCAATTGAGAATTCTACGTCTCTATCTGGGGGTAGTCCTGGCAATTCCTTTGGAAAGATGTCTTAGAATTCTGAAATAATAGGATGATAGACAACATCGTCCATTGCGAGATGCATACCATCAAGGATTTCTGTGGATCCTCGTGCAAACTCAAGTTCAGGCTAGCCTGGTACTTTAAAAAGAATGCTTCCTCCAAAACAATCGAAGAAAGCGTGGTACTTGCTCAGCCAGTCCATTCCAAGCACAATATCAAAAGTTGGCATAGGAAGGACTAAGAGTCGGGCATTCATCTTTCTGCCACGTATCACTATAGGACATGATCTACAAATTCTACTAACAGGTACAACTTCTCCTCCGGTAAGAATTCTAATACAACTAGGTAAAGATGTGGAGGCAATGTTGTGTTTGGCAATAAAACTAGATGATATGAATGAGTGGGTGGCTCCTGTATCAAACAATGTCACAGTAGGAAAAGTAAAAGCAAGAGTGATACCTGCTATGACATCAATCTCCTGATCCATGTCATCCACCTCCAATGCAAAAGCTTGTCCATTCCTCTGCAGCTGTCCATGACTAGCCCTCATGTACTGATCGTTCTGGGTAGGTAGCGGTGGTCTTCGCTGAAATTCTCTTGCTATTGGAGGTCGAGGTGCTCCTGGTCTAGTTATTTGCTGTGCTAGCTTCGGTGCTGGAAGTGCTAGTCTCTGTACTGGCAGTGGAAGTGCCTGCTGCATTGGGCAATTTCTCGCCAGGTGCTGTCCGGAACCATATCTCATACATTGTCCCAAACGGGTCCGACAGTCTCTTGAGATGTGCCCGCGTCTCCCATAATAATTATATTGGGACTTCTCTGGAATCTGGTACGGTCTTGCTCTGTGTTGGTACTGCTGTTGCTGAGCTAAAGGACGTCTGATAGGTCCTCCTTGTTGTGTCCTTACCAGTCCTTGTTGTGTCCTCAGCTGACCTCCCTTTCCTTTGTTGATGGTTTCTTGCAATCTGGCTTCTGTCAGTAACTCGGCATAAGAGATCCGGGAATATGAGCTAGTGTAATGTTGGAGCTCCTGAGTTAGTCCGCGATGAAACCTCTTAGCCTTGGCCAAGTCATCTGGTATCAGGGCAGCGCCATATTTGCTAAGGCGACTAAACTCAGCTTCATACTCGTCCACCGTTCTGTTTCCCTGCTCCAGGTGGAGAAACTGATCGTACAATACATCTCTGACGGTGTTCGAGAAGTACTTCCTTTCAAAGCACTCCAGGAACTGTTCCTATGTCTGGTATGTACCTAGCTGGTGCTCCAGGGATTCCCACCAGTGATGAGTATTACCATCTAGAAGCGTCCTTACACCCGTCATCCACAGCTCTGTAGGTAGCTGCGATGCTTCTAATAACTTCCGAGTGTGAGTGATCCAGTTGGTAGTTTTCTCTAGACTCTCAATGCCTTTATACGGCTTAGGACCCATCTGTATAAAGTCCTTTACTGAACCAACTCTAGCTCGAGGTACTGGAGCTAGTGCTTGAGCTGGTACAATAGTCTTTGCAGCCATCCTTTTAAGTGTTGCTAGGAACTCTTGTCTCTGTTCTGCTTCTTGCTGCCTCTGCTCTGCAGCTAGTGTGGCGGCCTGTTGTCATTGTTCTTGCATTATCATCTGGAAGAATTAGAACAGTTGTGCCTGGTCATCCTGCGGTATCGATGAGACTGGAAGGTTCCCATTAGGTGGAACGGGAAGATCAGATGGAACTGGATTGTGAATCTGTCCATCTAGTCCCGGAAGTCTAGGAATTGTTGAGGTCCCTCCTTGAGTCTGACTATTAACTCCAGGAGTTGTGTCACCATCGGCGATAGTACATCTATTCTGCAGGTGATGTACACAACGATTAGACGAAGTACATGAATCAAACATGATACAAGCATTAAATAGAATGTAGAAGCATAAAATATGCTGGGGAATTGTCCGCGTATTTTATAGTCAAAAAACCTCCAACATACATGAAGTCCCTTCCTGCGTAAAACAGGGCTTCAAGGTTGTTTGCGTAAAACAGGTTGCTAAGCTGTTTGCAAGGAAGTTTGGCGTAAAGTAGACCTGTCCGCGTAAAGTTAGAGATTCAAAATTGTCGCGTAAAAGTTTGTGTAGAAAGTCTGCGCATAAAATCTGCGTGCGTAAAGTCTGCGTAAAAATTCTGCGCGTAAAATCTGCGTACGTAAAGTTTACATGAGGAACTCTTCGTATTCCTCGGATGAATTTGTCAGACAAATCAGTGAACCTGACATCTGAAAAAAGTACTGCACGATGATTGAGAGAACGGCTGTGATGATAATTTTGCACAGAGACCCAGGTTATTGTTTAGTGACATATTTGATACAAGTCATTTTTACGCATCCAAAAGGAAGAAAATGGAGTCTTCTGAATACGCTGCCGACAGAAATGAGTTTTTACGCTCAAGATAAGACAAAATCAGATGCCACATCAAAAAGTTTCTTGCACAGGGCTCGAGGCATATTTCTGCATTTAATGCACGAGATTTATTCTAATTAGTCATGACTGAGAAGCTAAGGCTGTGACAAATACGCTCACCTTACCATCCTTATATTTTACACCTAATCAGGCTACTTTACGCTGGTTATCTATTTATTTCATGAATCGTCAAGTTTACGCAGGGGCAGTTACCTACGTGGCTTGCATGCCATAAACTTATAAAGGGATACGTGTTATACACGGATTGAACGTAGGTAGCAGTTGTCATAACCGCAGCGTAAAGGAGGCAATGTTCTTCATAGTTTGGCTTTTACGCCAATAAGACAGTCATTTGGCTTTTACGCCAACCTAGGCAGTCATTTGGCTTTTACGCCAACAACAGTCATTTGGCTTTTACGCCAACAAGGGTAAAGGGTCTTTGGCGTAAAACTTTGTTTATCCAAACATAGGATGGTTGAAAGGAAGAATGAGGTTTTAGTCAAGCATGGATGAGATCCTTATACTCAATTCCTATACGCAAGCTTGTTCGGTACAGTTACGTAACCGAGACAATATATTATTGACCTGCATGGGCCACCACCAAAAATATGTCACGCCCCAGTCCCAAAATACGTAGGACTAGGAATACGTAACACGCCCAGCCGTATGTATACGAACTCTAATATATGGAAACCATATATACACGTACGTTGTACATGAATATTCAATCCACTAGTGGTAATATACTGTCACAACAAGTCACACACAATCTATATCTCATCCACAACACAAATAATAAATAGGAATAAAGCTGAATAACGTCTGAATATCAAAGATGAGTATCAAGTCTGATAGTCGGATGGAAATAAATCCACTACAAAACGACTATACTGAAGTAGCAACAAGGATCTCTAAACAGCGGTAATAAAATCACAGATACTTCGAAGGCAAGGCCTCCTCCATCGGGTAAGTAGCGTCAGGTCCAGGTCCGTACTCCTACGAAAACTCCTGCTCATCCATACCTTGAAAGGGACCAGGTCCTCAGAGGGACGTAACAAGATGCATAATAACATGCCAATAAGTACTGAAAAGTAAACATCCAATGGGTCGCCTAACTGTCTAAGTGAATGCAGTTTGAGAACAACTTTCCAACACGTGGGCTATCTGGCCAAAATGGGATTGGCATAATTCTCTCAGAGAATCAGGGGCCTACAAAGCATATCGTCTTTTAAACGGCAGAGGCCGCCTGATAATATAATATATAGTGGTCATCACCACCCGTTTCTCCGGCGGAGAATCCGAACGAACAAGAAAAAAGTGTAAAGGAGCCCAAACGCCTTACTTATTGTTCTCCCCATCCCATGCTCTAAGCATGCCACATCCATGACACGATAAAATCTCTAAATAACTGCCATGTCTACTAGCATACAAAGTTTCTATCGACAGTTATCCCTATCCGTCGCACAACCTGTACGTACCAGTGGCCAGCCGAATACGCAAGTCTGTGTCCTACATGTGACTCACACTCGTGTAAGAATGGTGTCATGGCTAATGAAACATAAAATGCCTTATAATAATGGGGTGGTCTCATAAAGTAGGTCCAATGCATATACATAAATAAAAACAGAATACGATGACACCGTCGTTGCACCCAAGTTTCCTTGGACGCATAATTTATATAGCAATTAAAATAAATGAACTAAATAAGCAAAAATAAATTATGCATACATCATATAGAATATAAATATTAGTACAATGGCAAGGTATACTTGCCGAGCAAGAGTTCTATATAGTGCAAGCGTCCAATACGGTGTTATGTTTGGTGGAAGAAGTGGGATTAGGGTTTGGGAGAGTTTGTAATATATATAGAGATAAAGAGGCGGTGGGGTAATTTAGTGGTCTCAAAAACCACTGATGCTGCTGTTTCCTTCTTTCTTTGTTTTGGTTTCGGTTGAGGAGAGTTTAGTAATAATAGATATAAGAGGCGGTGGGATAAGTCGGCTCACACGCGCGGAGAAGGAAAAGAAAAGTTAGTTTTTGCTACTGCTGCTGGTGATATTTTTTTCTCCTAACGGGTCCGGGTAGGGGTTAAACGGGTAGTTGGTTTAGGATAGAGGGTTTGGTTTTCGGGTTGAGATCCAATAGGAATTTCTTTTCTATTTAATTATATATATATATATATACATAGAAAATTCTAAAAATTATGTTGGTGCATACCATTAAGCTGACAACTGTCCAAAGGGTCTCCTACAAGGAATAAATTAGAAAAAATTTATAAGGCTCCATAAATCCCCTAAATGTACAAACACCTCAAATAAAAATTAAAAAAATCTATTTCCTCTATTTAGCTCATAACTATTATAAATAAATAATTAATACGGGTTTTAGAATTAGGGGTTTTACAATATATATACTCACAGTCTCTAACACTCAAAGTACACACAAATACACTAATTGTCTACAACCCTCAACTGTGTACTGCAATTTGCACTGCCCAGATTACTTGCACTATTACTCCCAATAATTTTATATCCATATTAACTGATACACCAATCTAATATTATCACATGAGGCACTTACTGTTACTAACACAATTCTCAACTAATCATTGATATAGAAATACTAGCACTCTTGGTATAGTAACACTAGCTTCATCATTAGATTACCTCATCATACTGACTAGAACTCACGATCACTTGCACTAGTTATTAACTTCTATAATACACATGCTTCACGTTCATGAACTTTTATACTGACACTCAACACCTATTATGCATCCTGCATACAATTTCTAGACACTCTTACACCTATTGCTTCCAACACATCATTGGCCTCAATATCAAGTGATACATCCATCACTAGACATATACAGGTACACTCATATCAAATCACATATCAAGGCCCTACTTTTATCTGTAACACAAGTCTTACTAAGAATAATGTATTCTTATTCTCTCACACTCTTCTATACACTTATGGGTATCCTTCTACTATGGCACACTCATTAATGCCCTATATGCATATACATTTCTTTACTCTTGTCACACCCAAGTATCAACCATCAAATTGAATATCATGCTCCATTAATTCTTTACATAATTTCCTTGATACTTAATTGTTTACATGGAACCATCACTGATACTAACTCCTGGAACCATCACTGATACTCTTTACTCCTCCTTCTACCTATAGTACCAATACTAACTATAATGACACCTATTATAGAACTACCGCTACAAGGTACTACGCTACGGGTTATCTCTAGATTGATGCATATTGCTCACATGTCCAACCAAGAAACACTTACAGACTCACAAGCCACACTCTCAACAGTCAACACTGATACAAGACACAGACCTAGTTGCAAGTCACCAATTATCACACTAACAAGGAATCCTAATGGAATGAAGCTCTATATGTAACTGGACTAAGAACTGAAGGTATCTCTACTGCTAGCAAAATTGATGGAACAAGGTCCTATAATAACAGAAGTAGATAAGTATTGAGATAATACTTTAAGAACCAATTTAAGATACAATCTGATAATCATATACGTCTGTCCGAAATTATGACACTCAGAATTCTCGCCACGCCAGTAAGCATAACTGCGATAAACGATAGATTCCATAACTTAGGTATGCAACACTATAATTATGTCTTTTAGAATCTTCGTTGTGCCGACTAGTATAGCTGCGAGAAATTCTAAATCTCATAACCAAGATATATACATCTGAAGTCAGGTACCTATGTTTACGATACGCCAGCTAATATGGTTGCGGTAAATTCTAGGCTCCATAACTAAAGCAAATATTTTACCTTTCTCACTGTCCTTATCAACATATGTCATCAGATGATACCGTAAATTTTAGTCCGTAAAATTTATCTCGATATGAAATCAAACTCAACAACGACACTAGGAATTAAATTTAACAACCGATCAACAAGAATCAAATTCAATAAAAAAATAAGTAAGAACGGACGAAAACAAGGAAAAAGATTTGAATTAGAATTTATAATAAGATTCTCAAGGGTCGTCCCAGGAATCTTTCAAATAATTTATGATTGAGTATCCTCTCTCATCCTAATATCCTATATCCTATCGCAGGCACGCAGTAGTATAACTAAGACGTCGCACTACCACAATATCACACAACTTGCGAAGCCTGACCAGTATGGGATGCAACTAAAATGTGTCATGACCCGCACCCGATATAGGGGCACGAGTACGTGTGTACGTCTAGCCTACGCCGCAGCATCAGCGGTAGAACGATGTCTATATCATAATACTAGCTAATCAAACTCATACGAATATCCAACTCCATAAGGAGACACATATATCACAATATAATCTTAAAAATACTCAATCACAGAACTAAAGCACGATGAGATATCGAAGAAATAAATAAAATATAATACAAGTCTAAACAACAAAATAGTCTAACCTGCAACAATAATATCCAAATCTCCAAGTATGCCGAAAACAAGCCCTCTAAGTTGCAGTATGGAAAAATATTTCCAGTTATGATGGAGCAAAGTACAAGCACTAACAACAGTTCCATGTATATTGACAAAAATTATAATACAGTGTAAAAAATACAAGATGGAGATAAATATTGGCAATAAAAAATACTGGTGAGTATGAAATACTGGAATAAGAAATATTGGAGAATATATCATCATCAATAGTACAACTAGCAATGAGCAGAAATACAAGTGCATGTTAGTACAACGAACTGGAATATATGTAAAACCCCCTTCCTAGAAAATCGTATATACCTTTTATTTATTTAATTATTAATTAAGTTGTAGTAATTATAGCTAAGTAGGAGAAACAGATTTTTAATAATTTTTATGTTAGGTGTTCGGGCACTTAGATGACTTGTGGGACCATCAGGAATTTTTCGAATTTTATTCCATGTGGGAGACCCCTTGAGCAGTTGCTAGCCTAACGATGTGCATTACCCTAATCTATAAATTTTCTTATGAGTATATATATATATATGTATATACAAATATATATATATATATATGTATATATATTTTATAAAGAAAGAAAGGAAAGAAAAGAAAAGAAAATTTAGAATATAATAATAATAACTCCTATACAAACCTAATATTCCTTCTCAGCCAACTTGCTTTTCCTTTGCAAACTTCCTTCAGCGAACATACAAAGAAGCCGCCCCTATTTGCCAGAAGCCCAATTCACCCGACCTTTCACCCCTCTTCACCCGCGGAAACCACCCGCTCTATCCCTCTCTCTCTCTCCTATATATATATATATATATATATATATATATATATATATATATATATATATATATATATATATTAACTCTCAACCCTAACATAATATTTTCAGACCTCCTCTTCCCATCTAGAGCCGTCACCGCAGCCAGAGAAGCCTCCCCAAGCCATCCAACCATCCCGTCGACGCCGACATTGCGAACTGCAGTTTCCCACTCGAAGCACCTTCGCTCCGGCGTGATTTTCTGTCGACTCGCTCATCCAAACGCTGTTCCGTTTTCATAGGTATGATCATCCCTTAACCCTCTCCAATACTTGTTTTATAGCCAACCTCGGAAAATGTGTGTCCCTAGGTGAAAAACAGCGCCCAAGTTGGCCCGGACTTACCCAATTCTGAAATCGCAGAAACTTGCGATGACCACTCATATTGTCGAGTTCGTATCTCCCACCACAGAGATCCGAATTCGATGATTCTTTTTGATAACTGTAGATTACTTAACCTAGTTTATTTTCTGTATAATAACTTTGTGCTATTAGTTACTGTGGACAAAATTATAGTCGTCACAAAACTGCGCGCACCCACTTTTTCCAGATTTCCAAAAGTTGGAGATCGGAGCGCGCCCCGCCAAACGGGACCGCCCCGCCGTGTGCCAAGTGTACCGAACGGTACACACAGCGTAATCGGACACATGAAAATTCGTGGAGACTGATTCGGACGCGTGTGCGCGCCGAAATCAGACCGTATCCGCGGACACATTTCGTGTCGTCACTTTTGTGGAACTCGCGCGTATTTTGTGCACGCTTGTCAGAATATGACGAAACTTGCGTCACTAGACTCGTGGTAATGTGCTGGTTCTGTGACCCAATTTTTACGTATTTTTGAGGCGGTTGACCAGATCGCCAATTGGCGGGCCCCATAGTTGACTTTTTGGACCAAATTTTGTTCGGCTCATCGGAATCCAAATTTGGACATACCGTTGGGTTCGTATTGACATCTAGAGTTGTTTGACCCATAGTTTGTCCCATTTAGAGACTGTTACCCTCGGTACACTTTTCGGTGCAAAGTGGGCCACACGTGGACCCCACTTTTGTCTGAAATTACCGTTTTGCCCCTGTGTCCCAATTGGACGAAAGGGATGTGCTTTTTAGCTATTTTGCTTATTCCGGAAACGTTGGTGATGTTTATTTCAGCATCCGGAGACGTTTGTTCGGAGTCCTTAGTTCCAGGTTCAGTGTCCTTGACATTTGGGCACTTACACTTTACAGATTTCTTGCCAGGCAAGTATACCTTGCCATTGTACTATTTTTACATTCCATATGAGGCATGCATGTTTATTTCCTGTTTATTTAGTTCATTTATTTTAAACTGCTATATAAACTGCGCGTCCAAGGAAACTTTGGTGCAACGACGGTGTCGTCGTACTATATTTTTATTTATGTATATGCATTGGACCTACTTTATGAGACTACCCCATCTTCATGAGGTATTTATGTTTCATTGGCCATGACACTATTCTTACACGAGTGTGAGTCACATATAGGACACGGACTTGCGTACTCGGCTGGCCACTGGTACGTATAGGTCATGCGACGGATAGGGATAACTGCCAATAGAAATTTTGCATGCTAGTAGACCTGGCGGTTATTAGAGGTATTATCGTGTCATGGACATGACATGCTTAGAGCATTGGGTGGGGAGAACAACAAGTAAGGCATTTTGGCTCCTTTACACTTTCCTTGTGTAACCCGTACGCTCCGCCGGAGATACGCGGTCATGATGACCCCTATATATTATCATGGCGGGCCTCCGACGTTCGGAAGTCGTCGTGCCTTTGTAGGCCCCTGGATCTCCAAGAGAACTATGTCAATCCTATTTATGGCCAGATAGCCCACTTGTTAGAAAGTTGTTCTCAAACTGCATTCACATAGATGGTTAGGCGACCCCCATGGATGTTTATTTTCAGTACTTTATTGGCCTATGCTTTTTGTATCTTGTTACGTCCCTCTGAGGACCTGGTCCCTTCCAGATATAGGTGAGCAGGAGTACCCGCAGGAGTATGGACCTGGACCTGACGCTACCTATCAGTCTGAGGAGATCTTATCTTCTGATTATATGTGATTTATTGCAGCTGTTTAGAGATTCTAGTTGCTATTCTTTTCTAGACATTTATTCTTATATTAGAGTTTATTCTCTTCTCTCTTTAGTAGTTTATTATAGTCGATTTGTAGTGGATTTGTTTCCACCCGACTATTGCACTTTGAGATTACTATTTGAGACTACTTCTTTGAGTTATTGATTTCCTTTATTCTACTATTTGTGTTGTGGATGAGATATAGAACTGCGTGTGACTTGTTGTGACATATATTTACCACTGTGGATTGGATATTCATGTACAGCGTACGTGTGTATATGGTTTCCATATATTGGAGTTCGTATACATACGGTTGGCGTGTTACGTATTCCTAGTCCTACGTATTTTGGGACTGGGGTGTGACATATTTTTGTGGTGGCCCATGCAGGTCTAGAATATATTGTCTCGGTTACGTAACTGTACCGAACAAGCCTGCATTTAGGAATAGAGAATAAGGATCTCATCCATGCTTGATTGAAACTCATCCTTCCTATTTAATACTTGTATCCTGTTTGATTCCTGTACTTTTTCTAATCATTTCGTACATCAACTGCAGAGAGATGGATATGCAGAATGGATGTACTGCCGCCGATGGCGACGCAACTTCTGGAGTCAATGGTCAGACTCAAGGAGGGACCCCAACGATTCCTAGGCTTCCGGGACCAGATGGACAGACTCACACTCCAGTTCCATCTGATCTTCCCGCTTCACCTATTGGGAACCCTCCACCTGTCCCAGTACCGCAAGATAGCCAAGCGCAGATGTTCCAATTCTTTCAGATGATGATACAGGAACAGAGGCAGCAGGCAGCCGAGCAGAGGCAGCAGGCAGTCGAGCAGAGACAAGAATATTTGGCAGCACTGGAGAGGATGGCTGCACATGCTACTGTACCAGCCCAAGCACTAGCTCCAGTACCTCGGGCTAGGGTTGGATCAGTAAAGATTTTGTTCAGATGGGTGCAAGGCAGTACAAGGGTACTGAGAGCCCGGAGGAGACTACCAACTGGATCACTCACACACAGAAGCTACTGGAGGCATCACAGTTACCGATGGACCTATGGATGATGGGTGTACGGACACTTCTAGATGGTAATGCTCATCACTGGTGGGAATCCATGGAGCGCCAGTTGGGTACTTACCAGACTTGGGAGCAGTTCTTGGAGTGCTTCGAGGGAAAGTACTTTCCGGACACTGTCAGGGACACCTTGTATTATCAGTTTCTTCACTTAGAGCAAGGGAACCGAACCGTGGACGAGTATGATGCCGAGTTTATCGACTCAGCAAATATGGTGCTGCTTTGATACCAAATGACTTGGCTAAGGCTAAGAGATTTCATCGAGGACTGAACCAGGAGCTACAACATTATACAAGCTCGCAGTCCCGAGTCTCTTATGCTGAACTACTGACAGAGGCCAGATTTCAGGAAACCATTAGCAGAGGAAAGGGAGGTCAGCTGAGGACACAACAAGGATCGGCAAGGATACAGCAGGGACCAGCCAGGACACAGCAGGGAGGACCTATCCGACGTCCCTTGGCACAGCAGCATCAGCAACACAGAGCTGGACCATACCAGAATCCAGAGAAGCCCTACTGCAATTATTGTGGGAAACACGGACATGTAACGAGAGATTGTCGGACTCGCTTGGGTCAGTGTCTGAGATGTGGCTCCGGGCAGCACATGGCGAGAGACTGCCCAATGCAGACATCGACACTCCCACCACCAGTTCAGAGACTAGCGCTTCCATCACCGAAGCCAGCCCAGCAGATGACCGGACCGGGAGCACCCCGTCCCCCAGCAGCAGGAGGACTTCAGAGAGGACCACCTCTACCCACTCAGGAGGAGCAGTATATGAGGACCGGACATGGACAGCCACAGAGGAACGGGCGGGCTTTTGCATTGGAGGTAGATGACATGGATCATGAGGTGGATGTCATAGCAGGTATTACCCTTGCTTTTACTTTTCCTGCTGTGACATTATTTGATACGGGAGCCACACATTCATTCATATCATCTAGTTTTATTGCCAAACACAATATTACTTCTACACCATTATCTAGTTGTGTTAGAATTCTTATCGGAGGAGGAGTTGTACCAGTTAGTCGAGTTTGTAGATCGAGCCCTATAGTGATTCGTGGTAGAGAGATGAATGCCCAACTCTTAGTCCTTCCTATGCCAACTTTTGATATTGTGCTTGGAATGGACTGGCTGAGCAAGAACCATGCTTTCTTCGATTGCTTTGGGGGAAGCATTCTTTTTAAGGTACCAGGCCAGCCTGAACTTGAGTTTGCCCGAGGATCCACAGAAATCCTTGATGGTATGCAGCTCGCAATGGACGATGTTGTCTATCACCCTATTATTTCGGAATTTTTAGACGTCTTTCCAAAAGATTTGCCAGGACTACCCCCAGACAGAGACGTAGAGTTTTCAATTGAACTAGCACCCGGAGCAGCACCTATAGCATCGCATGTTTACAGACTGGCGAAGAAGGAGATGGACGAGCTGAAGGCACAGTTAAAAGAGCTAGAGGAGAAAGGTTTCATCCGACCGAGTGCATCACCCTGGGGAGCACCAGTGTTGTTTGTACCGAAGAAGGATGGGTCAGTGCGTATGTGCATTGACTACAGAGCCTTGAATGCAGTGACAGTGAAGAACAAATATCCATTGCCACGTATTGATGACCTGTTTGATCAACTCAGTGGAGCTAAGGTATTCTCGAAGATAGATTTGAGATCGGGATATCACCAAGTGAAGGTACGGAAGCAGGACATTTCGAAGACCGCATTCAGAACAAGATATGGGCACTACGAGTTTTTGGTCATGCCATTTGGATTGACCAATGCTCCAGCGATCTTCATGGACTTGATGAATCGAGTCTTCCACCAGTACTTGGACCAGTTCGTGGTCGTCTTCATAGATGATATACTTGTCTATTCGAAGAGACACAAGGAGCACGAGGAGCACCTGCGGATTATTCTAGAGACTTTGAGGAGAGAGCAGTTATATGCTAAACTCAGCAAATATAAGTTCTTCTTGGACAGAGTTTCATTTCTTGGACATGTTGTCACAGGAGATGGTATTTCTGTTGATCTAGAGAAGATTTCAGTAATTGAGACATGGCCTGTTCCTAAATCAGCAGCAGAGGTGAGGAGTTTCCTTGGACTTGCGGGATATTACCGACGGTTCGTGAAAAACTTCTCAAGGATAGCGGCACCTATGACTCATTTGACTTGTAAAGATCAAGAATTTATATGGACTGACGAGTGTCAAGCAGCCTTTGAAGAGTTGAAGAAGCGACTGACTACAGCACCAGTATTGACGATTCCATCAGGCTCAGGAGGATATGTGATCTACAGTGACGCATCAGGGAAAGGCTTGGGATGCGTATTGATGCAGCATGGCAAGGTGATTGCATATACATCTAGGCAGTTACGAGTGCATGAGAAGAATTATCCGACTCATGACTTGGAACTTGCAGCCGTTGTATTTGCTCTGAAGCTATGGAGACATTACTTATATGGGGAACGAGTGGAAATCTATACAGACCACAAAAGTCTCAAGTACGTCTTCACGCAGAAGGAGTTAAATATGAGGCAACGTCGATGGCTCGAGTTGATGAAAGATTTTGAGATAGAGCTACATTATCATCCAGGCAAGGCTAACGTGGTAGCAGACGCGTTAAGCCGGAAGCCAGCAGCTTACTTCTTGACAGCACAGAGGGAACTTTTGGAGGACTTGCAAGAGCTTGGCATTGAAGTGATACTATCCGGAGCAGATGGGACACTAGCCAACTTGCAAGTACAATCATCATTGGTAGAGAGGATTAAGGCAGCTTTGCCTACAGATGCCAGATTCAGGAGACTAAAGGAAAGGACAGAGGCCGGGGAGCAGACCGGATTGCGCATTCATGAGGATGGGACATTACGATGTGGTGATCGTCTTTATGTTCCAAATGGAGAGATTCAACAGGAGCTGATGACAGAGGCTCATAGTTCGATCTATTCTATTCATCCTGGAGGCACCAAGATGTATCGTGACTTACGACAGCACTTTTGGTGGCATGGAATGAAGAGAGAGATAGCTCGCTTTGTAGCTAAATGTCTGGTATGTCAACAAGTGAAGACGGAGCACCAGAGGACAACAGGATTATTGCAACCACTTCCGATTCCAGAGTGGAAGTGGGAGCACATCACTATGGACTTCGTCACGAATTTTCCCAAGAGTCCAAGTGGGAGAGATGCAGTGTGGGTAATAGTGGACCGACTCACCAAGTTAGCCCATTTTATACCTTTTAGAGTGGGTCAGTCTACAGAAGCTTTAGCTAATTTATATATGAGGCAGATCATGAGATTGCATGGCATACCAGTCAATATTGTATCGGACAGAGATTTGTGCTTCACATCGCACTTTTGGAGGAGCATGCAAGAGAGTCTTGGTACTCGTCTGAAGTTCAGTACATCCTACCACCCGCAGACAGATGGGCAGTCGGAGCATACTATTCAGACCTTGGAGGACATGTTAAGAGCTTGCATGTTAGACTTCAGAGGATCATGGGAGGACCACCTACATCTTGTAGAGTTTTCTTACAACAATAGCTATCAAGCGAGTATTCAGATGGCTCCGTTTGAAGCATTGTATGAAAGAAAATGTAGGTCTCCTATGTGTTGGAGTGACGTGGGAGAACGTCAGATTTTGGGACCCGAGTTGGTGGTCAACACCGTAGAGACAGTCAAGAAGATTCAGGGACACTTGCGAGCAGCGCAAGACAGGCAGAAGCAGTGGGTAGACCTTCATCGTCGTCCCTTGGAGTTCAAAGAGGGCGATCACGTCTTCTTGAGGATATCACCGACCAGAGGCACCATCCGATTCGGAGGGCGCGGCAAGTTGAGTCCAAGGTATATTGGACCATTTGACGTGCTCGAGAGAATTGGAGAGGTGGCATATCGACTTGCGCTACCACCTTCACTGGAGGGAGTACATGACGTATTCCATGTGTCGCAGCTCAGGCGATATGTGGCAGACAGCAGTCATGTTCTCGACCATTCAGAGATCACCATTGGGCCGAGCTTGTCATACCAAGAGCAACCCGTGGGAATCCTTGATCATCGAGAGAAGGTATTGAGGAACCAGTCTATTCCCTTGGTTCGCGTAGCATGGAGGCATGGCGCGCCAGGATAATCAACTTGGGAGCGCGAGGACGACATGCGCAAGCGTTTTCCGAACCTATTCGCAAGCCAAGATATGAATTTACATTGTTAATTTATATCTTATACCATCCTTGCATTCTATCGTGACTTAATTTTAATTTCGAGGACGAAATTTTTACAAGTTGGGTAGAATGTAAAACCCCCTTCCTAGAAAATCGTATATACCTTTTATTTATTTAATTATTAATTAAGTTATAGTAATTATAGCTAAGTAGGAGAAACAGATTTTTAATAATTTTTATGTTAGGTATTCGGGCACTTAGATGACTTGTGGGACCATCAGAAATTTTTCGAATTTTATTCCATGTGGGAGACCCCTTGAGCAGTTGCTAGCCTAACGATGTGCATTACCCTAATCTATAAATTTTCTTATGAGTATATATATATATATATGTATATACAAATATATATATATATGTATATATATTTTATAAAGAAAGAAAGGAAAGAAAAGAAAAGAAAATTTAGAATATAATAATAATAATAATAGTATAATAATAATAACTCCTATACAAACCTACTATTCCTTCTCAGCCAACTTGCTTTTCCTTTGCAACTTGCTTTTCCTTTGCAAATTCCCTTCAGCGAACATACAAAGAAGCCGCCCCTATTTGCCAGAAGCCCACTTCACCCGACCTTTCACCCCTCTTCACCCGCGGAAACCACCCGCTCTATCCCTCTCTCTCTCTCTCCTAATTATATATATATATATATATATATATATATATATATATATATATATATATATATATATATATATATATATTAGCTCTCAACCCTAACCTAATATTTCCAGACCTCCTCTTCCCATCTAGAGCCGTCACCGCAGCCAGAGAAGCCTCCCCAAGCCATCCAACCATCCCGTCGACGCCGACATCGCGAACTGCAGTTTCCCACTCGAAGCACCTTCGCTCCGACGTGATTTTCCGTCGACTCGCTTATCCAAACGCTGTTTCGTTTTCATAGGTATGATCATCCCTTAACCCTCTCCAATACTTGTTTTATAGCCAATCTCGGAAAACGTGTACCCCTAGGTGAAAAACAGCGCCCAAGTTGGCCCGGACTTACCCAATTCTGAAATCGCAGAAACTTGCGATGACCACCCATATTGTCGAGTTCGTATCTCCCACCACAGAGATCCAAATTCGATGATTCTTTTTGATAACTATAGATTACTTAACCTAGTTTATTTTTTGTATAATAACTTTGTGCTATTAGTTGTTGTGGACAAAATTATAGTCATCACAAAACTGCGCGCACCCACTTTTTCTAGATTTCCAAAAGTTGGAGATCGGAGCGCGCCCCGCCAAACGGGGCCGCCCCGCAGTGTGCCAAATGTACCGAACGGTACACACAGCGTAATCGGACACATAAAAATTTGTGGGGACTAATTCGGACGCGTGTGCGCGCCGGAATCAGACCGTATCCGCGGACACATTTCGTGTCGCCACTTTTGTGGAACTCGCGCGTATTTTGTGCACGCTTGTCAGAATGCGACAAAACTTGCGCCACTAGACTCGTGGTAACGCGCTGGTCCTGTGACCCAATTTTCACACATTTCTGAGGCGGTTGACCAGATCGCCAATTGGCGGGCCCCACAGTTGACTTTTTGGACCAAATTTTGTTCGGCTTATCGGAATCCAAATTTGGACATACCGTTGGGTTCGTATTGACATCTAGAGTTGTTTGATCCATATTTTGTCCCATTTAGAGACTGTTACCCTCGACACGCTTTTCGGTGCAAAGTGGGCCACACGTGGACCCCACTTTTGTCCGAAATTACCGTTTTGCCCCTGTATCCAAATTGGACGAAAGGGATGTGCTTTTTAGCTATTTTGCTCATTCCGGAAATGTTGGTGATGTTTATTTCAGCATCCGGAGATGTTTGTTCGGAGTCCTTAGTTTCAGGTTCAGTGTCCTTGACATTTGGGCGCTTACACTTTACAGATTTTTTGCCAGGCAAGTATACCTTGCCATTGTACTATTTTTACATTCCATATGAGGCATCCATGTTTATTTTCTGTTTATTTAGTTCATTTATTTTAAACTGCTATATAAACTGCGCGTCCAAGGAAACTTTGGTACAACGACGGTGTCGTCGTACTATGTTTTTATTTATGTATATGCATTGGACCTACTTTATGAGACTATCCCATCTTCATGAGACATTTATGTTTCATTGGCCATGACACTATTCTTACACGAGTGTGAGTCACATGTAGGACACGGACTGCGTACTCGGCTGGCCACTGGTACGTATAGGTCGTGCGACGGATAGGGATAACTGCCAATAGAAATTTTGCATGCTAGTAGACCTGGCGGTTATTAGAGGTATTATCGTGTCATGGACATGACATGCTTAGAGCATTGGGTGGAGAGAACAACAAGTAAGGCATTTTGGCTCCTTTACACTTTCCTTGTGTAACCCGTACGCTCCGCCGGAGATACGCGGTCATGATGACCCCTATATATTATCATGGCGGGCCTCCGATGTTCGGAAGTCGTCGTGCCTTTGTAGGCCCCTGGATCTCCAAGAGAACTATGCCAATCCTATTTATGGCCAGATAGCCCACTTGTTAGAAAGTTGTTCTCAAACTGCATTCACATAGATAGTTAGGCGACCCCCATGGATGTTTATTTTCAGTACTTTATTGGCCTGTGCTTTTTGTATCTTGTTACGTCCCTCTGAGGACCTGGTCCCTTCCAGATATAGGTGAGCAGGAGTACCCGCAGGAGTATGGACCTGGACCTGACGCTACCTATCAGTCTGAGGAGATCTTATCTTCTGATTATATGTGATTTATTGCAGCTGTTTAGAGATTCTAGTTGCTATTCTTTTCTAGACATTTATTCTTATATTAGAGTTTATTCTCTTCTCTCTTTAGTAGTTTATTATAGTCGATTTGCAGTGGATTTGTTTCCACCCGACTATTGCACTTTGAGATTACTATTTGAGACTACTTCTTTGATATTCAGTTATTGATTTCCTTTATTCTACTATTTGTGTTGTGGATGAGATATAGAACTGCGTGTGACTTGTTGTGACATATATTTACCACTGTGGATTGGATATTCATGTACAGCGTACGTGTGTATATGGTTTCCATATATTGGAGTTCGTATACATACGGCTAGCATGTTACGTATTCCTAGTCCTACGTATTTTGGGACTGGGGCGTGACATATTTTTGTGGTGGCCCATGCAGGTCTAGAATATATTGTCTCGGTTACGTAACTGTACCGAACAAGCCTGCATTTAGGAATAGAGAATAAGGATCTCATCCATGCTTGATTGAAACTCATCCTTCCTATTTAATACTTGTATCCTGTTTGATTCCTGTACTTTTTCTAATCATTTCGTACATCAACTGCAGAGAGATGGATATGCAGAATGGATGTACTGCCGCCGATGGCGACGCAACTTCTGGAGTCAATGGTCAGACTCAAGGAGGGACCCCAACGATTCCTAGGCTTCCGGGACCAGATGGACAGACTCACACTCCAGTTCCATCTGATCTTCCCGCTTCACCTATTGGGAACCCTCCACCTGTCCCAGTACCGCAAGATAGCCAAGCGCAGATGTTCTAATTCTTTCAGATGATGATACAGGAACAGAGGCAGCAGGCAGCCGAGCAGAGGCAGCAGGCAGTCGAGCAGAGACAAGAATATTTGGCAGCACTAGAGAGGATGGCTGCACATGCTACTGTACCAGCCCAAGCACTAGCTCCAGTACCTCGGGCTAGGGTTGGATCAGTAAAGATTTTGTTCAGATGGGTGCAAGGCAGTACAAGGGTACTGAGAGCCCGGAGGAGACTACCAACTGGATCACTCACACACAGAAGCTATTGGAGGCATCACAGTTACCGATGGACCTATGGATGATGGGTGTACGGACACTTCTAGATGGTAATGCTCATCACTGGTGGGAATCCATGGAGCGCCAGTTGGGTACTTACCAGACTTGGGAGCAGTTCTTGGAGTGCTTCGAGGGAAAGTACTTTCCGGACACTGTCAGGGACACCTTGTATTATCAGTTTCTTCACTTAGAGCAAGGGAACCGAACCGTGGACGAGTATGATGCCGAGTTTATCGACTCAGCAAATATGGTGCTGCTTTGATACCAAATGACTTGGCTAAGGCTAAGAGATTTCATCGAGGACTGAACCAGGAGCTACAACATTATACAAGCTCGCAGTCCCGAGTCTCTTATGCTGAACTACTGACAGAGGCCAGATTTCAGGAAACCATTAGCAGAGGAAAGGGAGGTCAGCTGAGGACACAACAAGGATCGGCAAGGATACAGCAGGGACCAGCCAGGACACAGCAGGGAGGACCTATCCGACGTCCCTTGGCACAGCAGCATCAGCAACACAGAGCTGGACCATACCAGAATCCAGAGAAGCCCTACTGCAATTATTGTGGGAAACACAGACATGTAACGAGAGATTGTCGGACTCGCTTGGGTCAGTGTCTGAGATGTGGCTCCGGGCAGCACATGGCGAGAGACTGCCCAATGCAGACATCGACACTCCCACCACCAGTTCAGAGACTAGCGCTTCCATCACCGAAGCCAGCCCAGCAGATGACCGGACCGGGAGCACCCCGTCCCCCAGCAGCAGGAGGACTTCAGAGAGGACCATCTCTACCCACTCAGGAGGAGCAGTATATGAGGACCGGACATGGACAGCCACAGAGGAACGGGCGGGCTTTTGCATTGGAGGTAGATGACATGGATCATGAGGTGGATGTCATAGCAGGTATTACCCTTGCTTTTACTTTTCCTGCTGTGACATTATTTGATACGGGAGCCACACATTCATTCATATCATCTAGTTTTATTGCCAAACACAATATTACTTCTACACCATTATCTAGTTGTGTTAGAATTCTTATCGGAGGAGGAGTTGTACCAGTTAGTCGAGTTTGTAGATCGAGCCCTATAGTGATTCATGGTAGAGAGATGAATGCCCAACTCTTAGTCCTTCCTATGCCAACTTTTGATATTGTGCTTGGAATGGACTGGCTGAGCAAGAACCATGCTTTCTTCGATTGCTTTGGGGGAAGCATTCTTTTTAAGGTACCAGGCCAGCCTGAACTTGAGTTTGCCCGAGGATCCACAGAAATCCTTGATGGTATGCAGCTCGCAATGGACGATGTTGTCTATCACCCTATTATTTCGGAATTTTTAGACGTCTTTCCAAAAGATTTGCCAGGACTACCCCCAGACAGAGACGTAGAGTTTTCAATTGAACTAGCACCCGGAGCAGCACCTATAGCATCGCATGTTTACAGACTGGCGAAGAAGGAGATGGACGAGCTGAAGGCACAGTTAAAAGAGCTAGAGGAGAAAGGTTTCATCCGACCGAGTGCATCACCCTGGGGAGCACCAGTGTTGTTTGTACCGAAGAAGGATGGGTCAGTGCGTATGTGCATTGACTACAGAGCCTTGAATGCAGTGACAGTGAAGAACAAATATCCATTGCCACGTATTGATGACCTGTTTGATCAACTCAGTGGAGCTAAGGTATTCTCGAAGATAGATTTGAGATCGGGATATCACCAAGTGAAGGTACGGAAGCAGGACATTTCGAAGATCGCATTCAGAACAAGATATGGGCACTACGAGTTTTTGGTCATGCCATTTGGATTGACCAATGCTCCAGCGATCTTCATGGACTTGATGAATCGAGTCTTCCACCAGTACTTGGACCAGTTCGTGGTCGTCTTCATAGATGATATACTTGTCTATTCGAAGAGACACAAGGAGCACGAGGAGCACCTGCGGATTATTCTAGAGACTTTGAGGAGAGAGCAGTTATATGCTAAACTCAGCAAATATAAGTTCTTCTTGGACAGAGTTTCATTTCTTGGACATGTTGTCACAGGAGATGGTATTTCTGTTGATCTAGAGAAGATTTCAGTAATTGAGACATGGCCTGTTCCTAAATCAGCAGCAGAGGTGAGGAGTTTCCTTGGACTTGCGGGATATTACCGACGGTTCGTGAAAAACTTCTCAAGGATAGCGGCACCTATGACTCATTTGACTTGTAAAGATCAAGAATTTATATGGACTGACGAGTGTCAAGCAGCCTTTGAAGAGTTGAAGAAGCGACTGACTACAGCACCAGTATTGACGATTCCATCAGGCTCAGGAGGATATGTGATCTACAGTGACGCATCAGGGAAAGGCTTGGGATGCGTATTGATGCAGCATGGCAAGGTGATTGCATATACATCTAGGCAGTTACGAGTGCATGAGAAGAATTATCCGACTCATGACTTGGAACTTGCAGCCGTTGTATTTGCTCTGAAGCTATGGAGACATTACTTATATGGGGAACGAGTGGAAATCTATACAGACCACAAAAGTCTCAAGTACGTCTTCACGCAGAAGGAATTAAATATGAGGCAACGTCGATGGCTCGAGTTGATGAAAGATTTTGAGATAGAGCTACATTATCATCCAGGCAAGGCTAACGTGGTAGCAGACGCGTTAAGCCGGAAGCCAGCAGCTTACTTCTTGACAGCACAGAGGGAACTTTTGGAGGACTTGCAAGAGCTTGGCATTGAAGTGATACTATCCGGAGCAGATGGGACACTAGCCAACTTGCAAGTACAATCATCATTGGTAGAGAGGATTAAGGCAGCTTTGCCTACAGATGCCAGATTCAGGAGACTAAAGGAAAGGGCAGAGGCCGGGGAGCAGACCGGATTGCGCATTCATGAGGATGGGACATTACGATGTGGTGATCGTCTTTATGTTCCAAATGGAGAGATTCAACAGGAGCTGATGACAGAGGCTCATAGTTCGATCTATTCTATTCATCCTGGAGGCACCAAGATGTATCGTGACTTACGACAGCACTTTTGGTGGCATGGAATGAAGAGAGAGATAGCTCGCTTTGTAGCTAAATGTCTGGTATGTCAACAAGTGAAGACGGAGCACCAGAGGACAACAGGATTATTGCAACCACTTCCGATTCCAGAGTGGAAGTGGGAGCACATCACTATGGACTTCGTCACGAATTTTCCCAAGAGTCCAAGTGGGAGAGATGCAGTGTGGGTAATAGTGGACCGACTCACCAAGTTAGCCCATTTTATACCTTTTAGAGTGGGTCAGTCTACAGAAGCTTTAGCTAATTTATATATGAGGCAGATCATGAGATTGCATGGCATACCAGTCAATATTGTATCGGACAGAGATTTGTGCTTCACATCGCACTTTTGGAGGAGGATGCAAGAGAGTCTTGGTACTCGTCTGAAGTTCAGTACATCCTACCACCCGCAGACAGATGGGCAGTCGGAGCATACTATTCAGACCTTGGAGGACATGTTAAGAGCTTGCATGTTAGACTTCAGAGGATCATGGGAGGACCACCTACATCTTGTAGAGTTTTCTTACAACAATAGCTATCAAGCGAGTATTCAGATGACTCCGTTTGAAGCATTGTATGAAAGAAAATGTAGGTCTCCTATGTGTTGGAGTGACGTGGGAGAACGTCAGATTTTGGGACCCGAGTTGGTGGTCAACACCGTAGAGACAGTCAAGAAGATTCAGGGACACTTGCGAGCAGCGCAAGACAGGCAGAAGCAGTGGGTAGACCTTCATCGTCGTCCCTTGGAGTTCAAAGAGGGCGATCACGTCTTCTTGAGGATATCACCGACCAGAGGCACCATCCGATTCGGAGGGCGCGGCAAGTTGAGTCCAAGGTATATTGGACCATTTGACGTGCTCGAGAGAATTGGAGAGGTGGCATATCGACTTGCGCTACCACCTTCACTGGAGGGAGTACATGACGTATTCCATGTGTCGCAGCTCAGGCGATATGTGGCAGACAGCAGTCATGTTCTCGACCATTCAGAGATCACCATTGGGCCGAGCTTGTCATACCAAGAGCAACCCGTGGGAATCCTTGATCATCGAGAGAAGGTATTGAGGAACCAGTCTATTCCCTTGGTTCGCGTAGCATGGAGGCATGGCGCGCCAGGATAATCAACTTGGGAGCGCGAGGACGACATGCGCAAGCGTTTTCCGAACCTATTCGCAAGCCAAGATATGAATTTACATTGTTAATTTATATCTTATACCATCCTTGCATTCTATCGTGACTTAATTTTAATTTCGAGGACGAAATTTTTACAAGTTGGGTAGAATGTAAAACCCCCTTCCTAGAAAATCGTATATACCTTTTATTTATTTAATTATTAATTAAGTTATAGTAATTATAGCTAAGTAGGAGAAACAGATTTTTAATAATTTTTATGTTAGGTGTTCGGGCACTTAGATGACTTGTGGGACCATCAGAAATTTTTCGGATTTTATTCCATGTGGGAGACCCCTTGAGCAGTTGCTAGCCTAACGATGTGCATTACCCTAATCTATAAATTTTCTTATGAGTATATATATATATATATGTATATACAAATATATATATATATGTATATATATTTTATAAAGAAAGAAAGGAAAGAAAAGAAAAGAAAATTTAGAATATAATAATAATAATAGTATAATAATAATAACTCCTATACAAACCTACTATTCCTTCTCAGCCAACTTGCTTTTCCTTTGCAACTTGCTTTTCCTTTGCAAATTCCCTTCAGCGAACATACAAAGAAGCCGCCCCTATTTGCCAGAAGCCCACTTCACCCGACCTTTCACCCCTCTTCACCCGCGGAAACCACCCGCTCTATCCCTCTCTCTCTCTCTCTCCTAATTATATATATATATATATATATATATATATATATATATATATATATATATATATATATATATATATATATATATATATATATTAGCTCTCAACCCTAACCTAATATTTCCAGACCTCCTCTTCCCATCTAGAGCCGTCACCGCAGCCAGAGAAGCCTCCCCAAGCCATCCAACCATCCCGTCGACGCCGACATCGCGAACTGCAGTTTCCCACTCGAAGCACCTTCGCTCCGACGTGATTTCCCGTCGACTCGCTTATCCAAACGCTGTTTCGTTTTCATAGGTATGATCATCCCTTAACCCTCTCCAATACTTGTTTTATAGCCAATCTCGGAAAACGTGTACCCCTAGGTGAAAAACAGCGCCCAAGTTGGCCCGGACTTACCCAATTCTGAAATCGCAGAAACTTGCGATGACCACCCATATTGTCGAGTTCGTATCTCCCACCACAGAGATCCAAATTCGATGATTCTTTTTGATAACTATAGATTACTTAACCTAGTTTATTTTCTGTATAATAACTTTGTGCTATTAGTTGTTGTGGACAAAATTGTAGTCATCACAAAACTGCGCGCACCCACTTTTTCTAGATTTCCAAAAGTTGGAGATCGGAGCGCGCCCGCCAAACGGGGCCGCCCCGCAGTGTGCCAAATGTACCGAACGGTACACACAGCGTAATCAGACACATAAAAATTTGTGGGGACTAATTCGGACGCGTGTGCGCGCCGGAATCAGACCGTATCCGCGGACACATTTCGTGTCGCCACTTTTGTGGAACTCGCGCGTATTTTGTGCACGCTTGTCAGAATGCGACGAAACTTGCGCCACTAGACTCGTGGTAACGCGCTGGTCCTGTGACCCAATTTTCACACATTTCTGAGGCTGTTGACCAGATCGCCAATTGGCGGGCCCCACAGTTGACTTTTTGGACCAAATTTTGTTCGGCTTATCGGAATCCAAATTTGGACATACCGTTGGGTTCGTATTGACATCTAGAGTTGTTTGATCCATATTTTGTCCCATTTAGAGACTGTTACCCTCGACACGCTTTTCGGTGCAAAGTGGGCCACACGTGGACCCCACTTTTGTCCGAAATTACCGTTTTGCCCCTGTATCTAAATTGGACGAAAGGGATGTGCTTTTTAGCTATTTTGCTCATTTCGGAAATGTTGGTGATGTTTATTTCAGCATCCGGAGATGTTTGTTCGGAGTCCTTAGTTTCAGGTTCAGTGTCCTTGACATTTGGGCGCTTACACTTTACAGATTTTTTGCCAGGCAAGTATACCTTGCCATTGTACTATTTTTACATTCCATATGAGGCATCCATGTTTATTTTCTGTTTATTTAGTTCATTTATTTTAAACTGCTATATAAACTGCGCGTCCAAGGAAACTTTGGTACAACGACGGTGTCGTCGTACTATGTTTTTATTTATGTATATGCATTGGACCTACTTTATGAGACTATCCCATCTTCATGAGACATTTATGTTTCATTGGCCATGACACTATTCTTACACGAGTGTGAGTCACATGTAGGACACGGACTGCGTACTCGGCTGGCCACTGGTACGTATAGGTCGTGCGACGGATAGGGATAACTGCCAATAGAAATTTTGCATGCTAGTAGACCTGGCGGTTATTAGAGGTATTATCGTGTCATGGACATGACATGCTTAGAGCATTGGGTGGAGAGAACAACAAGTAAGGCATTTTGGCTCCTTTACACTTTCCTTGTGTAACCCGTACGCTCCGCCGGAGATACGCGGTCATGATGACCCCTATATATTATCATGGCGGGCCTCCGATGTTCGGAAGTCGTCGTGCCTTTGTAGGCCCCTGGATCTCCAAGAGAACTATGCCAATCCTATTTATGGCCAGATAGCCCACTTGTTAGAAAGTTGTTCTCAAACTGCATTCACATAGATAGTTAGGCGACCCCCATGGATATTTATTTTCAGTACTTTATTGGCCTGTGCTTTTTGTATCTTGTTACGTCCCTCTGAGGACCTGGTCCCTTCCAGATATAGGTGAGCAGGAGTACCCGCAGGAGTATGGACCTGGACCTGACGCTACCTATCAGTCTGAGGAGATCTTATCTTCTGATTATATGTGATTTATTGCAGCTGTTTAGAGATTCTAGTTGCTATTCTTTTCTAGACATTTATTCTTATATTAGAGTTTATTCTCTTCTCTCTTTAGTAGTTTATTATAGTCGATTTGCAGTGGATTTGTTTCCACCCGACTATTGCACTTTGAGATTACTATTTGAGACTACTTCTTTGATATTCAGTTATTGATTTCCTTTATTCTACTATTTGTGTTGTGGATGAGATATAGAACTGCGTGTGACTTGTTGTGACATATATTTACCACTGTGGATTGGATATTCATGTACAGCGTACGTGTGTATATGGTTTCCATATATTGGAGTTCGTATACATACGGCTAGCATGTTACGTATTCCTAGTCCTACGTATTTTGGGACTGGGGCGTGACATATTTTTGTGGTGGCCCATGCAGGTCTAGAATATATTGTCTCGGTTACGTAACTGTACCGAACAAGCCTGCATATAGGAATAGAGAATAAGGATCTCATCCACGCTTGATTGAAACTCATCCTTCCTATTTAATACTTGCATCCTGTTTGATTCCTGTACTTTTTCTAATCATTTCGTACATCAACTGCAGAGAGATGGATATGCAGAATGGATGTACTGCCGTCGATGGCGACGCAACATCTGGAGTCAATGGTCAGACTCAAGGAGGGACCCCAACGATTCCTAGGCTTCCGGGACCAGATGGACAGACTCACACTCCAGTTCCATCTGATCTTCCCGCTTCACCTATTGGGAACCCTCCACCTGTCCCAGTACCGCAAGATGGCCAAGCGCAGATGTTCCAATTCTTTCAGATGATGATACAGGAACAGAGGCAGCAGGCAGCCGAGCAGAGACAGCAGGCAGTCGAGCAGAGACAAGAATTTTTGGCAGCACTGGAGAGGATGGCTGCACATGCTACTGTACCAGCCCAAGCACTAGCTCCAGTACCTCGGGCTAGGGTTGGATCAGTAAAGGATTTTGTTCAGATGGGTGCAAGGCAGTACAAGGGTACTGAGAGCCCGGAGGAGACTACCAACTGGATCACTCACACACAGAAGCTACTGGAGGCATCACAGTTACCGATCGACCTATGGATGACGGGTGTACGGACGCTTCTAGATGGTAATGCTCATCACTGGTGGGAATCCATGGAGCGCCAGTTGGATACTTACCAGACTTGGGAGCAGTTCTTGGAGTGCTTCGAGGGAAAGTACTTTCCGGACACTGTCAGGGACACCTTGTATGATCAGTTTCTTCACTTAGAGCAAGGGAACCGAACCGTGGACGAGTATGATGCCGAGTTTAGTCGACTCAGCAAATATGGCGCTGCTTTGATACCAAATGACTTGGCTAAGTCTAAGAGATTTTATCGAGGACTGAACCAGGAGCTACAATATTATACAAGCTCGCAGTCCCGAGTCTCTTATGCTGAACTACTGACAGAGGCCAGATTTCAGGAAACCATTAGCAGAGGAAAGGGAGGTCAGCTGAGGACACAATAAGGATCGGCAAGGATACAGGAGGGACCAGCCAGGACACAGCAGGGAGGACCTATCCGACGTCCCTTGGCACAACAGCATCAGCAACACAGAGCTGGACCATACCAGAATCCAGAGAAGCCCTACTGCAATTATTGTGGGAAACGCGGACATGTAACGAGAGATTGTCGGACTCGCTTGGGTCAGTGTCTGAGATGTGGCTCCGGGCAGCACATGGCGAGAGACTGCCCAATGTAGACATCGACACTCCCACCACCAGTTCAGAGACTAGCGCTTCCAGCACCGAAGCCAGCCCAGCAGATGACCGGACCGGGAGCACCCCGTCCCCCAGCAGCAGGAGGACTTCAGAGAGGACCACCGCTACCCACTCAGGAGGAGCAGTATATGAGGACCGGACATGGACAGCCACAGAGGAATGGGCGGGCTTTTGCATTGGAGGTAGATGACATGGATCATGAGGTGGATGTCATAGCAGGTATTACCCTTGCTTTTACTTTTCCTGCTGTGACATTATTTGATACGGGAGCCACACACTCATTCATATCATCTAGTTTTATTGCCAAACACAACATTACTTCTACACCATTATCTAGTTGTGTTAGAATTCTTACCGGAGGAGGAGTTGTACCAGTTAGTCGAGTTTGTAGATCGGGCCCTATAGTGATTCGTGGTAGAGAGATGAATGCCCAACTCTTAGTCCTTCCTATGCCAACTTTTGATATTGTGCTTGGAATGGACTGGCTGAGCAAGAACCACGCTTTCTTCGATTGCTTTAGGGGAAGCATTCTTTTTAAGGTACCAGGCCAGCCTGAACTTGAGTTTGCCCGAGGATCCACAGAAATCCTTGATGGTATGTAGCTCGCAATGGACGATGTTGTCTATCACCCTATTATTTTGGAATTTCTAGACGTCTTTCCAAAAGATTTGCCAGGACTACCCCCAGACAGAGACGTAGAGTTTTCAATTGAACTAGCACCCGGAGCAGCACCTATAGTATCGCATGTTTACAGACTGGCGAAGAAGGAGATGGACGAGCTGAAGGCACAGTTAAAAGAGCTAGAGGAGAAAGGTTTCATCCGACCGAGTGCATCACCCTGGGGAGCACCAGTGTTGTTTGTACCGAAGAAGGATGGGTCAGTACGTATGTGCATTGACTACAGAGCCTTGAATGCAGTGACAGTGAAGAACAAATATCCATTGCCACGCATTGATGACCTGTTTAGTCAACTCAGTGGAGCTAAGGTATTCTCGAAGATAGATTTGAGATCGGGATATCACCAAGTGAAGGTACGGAAGCAGGACATTCCGAAGACCGCATTCAGAACAAGATATGGGCACTACGAGTTTTTGGTCATGCCATTTGGATTGACCAATGCTCCAGCGATCTTCATGGACTTGATGAATCGAGTCTTCCACCAGTACTTGGACCAGTTCGTGGTCGTCTTCATAGATGATATACTTGTCTATTCGAAGAGCCACGAGGAGCACGAGGAGCACCTGCGGATTGTTCTAGAGACTTTGAGGAGAGAGCAGTTATATGCTAAACTCAGCAAATGTGAGTTCTTCTTGGACAGAGTTTCATTTCTTGGATATATTATCACAGGAGATGGTATTTCTGTTGATCTAGAGAAGATTTCAGCAGTTGAGACATGGCCTGTTCCTAAATCAGCAGCAGAGGTGAGGAGTTTCCTTGGACTTGCGGGATATTACCGACGGTTCATAAAAAACTTCTCAAGGATAGCGGCACCTATGACTCGTTTGACTTGTAAAGATCAAGAATTTATATGGACTGACGAGTGTCAAGCAACCTTTGAAGAGATGAAGAAGCGACTGACTACAGCACCAGTATTGACGATTCCATCAGGCTCAGGAGGATATGTGATCTACAGTGACGCATCAGGGAAAGGCTTGGAATGCGTATTGATGCAGCATGGCAAGGTGATTGCATATGCATCTAGGCATTTACGAGTGCATGAGAAGAATTATCCGACTCATGACTTGGAACTTGCAGCCGTTGTATTTGCTCTGAAGCTATGGAGACATTACTTATATGGGGAACGAGTGGAAATCTATACAGACCACAAAAGTCTCAAGTACGTCTTCACGCAGAAGGAGTTAAATATGAGGCAACGTCGATGGCTCGAGTTGATGAAAGATTTTGAGATAGAGCTACATTATCATCCAGGCAAGGCTAACGTGGTAGCAGACGCGTTAAGCCGGAAGCCAGCAGCTTACTTCTTGACAGCACAGAGGGAACTTTTGGAGGACTTGCAAGAGCTTGGCATTGAAGTGATACTACCCGGAGCAGATGGGACACTAGCCAACTTGCAAGTACAATCATCATTGGTAGAGAGGATTAAGGCAGCTTTGCCTACAGATGCCAGATTCGGGAGACTAAAGGAAAGGACAGAGGCCGAGGAGCAGACCGGATTGCGCATTCATGAGGATGGGACATTATGATATGGTGATCGTCTTTATGTTCCAAATGGAGAGATTCGACAGGAGCTGATGACAGAGGCTTATAGTTCGATCTATTCTATTCATCCTGGAGGCACCAAGATGTATCGTAACTTACGACAGCACTTTTGGTGGCATGGAATGAAGAGAGAGATAGCTCGCTTTGTAGCTAAATGTCTGGTATGTCAACAAGTAAAGGCGGAGCACCAAAGGACAACAGGATTATTGCAACCACTTCCGATTCCAGAGTGGAAGTGGGAGCACATCACTATGGACTTCGTCACGGGTTTTCCCAAGAGTCCAAGTGGGAGAGATGCAGTGTGGGTAATAGTGGACCGACTTACCAAGTCAGCCCATTTTATACCTTTTAGATTGGGTCAGTCTACAGAAGCTTTAGCTGATTTATATATGAGGCAGATCGTGAGATTGCACGGCATACTAGTCAGCATTGTATCGGACAGAGATTCGCGCTTCACATCGCACTTTTGGAGGAGCATGCAAGAGAGTCTTGGTACTCGTCTGAAGTTCAGTACATCCTACCACCCACAGACAGATGGGCAGTCGGAGCATACTATTCAGACCTTGGAGGACATGTTGAGAGCTTGCATGTTAGACTTCGGAGGATCATGGGAGGACCACCTACATCTTGTAGAGTTTTCTTACAACAATAGCTATCAAGCGAGTATTCAGATTGCTCCGTTTGAAGCATTATATGAAAGAAAATGTAGGTCTCCTGTGTGTTGGAGTGACGTGGGAGAACGTCAGATTTTGGGACCCGAGTTGGTGGTCAACACCGTAGAGACAGTCAAGAAGATTCAGGGACACTTGCGAGCAGCGCAAGACAGGCAGAAGCAGTGGGCAGACCTTCATCGTCGTCCCTTGGAATTCAAAGAGGGCGATCACGTCTTCTTGAGGATATCACCGACCAGAGGCACCATCCGATTCGGAGGGCGCGGCAAGTTGAGTCCAAGGTATATTGGACCATTTGACGTGCTCGAGAGAATTGGAGAGGTGGCATATCGACTTGCGCTACCACCTTCACTGGAGGGAGTACATGACGTATTCCATGTGTCGCAACTCAGGCGATATGTGGCAGACAGCAGTCATGTTCTCGACCATTCAGAGATCATCATTGGGCCGAGCTTGTCATACCAAGAGCAACCCGTGGGAATCCTTGATCATCGAGAGAAGGTATTGAGGAACCAGTCTATTCCCTTGGTTCGCGTAGCATGGAGGCATGGCGCGCCAGGAGAATCAACTTGGGAGCGCGAGGACGACATGCGCAAGCGTTTTCTGAACCTATTCGCAGGCCAAGGTATGAATTTACATTGTTAATTTATATCTTATACCATCATTGCATTCTATCGTGACTTAATTTTAATTTCGAGGACAAAATTTTTACAAGTTTGGTAGAATGTAAAACCCCCTTCCTAGAAAATCGTATATACCTTTTATTTATTTAATTATTAATTAAGTTGTAGTAATTATAGCTAAGTAGGAGAAACAGATTTTTAATAATTTTTATGTTAGGTGTTCGGGCACTTAGATGACTTGTGGGACCATCAGGAATTTTTCGGATTTTATTCCATGTGGGAGACCCCTTGAGCAGTTGCTAGCCTAACGATGTGCATTATCCTAATCTATAAATTTTCTTATGAGTATATATATATATATATATACAAATATATATATATATATATGTATATATATTTTATAAAGAAAGAAAGGAAAGAAAAGAAAAGAAAATTTAGAATATAATAATAATAATAGTATAATAATAATAACTCCTATACAAACCTACTATTCCTTCTCAGCCAACTTGCTTTTCCTTTGCAACTTGCTTTTTCTTTGCAAATTCCCTTCAGCGAACATACAAAGAAGCCGCCCCTATTTGCCAGAAGCCCACTTCACCCGACCTTTCACCCCTCTTCACCCGCGGAAACCACCCGCTCGATCCCTCTCTCTCTCTCCTAATTATATATATATATATATATATATATATATATATATATATATATATATATATATATATATATATATATATATATATATATATATTAGCTCTCAACCCTAACCTAATATTTTCAGACCTCCTCTTCCCATCTAGAGCCGTCACCGCAGCCAGAGAAGCCTCCCCAAGCCATCCAACCATCCCGTCGACGCCGACATCGCGAACTGCAGTTTCCCACTCGAAGCACCTTCGCTCCGGCGTGATTTTCCGTCGACTCGCTCATCCAAACGCTGTTCTGTTTTCATAGGTATGATCATCCCTTAACCCTCTCCAATACTTGTTTTATAGCCAACCTCGGAAAACGTGTGCCCCTAGGTGAAAAATAGCGCACAAGTTGGCCCGGACTTACCCAATTCTGAAATCGCAGAAACTTGCGATGACCACCCATATTGTCGAGTTCGTATCTCCCACCACAGAGATCCAAATTCGATGATTCTTTTTGATAACTGTAGATTACTTAACCTAGTTTATTTTCTGTATAATAACTTTGTGCTATTAGTTGCTGTGGACAAAATTGTAGTCGTCACAAAACTGCGCGCACCGACTTTTTCCAGATTTCTAAAAGTTGGAGATCGGAGCGCGCCCCGCCAAACGGGACCGCCCCGCCGTGTGCCAAGTATATCGAACGGTACACACAGCGTAATCGGACACATGAAAATTCGTGGGGACTGATTCGGACGCGTGTGCGCGCCGGAATCAGACCGTATCCGCGGACACATTTCGTGTCGCCACTTTTGTGGAACTCGCGCATATTTTGTGCACGCTTGTCAGAATGCGACGAAACTTGTGCCACTAGACTCGTGGTAACGCGCTGGTCCTGTGACCCAATTTTCACGCATTTCTGAGGCGGTTGACCAGATCGCAATTGGCGGGCCCCACAGTTGACTTTTTGGACCAAATTTTGTTCGGCTCATCGGAATCCAAATTTGGACATACCGTTGGATTCGTATTGACATCTAGAGTTATTTGACCCATAGTTTGTCCCATTTAGAGACTGTTACCCTTGGCACGCTTTTCGGTGCAAAGTGGGCCACACGTGGACCCCACTTTTGTCCGAAATTACCGTTTTGCCCCTGTGTCCAAATTGGACGAAAGGGATGTGCTTTTTAGCTATTTTGCTCATTCCGGAAACGTTGGTGATATTTATTTCAGCATCCGGAGACGTTTGTTCGGAGTCCTTAGTTCCAGGTTCAGTGTCTTTGACATTTGGGCACTTATACTTTACAGATTTCTTGCCAGGCAAGTATACCTTGCCACTGTACTATTTTTACATTCCATATGAGGCATGCATATTTATTTCCTGTTTATTTAGTTCATTTATTTTAAACTGCTATATAAACTGCGCGTCCAAGGAAACTTGGGTGCAACGACGGTGTCGTCGTACTATATTTTTATTTATGTATATGCATTGGACCTACTTTATGAGACTACCCCATCTTCATGAGGCATTTATGTTTTATTGGCCATGACACTATTCTTACACGAGTGTGAGTCACATGTAGGACACGGACTTGCGTACTCGGCTGGCCACTGGTACGTATAGGTCGTGCGACGGATAGGGATAACTGCCAATAGAAATTTTGCATGCTAGTAGACCTGGCGGTTATTAGAGGTATTATCGTGTCATGGACATGACATGCTTAGAGCATTGGGTGGAAAGAACAACAAGTAAGGCATTTGGGCGCCTTTACACTTTTCTTGTGTAACCCGTACGCTCCGCCGGAGATACGCGGTCATGATGACCCCTATATATTATCATGGCGGGCCTCCGACGTTCGGAAGTCGTCGTACCTTTGTAGGCCCCTGGATCTCCAAGAGAACTATGCCAATCCTATTTATGGCCAGATAGCCCACTTGTTAGAAAGTTGTTCTCAAACTGCATTCACATAGATGGTTAGGCGACCCCCATGGATGTTTATTTTCAGTACTTTATTGGCCTGTGCTTTTTGTATCTTGTTACGTCCCTCTGAGGACCTGGTCCCTTCCAGATATAGGTGAGCAGGAGTACCCGCAGGAGTATGGACCTGGACCTGACGCTACCTATCAGTCTGAGGAGATCTTATCTTCTGATTATATGTGATTTATTGCAGCTGTTTAGAGATTCTAGTTGCTATTCTTTTCTAGACATTTATTCTTATATTAGAGTTTATTCTCTTCTCTCTTTAGTAGTTTATTATAGTCGATTTGTAGTGGATTTGTTTCCACCCGACTATTGTACTTTGAGATTACTATTTGAGACTACTTCTTTGATATTCAGTTATTGATTTCCTTTATTCTACTATTTGTGCTGTGGGTGAGATATAGAACTGCGTGTGACTTGTTGTGACATATATTTACCACTGTGGATTGGATATTCATGTACAGCGTACGTGTGTATATGGTTTCCATATATTCGAGTTCGTATACATACGGCTGGCGTGTTACGTATTCCTAGTCCTACGTATTTTGGGACTGGGGCGTGACAATATAAGTGAATGCTAGAACAATAAACTAGAAATACATGACTAAAGCATCTAGCTAAGTGTGTGAAACATCAGTCTATTATGTGATCGACTTAGGACTGGTCATGCTTGCTATATATGATTAGCTATGATTCATGTAAGGTCAGGCTAACCATCTAGTTAGCTATGATGCGAGCAATAGTCAGGCTAATCATACATAACAAGTTATGAGGCATATAATAGTCAGGCTGCACCTGACGGGAGGTATGGGGTGAGCTATGATGCATGTAGAGTGGGGTATGATCACATCATCTACTAATATTTTCCCGTCCCCAGCTAGCACGATGGATTCCAATCATGACTCCTCGTGACAGGTCTCGATGATGTTAACTCGTGTTGTAAACCCCCTGAATTTTTCAAAATTATTAAATCTTGGATTTTCCCAATTTTCTGGAATTTTCTGTGAATTTTCTGTAATTAAAATCAAGGCTTTTAATTAATAAATGATTTTTAATTAGCAATACATAATATTAAAATATTGTGAAAATAATATTTTTGGGTGTAAAATAGAAAACTGGACTTAGGATAATTTTTCTGGAATTTATCGGACCCCGGACCTATTTTTTTAAATGCCTAAAGAGTATTTAATTAATTAATTATTATTATTATTATTATTATTATTATTATTATTATTATTATTATTATTATTATTAATAATTTAAAACTCGGCCCGGCCCACGGGCCCAACCCGCAGCTGCTAGCGGGTCGGGTCGGATCTGACCGCCGCCCGACCCGCAAACCCGACCCGGCTGACCGCCTCTCCCCACGACCCTTTCCTCTCCGTTTCCGGCGCCGCCGCCTCCGCCGCCGGCGCAGCTCCGCTCGGCCACCCTCCGCTCCGCCCGGCCACGTAGCCCCGACCCCGGATCCTCCTCCGCCTTCCCCGGCCCTCGACGCCACCGTCTCCCTCTTTAAAACCCCCCCCTCGTCAGCCTCGACCGCCACCGCCACCGTGCTCCCCTCCGCCGCACGCCGCCACGGCCACCTCGCCCCTCCCCGTCGACGCCACCGTCCGCAACGCCGCCAACCGCCCTGCTCCTCCCCTCGTCTCCTTCCTCTCCGGCGGCCACGAACAGCCGCAGTCGATAGCAGCAGCAGCGGCGGCCGACGAAGCCCCAGCGCCTCCGCCGTCGACGACGCCGCCGCCAGCCGGCCGGTCTCCCCCGCAGCGGCGCCGCCCCCTCCGGCCGAGCTCCCCTCGCCGGAATCCGCAGCGTCCCTGAACCCTAACCCTAATTTCCTATTTCTACCCCCCCCTGTGTCGGACACGGACACAGGACACAGTGTCCGTGTCGTGTCGGACACAATTTTTGCCCTCTTTTTGGGTCCCCTTCAGGTGCGTGTAACTTTCGCCTCGTAGCTCCGTTTTCAATTCCGCAAATTGCGTTGTGAAGCCTGTATGACCCTCTCGGTGTCCGGACAAACTGTTCGGGGCACCGCGTCCTGTGGTGATCGCACACCGCGATCCAAAAACAGGAAAAACCAGACCCTGTTTCACCCCGGAACTGAGTCCGCCCCGCCAAACGGGACGACTTGGTCGCGCGCGGTCTTCACAGATACGTGCGCAGCGTTGATACGGACGTGTGAGTTTTTGCGGAAGCTGATTCGGGGTGCGTGCACACCGGAATCAACGCGTATCCGCGGACATCGCCCCGTATCCGCAATTTCTGCAATTCACCCTAACTTCGTGCACACTCGTCGGATCGAGACGAAACTTGCGCCATCGGACTCGTAGCGATACGCTGGTCCTGTGGGTCAAGTTTGGTTCGATTCTGAGAACGTTGACGAAATCGTGTGTCGTGGGCCCCACAGGCCCCGCTCGACGGGCGATTTTGTGTTCGGCTCATCGGAATCCAAATCTGGAAGTTCCGTTGGGTTCGTATCATCGTTCCTGACCTGTTGACACTAAGTTTGGTGATTTTGGAGACCGTTGACCTGGACACGTTTTTCGGTGCAAAGCGGGCCCAACGGCGGACCCCGTTTTGACCCGAAACTACCGTTTTTGCCCTTGTCTCCAAATTGGACCCAAGGACAGGCGTTTCTAGCTATTTGACATCTTCTGAGCATGATGGTAATGTCTATTTCAGCTTTTGGACTCATCTTTGGACTTTTCCCCCAAGAACCTAACTAATCAGATCCAAACAACAGGCAAGTACCTGCACTTCAAGTTTAACCTTTATATTGTGATAAATAAACTCCCTGTTTTATTAGTACCATTGAGGATTACATGTAGAGTTAGAACACTGGATTTCATGTCTTGAATAATATATTTTCATGTCTTGCTTTTCATGTCGGGTGGGAGAATACTAGGAGGCATGTAGTTTACCTTTCCCCTTGTCGTGACTGCTAGCTGTTGGTACGCGACTGTACCATCAGCCTTATTCCTGATTGTTCCTGACTGCTAGTCGTCTATGACGGCCTTATTAGCCTTATAAACCCCTACATGCCAACTAGGTATTCTAAATACACAAGTTCACGCACGTAGCTCCTGTCTTGTTGTAATTCTTGTTGTCTGGTTACAATTACATTTCCTGTCACATTTATTCCTGATTTACTCATTTTTGGTTTATAGCAATTAATCATAGCTTACTTCTAGTCTTGTTTTATAGCATTTATTCTCAGTTAATTTCACTATTTACTTACGTATATTCTCAACATGATGCTAGTCAGTTATTTTCTACTTGTCACAAATATTTAGTTTAAATCTTGTTGTGCATTGTGTACTCTGCTCCTTTCCTGACTGGATCCGTTGTTTAGGCGATGATGAGAACCTTGCCCCCACCTATTATGGACCCTATGAGCCAGCAGGTGATACAGTTGCAGAGCCGGTTCCCACCCAGGAGACTACTCCTGCAGAGTAGTTAGCATTAGTTGTTTATTTCCTTCATCTTAGTAATCGGGTTTGTCCCCGATATAATCTTTGGTTCTGTAATAAACTCTGGATCTGATTATCATATTCTGGTTATAAAATCTTAGCATTCTTTTCCTGCTACTTTCCTTGTCTATTTAATTATTGTGAATGAGCTAGATTTATTACCTGTGATTATACCCTAGACAGCGCACTACCGCCGACACTGCGGCGTAGGCTGGACGTACCCACGCACTCGTGCCCGAATTTCCGGGTGCGGGTCGTGACACGTTTTTGTGGTGGCCCATGCAGGTCAAACGACTAAGTTGTTCGGTTTCAACTTAGGGACCGAACAGGCCTGCAACAAGATTGAGGATTTTAGGATAAAGCTCATTCCCAGTATAGGGTCCTTATTTCAATTCTTGATATCATTTCTGCTCAATTTTCCTATCGCCTTTGATTTCCAAGTATTCTATTCTGATTCTCCTATCCCGTAATCTTTCAGAATGGTTCAGACGAGGAACACAGTAGGAGGCACATCAGAACCAGCTGAGCAGAATGTGCCCGAGACTCTTGCACTCCCAGCGCCTCCATCTGTCCCAGCAGTTACTCTAGATGGGGCACAGCTACTTGGAGTGTTCCAGGGATTGGTGGAATCCCAGAAGGAACAGACTGCCCTGCTGCGAACCAGCCTCTCAGAAGCTCTTAGGTCCCAGGAGTCGCCACACAAGAGGCCAGGGAGTGCCAAAGACTTCAAGAACCTTAAACCCCTGGAATTCTATGGAACGGAGGGCATTCTCTACGCCGATGAATGGATAGAGAACGTAGAGCGACTCTTGAAGACTGCACGGGTCCCTGATGATCTCAAAGTGGAGTCTGCAAGCCTGCAACTGTTCGATATAGCTCGGACCTGGTTTAGAGACGAACCTCAACTATCTGCTCCTGACCTCACCTGGGAGGACTTCAAGAGATTGTTCAAGGAGAAATTCTACCCCGAAGTGGCTCGGGAAGCTCTCGAAAGCCAATTCGAGAGACTGGAACAAGGTAACATGTCTGTTGATGAATATACTGCTGAATTTAGCAGGTTAAGCCACTTTGCGGAGTACATGGTTCGTACCCCGGAGGACCGAGCCCGTAGATTCAAGAAGGGACTGTCTCCGGATATTCGCCTTGCTGTCACCACCAGCCGAGCCCGCACCTATGAGGAAATCTTGAACGTGGCACAAGGCGTTGAGAGAGACATGGGGCATAAGCTTAAGCGAGAAAGAGATACCGGAAATGCGGGACCCAACAAACGCCCTTTTCAACAACAACAACAGCAGAGGTCCCCACAGCAAACTCAGCGTCCTCTCCCTCGAGCTCCAGCACCCCAGGCTCAAGGACAGAATCAACGAGTTCCCACTTGTGGCTTTTGTCAAAAACAAGGTCACACCTGGCAAGTTTGTAGGAAGAGACTGGGTGCCTGTCTATATTGTGGAGCAACAGAACATCAAGTGAGGAACTGCCCCACTGCTCCAGGACGCGGACAAGCTTACGTGATGACCGTGGAGAACACGCAAACCCTGGAAGCAGCTAATGCGCGTAAGTGATTCGTAGATATCTTTTCTAGTATTGTTTAGCTCATGCCTATTGGTTCGTGACCTCAGCCCCAATCTAGTAATTTTGAACTTGCTAAATAACCTAGTATGCTTTTAAATTTGATAACTATAGAAGATTTTAGAGGTTGCTGTTATGCTTACTATGTGTTGTTTTGTGGATTTAAATAATTTGTACCTCCTTTTCATCATCATCCAGCGCACTTAATTTTGCTGAACTTGACATATGCTGCTATTTTATAGCCTAGTTTTGCAAGCTTACCCTTTTATCGGGCTTGTTCATGACACATGTATTATTGAGGCCTGATCAACCCCACTAATACAAAGTGTCTACTCAGAATCAGTGTACTACGGTCTGATCAACCTTAGTGCATTTTGATTCGCACTTCGCACAACTACCTTACGTGGATTGAGAGATATAGTGACTAATATACTTACCCCTAAAATGTGTCCGAGCATATCGTATCAGTTACATAATTATACTGATACGAGCATGCGGATAAACGATTAACAGAATAGAATCTCAATCCATAACCGCCTGACAATCCCCATTAGAAATCTTTAAGCGCCTTGATCCCTATACCTCTGTTCTACCACCTACCCTTAAACTCTTAGTACTGATCCTCGGCTTCCCTCACTTCGGAAAGACAAATTCTGTGTTTGATTTGTAGTGCTAGATGATAACCCTTTATGACTAAGGCAATACCCTAGGTGATGTGTTTTGTGTTGCAGACTTAAAAATTTCAATGCCATGATTTATTAAGCTGGACCTAGCTTTACTAGTTGTACAGCCTTAGAGGATATGGGTAAAATTCTAAGTTGGGTAGCGACCGCAATCAAGTGAGATTGGACCGAGAGAACCCTGCTATAATTTTAAAATTTCGAGGACGAAATTTTTATAAGTTGGGTAGGTTGTAAACCCCCTGAATTTTTCAAAATTATTAAATCTTGGATTTTCCCAATTTTCTGGAATTTTCTGTGAATTTTCTGTAATTAAAATCAAGGCTTTTAATTAATAAATGATTTTTAATTAGCAATACATAATATTAAAATATTGTGAAAATAATATTTTTGGGTGTAAAATAGAAAACTGGACTTAGGGTAATTTTTCTGGAATTTATCGGACCCCGGACCTATTTTTTTAAATGCCTAAAGAGTATTTAATTAATTAATTATTATTATTATTATTATTATTATTATTATTATTATTATTATTATTATTAATTTAAAACTCGGCCCGGCCCACGGGCCCAACCCGCAGCTGCTAGCGGGTCGGGTCGGATCTGACCGCCGCCCGACCCGCAAACCCGACCCGGCTGACCGCCTCTCCCCACGACCCTTTCCTCTCCGTTTCCGGCGCC